>BSBK01010392.1:0-508684 GCA_027943335.1 Chamaecyparis obtusa
GAACTAAAAATAATTTTTAATTGAATAAATTAGGCTCGATTTCCTCGAGCTGGGTGATTTCAAATTTTGAATTATGCAATCAGGTTACGTAAAATTTTGTATTTTTTATATCACATGGCCACTTTTTTGACCAACAACTTGGTGCATTTACCCTAGCAAGTTTAATTTTTTATATGTAGGCCTCAATTTTTAGTTCTTGTTGTAGAACTATAGGCAATAAACTTAACTTAACTAGTGATTATTAATTATTTTAAAAGCAAATCACATTAAAGATATTTTCTCTTATTTAAATAAATTTTAGTTTTCTTTATGTATAGATGCAATATTTTTAACAAACATAATTGTAAAATTAGTTTTCTAATTATGAATGGCTTAGACAAATGATCCAATATGGGCAATTTTTTTTGGAAATATCTGTTTGCAGATTGCAAAGTTTTAAAATGACATATACCTTCAAATTTTAAATGATATATACTTTCAAAGTTTTAGGATGGTACATATACTTTCAAGTTTTAAAATGACAAAAAATAATATAATAGAACAAAAAAATAATTTTCAAATATGAATACCCCAAAATTAAAAATCACACCCAAATTATAACTATGGTTAGTTATTTTTTTGATTTATAATTTTTAATATATATATATATATATATTATATATATATATATATATATATTATATATATATATATATATATATAATATATATTATATATATATATATATATATATATATATATATATATATTATATATATTATATATATATATATATATATATTAAAATTAAATTTCCCCAAATTTATATTAAGAAGATAATAATTAAAATTAAAGTTAAAATTTTAAATTTTAAATGACTTAACATATTTAATATCTTAAGGACAATTAAAATCAAATAATTAATTATAAAAAATTAGAACTGAACTTTAACATTGTTAGAAATAATAAATTATAAATAATGATACTTTAATTTGAATTCCTATAGTTTTGGTTTTTGTGCACGTCTCTTTCACTCTTGCCATGCTCAGTTATGCTCTCCATTGCCTTTGCTTCCCACACCTCTGCTATTTTTTCCACTGCCTCCATTTAGCCACGGGGGCTTCAATTGGTGAGCCTAAATCATAGCATCTGCGTTCGTGGCATACTAAAGAATCCCCTATTTTCTAAAAATATTGCCCCAAATTTTTGTCACCCCCCCCTCCACTTTCCCACCCAATACCCCCCACACTTGTTTTCCTATATCAACCCCAACCCCCCACCCCCCAAAAAACCTCCTTCCCCCTATTTAGGCAATATATTGCCCTTTTTTTCTCATTTAAAACCCCCCAATATGAATGCACGTGATATTTTATTTCCCTTTCAGTGAAGACCCTATGCATTCAACTAACGCTTCTATTTCCACTCTTCAACTTCCTTTTTTCTTGCACAAAAAGAATCTTCATGGTTCATCATTATCTAGTTTTATCTGTTGCTTCAAAATCCCTAGTTTTAATATGTTGCTTGAAAATCTCTTCCACCATCACATTGCACTTCCACACTATTTTCGTTTGTTGTTTAAATTGAAAAGAAGCTTTAGAAAAAAGCAGAAGCCTGAGTTTTTCTTTCTACCCTCGTTTGTCTTTTTTCACACTCATTATTTTTTGTGTTGTAAATTAATATCAAAGCTTTAGATCATTTGGGTGTTTTTTTTGTTTTGGTTAGATCTATGAAATTTATCTTGTTATCTGATTTTGTAGGGTCAAATCTTTATGGGAATTTATTATCGTATCTGTCATATCTTTGCACTGCTGTGAAATAAATTTATATATGATTGAAAGTGCAAGCCATATGTGAGTCCTAATAAATTATAATTGGTTGATCGACTTACTTGGAAAGATCCTATTGAAAAACTTGTTAACAAATTTTAAGATGCAGTATAAATACTTTCATAGGTTTTCATGTAAGCTCTTCCAATAAATTAGATGACTTCTGCATTTTCAGGGTTTATTTCGACATGTTCCCTTTACCGTATATTTATTTTTGGAGTAGTATGTTTATTTATCTAGAAATTTTGAGTTTGAGCTTAAGCTTTAAAGAAATATAGAATTTATAGGCCAAAGTTTACATGTTTATTTGTGTTGTCTGGTTTAGGGTTTATAACTTATATTCAATGTTTCTATGTTCAAGTGAATTTTGGTTTTGACAAAATTCAACACCCTTTTGCATTGTTAAATCCCACCCTTTGGCATTTTTAAAAATCCATTGAACACCCTCCAAATGCCCTTCTTTTGCAGGGACGTGCAGAGTATTCTTGCCTTCAAAACTAACTTCACAACCCTGAATTGGATTTTTTTGGTGCAGGCTTTTAGGGGTTTTTAGATTGCTTTTTTAGTAGCAATGAATGTATCATTGTTTTTAATCTTCCATAATAGTAAACCACTCTTTTCTTAATATTTTTGTTATTCAATTTTCATTTATAAGAATAACAATATTTCTGGTTCATGTTTTTATTGTATTTATTTTATTTTATTTTAAAACTCCAATATGCTTCTGCCCTTCCAAGAAAAACAATAGACAAGACATGCAAACTTATGGACCTTGCAAATATGGTACAATTTTTCATCCCTCATTAAATGGTGGTTTTGATTAACAAATATTTATGTTGTGCAATGGTCTGTTGTATTGGGAATGAATTATTTGTTTTTAACCATTTTTGAGTTCTATGCAGTGTGCATTCCTGACACATTAGTTTCAAAAATCACTCATTCATCTACCATATTTTCTCTTCTTTCTCCATTGCTTTTCCAAAAATATTCTTCCATTTTAGTTTCTCTATTATAGTATTTTAGAATCATTTTGTTGCTAGTGGCTATTCATGAAAATCCTCTTTAAAATTCTATGTTTGTTTCTTAATTTAAAGTTTTTTTATCAGAAAAATTATTTGTTTCTTAATTTGACCCTCAAATATAGATATATATCAGTCATATACACCTTGTGTAATATGTGAATTAAGATACTATGTCAATTAAATGAAGAAGAAGATTGAACACAACATATTCTTTCCTTGTAAACTAGATTTTTGTAGGTAAGAAGACATACTAAGGCTTATTTGAGGTTTTATAGGATTCTGCGATCATGGCTAGGGAGGAGCAACAACATGGCTTTGTGAGTTCTTTATTAATGGTGGGTCCTACCGAGAAAGATCATTTAAGGAGTGGATAACTGGAAGAGGTATGGACTATGGTTAAGATTACATCGCCTAATTACTTTTTTTCCTTGGGTGTTTTGAATTGGGGTAATATGCTTTAGAATACAATCCTCAAGGTTTTCAATCTTAATGTGGTAGTTTTTGAGGAGTCAAGGGCTTTATGAGAGCCCTAAGGAAGCTGATTTGATAGATGAAGTTTTGGCTGAGATTGATTAGGTTAGAATTCCCTATTCTTGTTTATATAATGTATCTGAATTACACAAAACATTGAGGTAAAAAATTCCTAGACTAGTTGTTCCACTGATCTTCTCTTGAGAAACAAAGATAAATCAACAAACCCTATTGACATGATGCACACACACTAGGTATATTTTATCATATTGAGAAGAACCATAGTCTAATCATAATAGGGAAGAATTGAAGGAGCTTAGCTTGAATGTAGATTTGACAGTTGGCCTAATTTACAAGCAAGGAGGGAGCAACATGAAACATATGACATCCATATCTATTATGCTTGTACCGTATGCAAGTTATTTGAGCCATTCTAATCAACTACTACACTGTGGAAACATTGCTACCACTCCTCCTAAGCTACAAGTAGCAGCCAATAGATAGGTAGTTTCTATTCTTCATTAACATTCAATACCACCATGACCATCACTATAGCTCATAAGTAGTATTGAATATGATTTGATAGACCCGTTTCTGAATTAGATATTGTGTAGTTTTTGCATTGAGAACTCAAATTACACTCTATGAACCATCATTTGAATGATTGATCATGAGCCATCTATGATATTGATTTTATACCATTCTTGCTATCCTTGGTCAAACATAATAAAAGTTAAAAGTTATTGAATTATGAGATTTCTAGTTTTTGCAACTTTTTTACATCTGCTAACTGATATAGTAAAACTGTTAATAAAATAATCTCAAAAATTAGTGAACAATATTTAAAAAAAACTTAAGTTCTATTAAATTGTCAATATGAAAAGGGAAAAAAATTCTAATTTTTGTTTTATATAACCTATTTCTATTGTTTCTATCACTAACTATAGCTTCTAAAGATGCAAAAATAGAATGTGTATAGTCATCTTACTATATAAGATCATGACTAATGATAAATTGTAAGTTCAAAATGAAATCCACCAATATGAATTGTATGCATTAATTGAATGTTTGCTATGAATTTTTGAGCTAACCTAATTTATGGTATTCATTTTCTACTAAAAATATAGCTTTAAATTTTTAGTATCCACAACTATTTTATTACATTCTTTCTTTGCCAAACTTTAAACACTAAATACTACTAATATTCTGAAGGAACTTAGCTACACTACAGCTTTGTTTAATTAATTCTGAAACATATATTATATTCTAAATTTAATAAATTTTAGATTCTTATAACACATAAATATCCCTTTTAATGAAACTGCACGTTTGAATAAACTTTGAATTTCTATAAGACAAAATATCCCTTTCAAGAATCAACAAAATTTTATATTAGACTTTATACAACATAACTCTTCAATACAATATAAAATGTGTACACACCAACGCATCATGTTTAAGAATAAAGCATAACTAGATATTTTGATTAATTATGTTGTGGATCATGTCCTTGATCAAGCGGAGGTTTTGGAGGTTGTTGCTTAGGTCTATGAGGCTGTTCTTGAAGTCTTCGCCCCTTAAACACTCTGTCCATTGTCCCTGCACTTCTCTGCATTAAAAAAATAAACGCATTAATAAGTTATAAAAATTATTTATTCATTAAAAAAATGCGATATTTAAATGCATGTAACCTTAAACAAACATCTTATTCACAGTATGTAAAACTCACGAAAGGTTGTATCCCATTTTTAGGTAATCCTAGGGCCTTACGGCAGCCGCATCTTTTTCATTATCATTGGATAGTATATAAGGTTACTGAATTGGTTCCGTAATCAATGCACGATGTTTGATTAAGATTTTTTTATTAAATAAAATATTTTATGGAAATGATGAATGAGAAATTGCTTTTCAGAAGGCTGGAAACCTTAAACAAGAAGCAAGAAGTAGATTTAAATGCTCCTCGGATAACCTTTCACCATTGACTCCACTGGCGAAGAAACCCCAATCTGCACAGCATCATCAGCCCCCGAAAGCCTGCAAAGATAAACCTGCATAGGGGATAGAAAACCCCTACGCAACCCTAATGCAGAACCGACCTAAGCACTCTTCCAAAGAGCGTCCTTCGAAGCTGACAAGAACTGCGGCGAATCGACGAATTGGACCGCCTCGTCTCAAATCAGAATCGAACCCGCAATAGTTAGATCTACAATAATCAGGTTTGAACTGGAATTCACAACAATCAGGATCAAACCGATAATCTAGATCACATCAGAATTGAAGCCACAATGTGGGTTGCTTCAAATCAGGACTAAATCTACAACAATCAGGCTTGAACTCCAATCCACAACAATCGGGATCAAACCCACAACTTAGATCGCCTCTAATCAGAATCAAACTCACAATAATTAGAATTCAACACATAATTTGGGTTGCTTCAAATCAAGATTAAATCTACAACAATCAGGTTTGAACTACAATCCACAACAATCAGGATCAAACTCACAACCTAGACCGCCTCAAATCAAGATTAAATCTACAACAATCAGAATTGAACCCACAACGTGGGTTGCTTCAAATGAAGACTAAATCCACAACAATGAGGCTTGAACTCCAATCCACAACAATCAGGATCAAACCCACAACCTAGATTGCTTCTAATCAGGATCAAATCCACAACAATTAGAATTAAAATTAAATCAGAATTAAATCCACAACAATCAGACTTGAACTTCAATCCACAACAATCAGGATCAAACCCACAACCTAGATCACCTCTAATCATCAGAATCAAATCTACAACAATCAGAAATTAACCCAGCACCTGAGTTAATCCACAATCTGAGTTTCAAGTGAATCGAAACCACAACAGTCAGGATCAAACCCACAACCTCCGTTGCCTAAAATAACAGCCAAGATGAACTAACCAAGGGGCTTCACAATCGATAAAATATTAATCATATAGACATTAGATCAAGAGTACAGAGCAGTTCAGTTACACATATCAATCACATCGACACAGGTTAGGCAGGGAGGCATATTGCACCGGTAGGGCCTGGGTCAACTTCTGGATTTGGATCTGTTTTCACTAATTTTTTTTGAACCGCTGCTTATTTACTGTTTCAGGGGTAGAACCCCACTCGCCGATGGTCGAAACGCCACACATCTGGTAAGTGGTGAGGCTCAAATGCAGAGGAGGGCGGCACAACGAAGTGATTGGTAAGTAAAAGACAAAGGCATATTCTTTGAGAGTGATTAAGACTGTGGGTCTTAAATCACCCACTAAATTAGTGCTAATAGCCTGAGTTACATGTACATATTAGGACCGTATAGACGCCGTCATTTGGTGGCTACTGTTATAGGAACTTATTAAAAAATTATAGATACGGCAGCTCTAACTTTACAAAATGATTAAAGAACAGGAAATAGATCAAAATACTAATTTGAATAGCTTAAATTAGTGGTAATAAATTCACCTCTGAGACGGGATCGCGAGCTGCCAGAGCAATAATGTCTGCGCAAGACACGGTGACCCTGCAGGCCTCGTCGACACGCTCTTTAATGTCGTTTATTATTTCAAAAGCTTTGGCCCAGAGGCTTAAATTTGGAGAGCTATATTGCTTGCTCTGCCAGCTCGCGGATCCATCCAACAGAACGGAAGCATCACAGCCCTGCGCAACAGATTTCACCAATGTAACAGCGACCCGACAAACAAACAAACAAACAAAGCGAAACAAATAAATTACTTAAAAACTAACCCGAACAAAACAGTTATGGAAGTGAAGACACAGCAACCCGGCGGCCTGAATAATATCCTCCGTTATATCAAATTTAATGCGTTCGTCGATAATGGATTCCAATTTAGGGCAGGTGCTCTTATAAAACGTCCATGAAAGCCCATTTACCAGAGGACGTTCGGCGTTCATAGTTAAAAGATTCTCTTGTTCAGCGGTAGCAAGCGAAAAGGAGAGAAAGAGAAACAAACAGAGCACGGGAAAGTTCTCCATTTTGAAAACAATACAGAGGGTAGATTTCCCAGGGAAAACTCGAGCCTTGCAGGGTATTTAACAATGAACAGATGAGGTTATCTGTTCATGATGTGAGCTACGTGCGTGAGCACATACACTGGCTGGACTGGAAATTTCAAAAGTTGGGACCCCACAAGATATTCAATTGTTGACTATGATTCATTTTCTTAAGAAACCGACCACTGGTGAAGATCTCGAATCGTAGCTTTACTTGCAATGATTTTAAGAAGATATATGGTAATATCAAAGGAATTTCAACTTTACCTGGAGATTTTTGCCTGGTGTCTCTATCAAAATGCAGAAAAATAATTCTTTTTTGTCTGCGTTGGTAGTTGTGGGTCAAATATTTGAGAATCAAAAAGCATGTAATTTGTCGTAGTCTCCTATCACTCCCACCTAATACGGAATAGTTCGTTGGTGGGTAGAAGCCAAAGGCGGAGTGCTTAGAGCGACGTTCCTAGAGCGTGTGTTTCCGTGATGTTTAAGAAAACTCTAGTGAATCCTAGTCCTTGTTGGCAATGTCTATATTGCAGCCGACAGATTAGAAAGTTTTTCATCATTTATTAATTAAATAAAAAATTAGAAACAATTGCACTATGATTTTCTATTTAAATAATAAATTGTAAAAAATTGGTCTTGTTAAGTAAATTTAGTTGATTGTATAGCTATTTTGATCCTTGTTAATGAGGCCTTCACCGACAGTTTTTAGCTAATAGGCTATTCTTGGTGGAAGTTCCACCGGAAATGTCAAGTCTGATGTTGAGAACTTTTGCACTTGCTGAAAAATGTACGATTGCCATTCTTCATCCCAATCAACGTTAATTTTTCTTAACTGGTGGTATCAAAAATCTCATTAGGTTATGTTTCCTTTCTTGGGATGTGCTTGGCATCTAGCTTGACAAAGACACATATATATGACAAGAGACCATAGACATTGAATATCTTCACGAAGAGGAAAATGTTGTCAATCCTTTCTTGAAAAGAGCAAATAATTAACACAAATGTGAAGCAGGAGGGGTGAGGTACGTAAAGGGTGAGGATATTGTGAACAAGTGGAATTCTCATTAAATAGATATATATAGTTTGGAAAGGGGTAAAAGTACAATGCCATGTCACACTTTTATAAAGGAAAAGATCAACATCACACAAACTTTTTAACTTTAACGACATAAAAATGGCATTTATGTTTAGAATTTGGAGATGATGTAAACTAATGAAATGTGTAAAAGTGGATGAAGTTTATTAAGAAACACGAAACAAGAAACACGAGAAAGGGAATCCCCTCTTAGTGAATTACAAAGAAGTATCTTAGAAAAGACATTTACATGTAACTACATTCAAAATAATACAACACAAGGTGTTAAGTCAAAATAGTTAAAGAATACTTTAAAATTGATAACCTATGTGCTTAATCTGAACTTTAATTTGAATTAGGGCACCCATTTAGTGCTCGTAATTATAAGTAGGTACAATTCAATAGAAACTAATTAGAGAAGAATGTAAGTTGTAAGCTCTGTTATTTTTTCTCCAACCATGAAAAACTTCATGAGAAATTCCAATAAAAAAAAAAAAAGAGAAATGGTATTTGGTCTTATACTAGAGGTATTGTCAAGCTTAAGCTTGAGTATTTGTCCCTCATACATGCCACATGATCATATGCCCAATTTGGGGTAGAAGTCTTGAACTCACACATTGAAAGCCCTCAAATGCCACCATAAAAACAACACTAATATTCAAAGCCTACCAACATAAACTCATTTCTTTTCCTGCTCTCGCCATGAAAACTAAACCCTCACCACTGAACCCCATAATTGTGCTTGATATAAATTTTTGATGAGCATGAGTAACATAGAAAGCAATTTATATGAGTTAGGGAAGTGGAATTGAGTTAACTTGTAGCCCGCACTAAACCAAATTAATATAAAATAAAAACAAAATGGTTAAAAGTGGGGTTCTTGGTCCTACCTAGTCAATAGAAAATATATGCAGGAATCTATGGTGCAAGTTACCATTTCTGCATAGTAGACACGATCATTAATTTTCACTTCCCTTGTGTAATGCACCATTATGCTACTTATTCAATCCAACCATGGAACACCCCCTAGAGATTTGAGGTTGTCACAATGTCAAACTTCATCCTTGCATAAAGATTGGAAACCATAGTCAATAGAAAAATATAAAATCAATAGAAAGACTACCACTATATTAGCTTAGAAAAAACAACCCAAGTTTTTCTAACTCCAACTAAGGAAATTCAAAATAATATGAAAAATAGCTATAGTATATAATAAACTAGTCCACTCAAAATGCAAAGGTGCAAATAAGACAATATACAATCATTTTGTACATGTTTTGCATGATAAAGAGCAAAAAAACATAATGGGATTACATGTGCAAGCAACACTAGGGAAGTGTGAAGGGGACGAAGGTGGAAGGAAGGGGATGGGATCTCGCTAATAAGGTTGTAAGAGCCATTAATGAGGGTGTAAGGGGTCATTAATGAGTTTGTAAGGCTCATTAATGAGGGTGTTGACTTTGGGTCAAAGGGAGAGGGTTAGGCTAAGAGGGTTATGAATCACCCCTTAAGTGGGGTTAGGGAGTGATTAGGGATGAGAGGATAGGTTTAGAAGAATCTAGAAATCTTATCTAGGATTTCGATAATTAAATAAATATTAATTTATTTAAATAGGATTTTGGTTGAGATAATTTATTAAATATTTTAATAAAATTAGGAGAGAGGAGATGTTTAAATACGTTTGCGACTGTTTCTTTAATTAAATAGATTTAATTAAAAGGGGAGGGGATAATAATAATAATAAATAAATAAATTAAATAATGATGATGTCATCAGGACTTTTATTAATTAAAATATTTTTAATTAATAAGCTGGATTTTAGGTGTCTACAAATCTCCAATGACATTTCCATCTCTATGGTTTTGACATATTTGCTGCTAGAGAATATGAAAGATATATTTGTGAGATTGGTATACATAAATTTGACAAACTAAAGAGATATTTGTCAAGGCTCATATTTGATATGAATTTGTAAGCCAATAAGTTCTTCGTGCCTTGTTTGCAACACCCAATCAAATGAACAAGATTATGATGATGAAATACATTGATGTGCTTCACTTTTGTAACAAATCCATTGAACATCCCCGTTGAAGGTTGTCCCAATAGCTTCTTCACTGCAACCTCTTGGATAATTATTAAGAGGGAAAGGTATGTCAAAGATTTCCTAATTAAACCATCCTAAATATTCCCTAAATATGATGGCTATCTAGGGATATTTAGGGAAAGGTATGTCAAAGATTCTCTAATTAAACCACCCTAACCATCACTAAATATTCCCTACCATCAGAGATAAATATAATCTATAAGCTGATATATACATAACCTTGGGAATTTGTTTCTCCCCTTTCAATTGGAAACAATTCATTTCCAATTGGTGATTCATAGTTTTTTTCTTTAAGGAAAATGGAGAGATATTTAATTCTCACTAAGATAAGATCAAGGTAAATTTGGGGACCCAATCCCTCTACAAGAATAAATCAAAATAAGTGCATTGCTCCATTTATAGGCATAAACCAATTACAATAGATAAATACAATATTGAGAAACCACATTCTACTTTTCCATTACGAAACCTTCATTTGTGATTGCATTTAGTTAGATAGTTTTACATAACAATAAGAAAACATAGACATGTTTTCTAAAAGATCTCACCATTAATTTTTTTTTCTCAAACAAGTGGCATTCTAGTTGGGTTTCCAATACCTTACACCATATTTCCCAAAACTGATATCACTATTCAATCCAATTGTACATACAATAAAAACTCTACTTTTCTCAATCTACCAAAATTGAACTACAAATTTTCATTTCAGTGTGCAAAAGGGAAGGGTATTTGAAGGAAAATTTCACCATATAAACATTCAATATAAATCAAAACTGAGACAAAAAGGGGCTTTATTTGGATAATAAAAAGTCCAAAACCTAGAGATAGTAGAAAAAGCTAAATCTAACTCATAAGGGTTTGTATTGAAGAATGCACAACTTAGCATCTTTGCAATTTCTTTCTTTCAATTGGAAACCTTCTTTGCAACACCTTTGTTGGGTCAAGCTATTTCAACCCTACAAACAAAATAATGCAACTCATTGGAAGGAAGATGAGAGAGAGAGAGGGAATGGGGAGAGACGTGCATATATAGACTTATATACATATATCTATATAAATATATGCATATATATATATATATATATATATCTATTGATATGCATATATAGATACATATACATATTAAATATGTAAATATATACATCCATGTAATGTATGATAAGTTTACAAGCATATGTTTTTATTTCTTCATAACACACGTGCGTGTTTTGTAGAACTATGGAATCTACTTTTAGTCTTCCAAAATGCGTGTGGGTTATTTAGTACTAAGGAACCTATACACATTATGATTAGGTAGGAGGGTTGGAACATGACCCTAAGGCTTGGAAGTCCCTTTCCCCTCTATTTCTCTCCCTTTACATGTCTTTTGATCTTCCAAGATGATTTCTCGACTTCATTGTCATCGAGTTTACACATCATCAAGTGGGTATCTATAAAATTACCACCATAATTTCACACACCTCAGATTTCTAACCATATATTTTTTTTCTATTTTTGGACAACATTAGCATAGTAAGCTACTTCAATTTTCTTTACTAGTGTCTTCATAGTCCTCAGAGACATATGTCTACTATTTTTTTAATAAGTTTTGATCTACTTGACCAAATTCAAAAAAATTACACATTATTGTTCTACACTTGATTTTATACAATTTTAATTATTTTTTTTGCATTTTCAATTATTTTGAAGCAAGTTATGCCTAGCACATGAACAAGCTCTAGATTTTTAGGATGCGACCACTTCAAAAAATCATAAAAATAAATACTCAACAAAAAATTAAAAATAAAATACACAACTTTTAGACCTCAATCTTACCTATCATTCTACCAAATGGTTTTGCAAAATACTTAATCTAACTATATCTTTTGTGAAGTGCATAGAATCAACTATGTTATGTTTTTCTAAAAAAAGTAACGAATAGTTTTTTGTGCGTAGTAGATTTGACCCTCCTAATCTTATCCATTTAAAAAAAAACTTTAGTAGTTTAGAAATTAGATTCAGAGTACTACAATTCTTATTCTTTACACAACTCCCAATTTTGAGTGCACGACCCTTGAATTTCTCTTTGAAGTTCAAGTTTACTTGGTTTCAGAAAAAAATGGCCACTTATACCTCCCTTTTTGTTCACCATCTTTGTGCACTTACCCTTATATGCTCCTCACATAACCTTTCACCATTGAATTTACTAGGAAGAATTCTCATTATGCACAAGCCCATTAGACCTAGAAAGCCTTTCCAAGATAAACCTAAAAGGAGCATTGCTAGGAGAGGGAGAAGCCATCAAAGAGTAAGAAGAGCCTCTTGGTTGCAACTTGAATCATGGTAGCCTAACAAAATCTTTCCCAACCAAAGCCATGACTTCCAAACTTGTCCTCCACAACAATGAGATTTTCATCACAAGAAAAATTAATGAACCCCCATAAAGAATTTGGGTCGTAGAGGTAGTTGCAGGAGATAGAAAATCTATGAAATCCAAGATTGAAAAAATATAATGGATTACCCCTTGAGAAAAGAAAGTGACTGGCATTTATCGTTCATGTACTATATTCTTGCTACAATTTTTCATTTTTATTTACAATTCAAAATAAAAATTATTTAAAAAAAATAATTTTGGATAGTTTCATTCATTACATCACAAAAATCCATGTGCCTTGCCTCTGCTAATACATTTTGCATAATATATGCATATATATAGAGCATAGTTTTCTATGTAATCTTGTCTAAATAATTGTAGGTATGCATACTATCTTTCTTGTTTCAATTTTTACGTATCTCTTCTACTTAGCATTTCATTACAATATTATGCTATATTTTCCTATATCTATATTTTGCATTGCAAAACTAATGTTTCAATTTCATTTACTATGCAGGTTTCATTTACCTACCTTCGCTAACTAGTGAATCAAAATAATCCAGATCTACACAAGTCAATAGACAATGTGTGAACACATTCCAATGACAATGCTCAATGAGAATTTAAACATATCATTAAACACATGATCACTTACATAATTATAATTGTTCTTGATACCAAATAAAGTCATTTATTTATTCTTATTTCCTCTTTTCAAACAAACATGTTTGTGTTTATCTCCTTTTCTCCACTATAATGTTTTATATTTTAGTACAATCAATTTTCCTCATTTTATTTTCTGATACAACTTTGTTGTGACCATGATGCAAGCTAATAATGAAAATTTACAAAAAAAAATAAACTATTGAAATATCTTACAATATGTGTTTCAATTAGGTATAGCTAAGATACCGATGCGCACCAGTTCTGGGCGGATGTGGAGGCAGGTGCGTTCAGATTTAGATGCGGATCCAGATGCCCTGTGGATGCCATCTGGAAGTGCATCTTGGGTGCCTGGATGCATTGGTATGCGCTCATAGAGCGCATCCAGGCACATTCGGGTGCCTAGGATGCACTTTCAGATGGCATCCGCAGGGCATCCGGGCGTATCTGGACGCATCCAGGTGTGCCCATGTCAAACTGCAAGCCCAGACTCATTTTTTATGCAAAAAGCAACATTTTAAAACAATAAAATATGCATTTCAATGAATATTTTATTCATTGTTTGACTTGGAAACCCTAAAACAACCCTAGAAGAGGCCATTCAACATTTAATCTTCTCATTTCTTATGCAGCTTGAAGATTTTTTCATTTCTCTCCATTTTCGATTGTGAAGCTAAGGTGATTGTTTTTGAAGAGGAGCGTTCGTGGGCTGAGAGATAGCTTCCATGGAGGAGTTTTCAGCATCAAAGGTAAGCATTTGATCCCATTGTTGAGTTTTTTAATGGATTTTTTTGAGGTTTTGATGGATTTTTTCAAGTTTGGGAAGAAATATTTGAAGTTTTTTTTCATTTTTTCATTTTTTAAGAAATAATGAAACAAGTTTTGCTATTTGTTTTAGACTATTTTTGTATCATTGTTTTGCACTTGTAAGCTTGATGTTCATAGTTTTTTTCTAAATTGTATTTATTTATTTTCTTATTATAGCAAGGAAATCGATTGTATTGTGCAAGAATGGCCACCACCGGTAGTCAAAGTTCAGTGGGAGTGAAAAGTAACGATAATTTTAATATTGATGTAGGATCTCCCTTATGGAGACATACCACTAGAGTATCACAGGTTTCAGGAGGTGGCTCGTATCTTTAGAAGTGCAATTTTTGTCAAAGTAACAAAGGAAAACCATTCAATAGCTTATATTCCCATGTAAAACTTCATTTTATGGGCCCTTCTGGAAAAGGTATTGCAATGTGCAAAGGCCCAAATGGGAAGGGGCTGTCTAGTGCATAGATAGCTTCATTTGTAAAAGAACAAGAAGAGGCTGACTATTTGGTTAAAAGATCAAAAAAGAGTTTCTATCAACCTCCATCCAAAAAGAACAAAATACAAGTACCCAATGAACTAGTTGTCTCCTCCAAACATCCATTTTTGGAAGTACTTGTACCGGGAGAGGAAGAGGAAGAAGTAGAAATGTCAGCCCGCAAAAGAGGCCCATTGGATAGTGCATTTAAAATGGAGGCAAGAGAGCTTGCTGATGAAGCCATTGCACGTTGTCTCTATGCTAATGGTCTTCCTTTCAACTTGGTAAGATCATCATATTGGAAGGAAATGGTGGAAGCCATCAATAAAGCCCCAGCTAATTACATAAGTCCTAGGTATGAAAAGGTGCATACCACTTTGTTGCAAAAAGAGAGGATTGCTATAGAGAGGGCTCTTCAACCAATTAGACATTCTTGGAAAACTTCAGGTATAACTATTGTGTTTGATGGATGGAAAGATACAAGAAATCGACCATTAATCAATGTGATTGCAATGTCCCCCAAAGGGTCAATGTTTTTGAGGGCTGTTGATTGTGAAGGGTAGGTGAAGGATTCAATGTTCATTAGTAGAATTCTCATTGAGGCCATAGAGATGGTGGGGAGTGAGAATGTGGTACAGGTTGTTACAGACAATGCCAAAAATTGTAGGGGTGTAGGTGCTTTGATTGAGGGTCAGTATGACCATATTTTTTGGACACCATGCACAGTACACTCCCTAAACTTGATCATGCAACAAATTGGCACTCAAATTGATTGGGTGAAGAAAATTTACCAAGAAGGGGAGGAGATACAAATGTTTGTGATGAACCATCACATGTCACAATCCATATTTAGAACATTCTCCAAATTGGAGTTGCCGAAGGTAAACTCAAAATGTAATTACTAAATTACTAAATTTCATTTATTTATGGTCATGTTCAATTATCAAATTGTATATAAGTTATAACTTTGCTTAATATTTATTGACATATTGTTAACTTGCTTTATGCTTAGGTTGCTGAGACCCGTTTTGTGTCTCATACTATTGTTATGAGATGACTTGTGAAGGTGCAAACAACATTAAGCCAAATGGTTATTTCTAACCAATGGGGTATATGGGAGGCTTCAAATTTAGAAAGAGCCCAAAAGGTCAAGGCTTGGGTCTTGGATGATAGTTGGTGGGCTCGAGTGCAATTTGTGTTGGATTTCACGAACCCTATCATGACCATGCTCCGCTTTGCTGATACAAATACACCTTGCTTGGGGGATGTGTATGATGGCATGGACACCATGATTGAGAAGGTAAAAGTTTGCATACAAAATCATGAGAATGACCCCACAGAATGTGAAGCCTTATGCAATAAGGTGGAGGCAATCATTCATCATCGTTGGGAGAAGATGACTACCCCATTGCACCTCCTCACATATGCATTATCTCCAAGGTACTATAGTCAGCAAGTACTTGGTATGCCAGGAAGAGTTGTACCATATGCGGATGAAGAAGTTGCTAATGGGTGCTACAAATCTTTTACAAGGCTCTTCCCAGATGATCAAATGCACGACTCAGTGAGGGAAGAATTTGGCTTATTTGCTTTGGGTTCAAAAATGTCTCCATATGCAATCAAGGACCAATATAAAATGGGAGCTATCACTTGGTGGTACATGTATGGTCAACCATTCAAGTATCTACAACCTCTTGCAATCAAGATCTTGTCACAAGTAAGTTTTTTTTTTGTTTTTTGTTTACCACATGTATTCTGCAATTTATTGTTTAACATTGTTTAAATTGTTTTTTATTTGTATGTTTAATTGTGTGAACACTATCCAGGTTGCAAGTTCTTCTATTGCTAAAAGGAATCGGAGTACATACTCCTACATCCATTTAGTGAAGTGCAACCGGTTGGGCTCAAAGAAAGTTGAGGACTTGGTTTACATTCATACCAACTTGAGTCTTTTGTCATGCAACCAGAATGAATATAAGGAAGGGTCAAACAAGCTTTGGGATGTAGTCCCTGAGTGTGCAAACTTGGATGCAACGCTTCATGATCTTACTGCAGTCACAGATGATGGTGATGATACCATCACACATGGTGCATCTAGCACAAGTGGAACCATTCTTGGTTCAAATGATCTTGACCTTGCAGCAATTGGACTTGGAGATAATGAGAATGTGGATTTTCTTGAGAATCCTTATGATTCTCAATCTAATTAGTAATCCTTGATTGATAAACAATGAAACATTGAATGATGAACTAAGTTTTGAGTTTGTAATTTAAATTAGTTATTGAACTTCTTTCTATTTGAATATTTTGTCTATGAAGTTTAAGTTGAAGTTGAGCTATCGAATATGAAATATCTTGAATCTTGTCACTTGATGTCTTGATTAATGGTAAAGTATCATTATTTTGATAATCTGATTCATACTATGATCTATCAAATGATTTATTTAATATTTTTGTATATTTCAGATTTCTTGCACTTCATATATATATATATATATAATATATATATATATATATATACATATATATATATATATATATACATATATATATATATATACATATATATATATATATATATATAGATATATATACATATATATATATATATACATATATATATATATATATATATATATATATATATATATATATATATATATATATATATATATATATACATATACATATATATATATATATATATACATATACATATATATATATATACATATACATATATATATATATATACATATATACATATATACATATATATATATATATATATACATATATATATATATATATATATATATATATATTTTCTTATTGTATTTTTGTTTTTGATGTTCAAACCAAATGGGTTTTAAATTTGTGCCCAATTGCAAAGCAATGCATTAGCATCCATAAGCAACAAGGAAATATGATCTAGATTTCAAATAAAAAATGATCAAACATTTATTTTGTATAAAATAAGGATCTTATTTTTCAAATTTAGATCCACACAAATGCTTCAACCAATTCATGTAATTGCTTTGTTATACAATTCTCTATTTTTCAACACAACTCTATGCTTTTAAAAACTAATCTACATACAAATTACAAGTTTTTTTAACTTTGAATTATCATCAAAATTTATACTTTTATTTATTTATAATAATTGACATTTAATGTTTCATTTTTTTACTATAATTAACAATTCAAGTTTATTTTATTTTCCACAAGGCAGTGACTCAGCTCTATAGAACTCTTGTTTTAATTAATGAAAATTTAAATAATTTTGATATGATAAACAACATTAAAAAGTAATAAGAATTGGAGGAACCCTTCATGGAGGAAACTAAAGATGATGAGGGTGAATCTGAGGAGTATCAGGAGTCTGTTCCAAAAAGAAATAAGAAGAAAATCAAGGTGGAGGATTTGGTCATTGATATGGAAATGGAGGAAGAGGAGAGTAGGGAGGATAGTATCAAGAAGAAGGGTAAAAACAAAATGGAGCCCATTGGAAAGCATACCAGAGCTAAAAAAGGGAATAAGAAAAGAGCTAAGAGGGTTTTCATTTCCTCTGATGAGGGATCTTCTTCTTAGGAGAAAAGCCAAGATAAACAGGAAGAGCGGGTGGAGAATGACCCTATTATGGAGGAGAGTGTAGGGTTGGACCAAAATGTTCTGGTTGATGAAAATATTCTACAAGATGTTTCCCAGGATGTCACCAATATTGAGAAGGATGGTTAGGAGAAGGAAGCGACCAACACTGAGAAGGATAAGGTGGAGAGCTCCAAGGAGGAGACGGTGGGAGAGAATAAGGATTTTGAGAATCTAGGGTGTCTTGCTTTCCTTATCAATCTTAGTAACATGAAAAGAGACATCACAGCTATGAAATCCCATATTCATTAGCTCCAAAAAGAGACTGGGATTCTTGGAAGGATGAATCTGGGGGAGAAGACCATGGGTCAATGTATTGATGAGCTAAAGAAGACAATCAGTAGGGCTGAGGGGCTCTCTACCTTTAATGATAGAATCATTGCTATGGAAGAGAAAATTGAAAATGGAGAGGTGATGAAAAAAAGAATTGAAATTATGGAAAACATAGTCAACAAGCTAGAGAAAATGGTTGGTAATATTGTGGAGCTGAGTTTTTCTATTCTTAAGGCTTCGATAGAGCATGTGAAGATTCTAGTGGACAAAATGGACCAGGGGAAAGGGGAGCATGCGATCACTGAGATCAAGGAGGATCATGGTCGCAACAAGAGAACTAGATCAAAGTTCAAGAAGCAGGAGGATAAAAAGAACAATGGCATTGAGGAACTCAAAGCGTCCTCTGCTAACATGCAGATGCTGGCTGAATAGGCAGCAGATCTTATGAAATGTATTTAGCCAGCTGGTTGTTGTCCTGCTGTCTTTTTTCTGTCCTTTGTTTATTTCTCTATCTTTTTGTTTAAGGACTTGTTTGTGTGTCTCTTTTTGGTGCTTTTGCATGGTTTTTGTTGGAACTTTAATGCCTATCTTGTAATTTGGATGTAAAAGGTTTTGGGTCCTTTCAAAACCTACTTTTACGTAATCAAAACATTAAAAAAAAACTTAATTCTAAAACATAAACTAGCAATCGCACCTGAGTGTGCAATGGGTACGCCTTTTTTTCTATGTTATTTTCATTTTGTTGTTCTTTTTTTTTGGTCATTAATGTGTAATTTTTCTTTATTAAATAGAAATATAATATGAAAATCTTTGTTGCAATATATTATTTCTTTTTTTTTGCTTGAGAACATTTGTATTCTCTAGTGACTTAACTATTTATAGACAATACATGTATTAAACTTGTTTTACAATAATTATCTTTTTTCTTTATTTGTTTATGATTGGTTAAATATATACTATGGTTAGAATTGAATGTACAATATGTTGGGAAGTATTGTTTTTTGCATATTCAAAGAATCTATGTATTTATTTTCTAGTACAATTAATGGAATAGTTAATATTTTTTGTACATGATTGATAAAATATAGCATTTGGATTGAACTGAAGCTTACATGCAATAATTGTATTAATTTATTTTCTTGGAAAGAGGAATTTTTGTTTGAAGTGTAAATATCGTTAGCATTGTATAAACAAGTAGTATCGATCTAGTACTACAAACTAAGTAAACTAATAGCCTTAAAGGATAGCATTAGGGCCAATGGGTTCATCTGCCATGGGGTTCAAATCATCGAACCAATAAAGGTGTTTGAGTGTTTGATGAAGTACACTCCAATTGTATGTGTCAAGATTAATAGTTGGGTAGAATTTACAAGTGGTTTGCGTCCATGTAGGTATTTGTTCCCTTACAATCTTTCTTATACATTCATGTATGGGCATAGATAAATAAGGTCTCTGTGGTCCCCATCTTTGTATGACCTGTTGGTTCCACAATGTGTTTGAGTTTGATGCAAAATGCAAGCGGTATATTTGACCATGATAGCAAAGGTTCTGCAAAGATGTTGTATTGGTTTGTCGAGCTCGAAGCAGTTTCTCTAACCATAATTGTCCTGTGCCATGTATCAAAGAGGAGTATTCGGTTTCATATGATATTGATGCTGGTTGAAACCATATCTCGCTTGGGATATGATGAACTTCCGTTGGATTGCATGTTTCACAAGTCTCCAATTCTGATATATATGGATCCCTATAAAAGTGGGAAAAAATTCTTTGTTATACTAGACGATATGTTATTAGTCCTCTTTCTTGTAGTAAGCTTTGTGCAAACAATCCTGAAGTTCTTTCTTCTTCATGTATCCTATGAGTGTACACATGTTGAAAGAAGTCATCAATTACAACTGCTCTCTGTCGCAACATTTCTGCAAAGTAGTTGAAAAATTATTAATAAGCATACTAACAATGCCATAGTAAAATATTTTTATAATTTACATTCAATTTCATATTCAAATTGTAATTAAAAATACTTAGCATTTACTTTTAAATGGAAATCTATTATTTTGTAGAGGGTGAGATTGTTTCTTGTACAAATTTCAAAAAATTATAAAATCAATTCTAATTTTTTGCAGATGAAAACCAACTGAATCTAGGTCATACTGTGGTCCCTCACAAAGAAGAAAATTATGTAGAAGTAATAAAAAATTTAAAATGAAATACAAATAATTGTCTATACACCTTTATTAGAGAAATAATTGTCTATACTGTATACTTTCAAATTGCTAAGCATTTTTGGAGAGGTAATTTCTTTTTGAGAGCAAATATTGGTAAACCTGCATGAAATGGAATTTTTTTTAGCAATACTTTTATTCTATTTGTCAACATTTTACTAGTGATGGACTATATGGAAAAGTTAGATAACGAATGCACCTTTATTGTTTGTAGTTAATTTGTTGTTTTGGAAGGAACAATATATGATAATCTCATCAAACGAGATTCTTCTTCTTTTCGACAAGCGACAAATGGGCTTTGCTGCATTCTTGCATATCTTTCAAATGTGAATGTTGGTTGAATGTAGAGGTTTACAAGGTTACAAACTCTTGATATTACTGTGAATGTTAGCCCTTGTCGATCAGTGCCACTAATGTCAATAGTTTCTCTTTGAAGTGTAAGGCCTTGTGATTTGTGTATTGTTAAGGCCCATGCCATTTTGAGTGGTATTTGATGGTGGATCCCATGAATTATTGGGAGCACTGGAATGTATTTTGGGTTCTTATTGTCCCATGCTGGCCCCGTGTAATTTTTAAATTCAACAACGACAAAAATAGGAACTTGAGGTGGTTGTTCACCATCATTGTATACAATTGCTTTGACTTGTCCAAGTGCTCCATTGACAAGCCCAGTTTGTACCCATAAATTTGCATAGAGCATGAACTCTTGGTCAATGCATAAGAGGAGCTTAGATTGAAGTTCTTCTTCTTCTAGGTTTGAGCATGGTAATCCTTTTAGTTTCTCTGCATTGGAGATGGAAACTGGCTTTGCTAAAGATAGCAACATTTTTTTTTGTTATGTAGTAAGACCATTTCATTTGTTGCAAAAATATGTACAAAAGAAATAAATGGAACTTGTTCTTCTGACGCGAGTCTTCAACTTGACCATGACATCAGTAGTTCCCAATTTGCAATTGTAGGTGTTGCATTTCATAAATTAGAAAGGAGTGAGTGAAATTGAATTTGAATTGGGCTATCTCCAATTTGCTGGAATATTTTTTCCAGTGTAATAATGGTTGTGAAGCTGCACCATAGTGTGTCACCATAGGAGCTTGAAGCATACATTGGGATATCTTTGACTGGTGGAAGTTGCCCCAAATCACCAAAAAAAACAATAGAGCGTGCTCCAAAAGGAATGTGGCTCTGAGTAGGGAATGCTTGTCATAGCCTCATATCTATTTTTTCTAGTAACTTTGGACCAATGAAACTCATCTCATCTATTATAATGTACCGAATGAAGTACATGCTCTCTTGGTAGGTTGCAAGTTCTTGTCCATGTAGAGGCATCATTTCTTTGATTGGTATTCGAAGGGAAGAATGAATTGTAGTGGCTTGTATGTTGAATGCTTCTATGCTTGTAGGTGCGAGCAGTAGCAAGGGTTACTGTCCATGTGATGCTGATCTGGCCATTATTGAATTTACGCTTGTGATAAGGTGTGACTTTCCAGTGCCTGCGGTGCCTTGAAAAATAATCTTAAGTGGTTGTTGGTGAGAATTTGCATTTAGATGTGCTAGAATAATATCACTTACATTTTGTTGTTGTGTTGACAACGTCGATTTGTTTTGGTGATTAAGAACATGCGGGTCTTGAAATGTGAGGCGATTTGATTGTATGAAAGTACTAGCTATTTTTTGTTGTGCTGGATTGAATTCTAAATTTTCCCAATTATTGTGCAAGTCAATTTCATGGCTTCCAAGCATGTCAAGATCATTTAGGTGGATAGGTAGGTCTGGATATAATCCTGATAAGACTTGCCACTCGTTAGGGATATTATCTTGCATAATATTTGCACTTGTTTCTGGGTTGTTTACCTCATTTTCGTGCACTAAATCAAGATTTGTCCTGCGTACATGCCAAGGTTGGTATTTACTTTTGAATTTCTCCCATTTTGCAATAATTTCAAGTGATGAAGAGCCAATATCAGTTTGGATGTTGCGAAATGGTTTGTAAAGAACTAATTCACTCCAACAAAAGGCTTCAAAGCTAATTTCCTCCTTTGCAGGGATGGCTATGAAGCGTGGAGAGACCAAGTATAGCATTGATGGGGCACTCTTTCCATATAATGTTTTTTTTTGAAACCCTAAATTTCCATTTTTGCGCAACTTCAATAAGTGATGCTGCATCTAATTGTGTAGGGCATGAGATGTAAGCTTCAATATTCATTGGGTATCTGGCTGATGTATTGGGTGTAATTGGTACACGTTGGATTTTTTTTGGTTGACATTTAAAGATACAAATATTCTGCTAGATATGGAAAGTGGAAGCTTGAGGAGAAGGTGGTAGGTTTCTTGGGTGCCAATGTCATGGCCAACAATGTTTTCAAGAAGCATTTTCTGAAAAGTGACTGGGGCAGGTTTTTGAGAGTCAATTTTTTTAAAAATGCGTGACAACATGGCATTGTATGTTTCAGACTTTTTTTCCGACTTTGCTGCATATTTTGCAATGTATTTAAGGACAACATCAATGGAGAGGATTGGCTAGAAATCTACATTGTCCCTCCAAATGGATAGTATTTGTGGGTTGTGTAGGTTTAGGTGGTCATCATTACGAGCATGGGCGTGTGTAGGATGGCCATTATCAGCTATACAAAGTTTCAAATTTTCTTGTGTACTCCAAGGGGCTTTATAATGACACACAACAATAGGGCCTTTCATTCATAGGCATGTTTGGAGAGAACATTTTATGTGTCATTGCACACGGTTGACTAATTCAGTGTAGTCCATTATGGGGTTAGCCAAACTAATCATACTAGTATCCATCAAACAAGGGTCATTAATAGGAGTTTGATAATTTTTTTGGTTTCTCAATTGAATATTTTTTGGGTTCCAAGAAGATACATATGTATCGATAAAGTTAAGTGCATTTTGTATGGATTGAGTATCATTCTATTGTAATTTACCAATGTTTGGTGCTTCACATGCTAGATGAAACCATGGATATGAGCTGACCCTCTGTGCTGCCATTCATACTTGATAGGTTTTTTTTTTTAGGATAAAAAATGTTGAAATAAATAATATGAGTTGGAGGAAGTGAGATTTATACCTATACCAGTGATCTGTTGCACCAAGAAGCTTGTCTAATAGCTCCTCACGAAATGCTGTAAACCTATGATGCATGTAGAGTGCTACAAGGTGTGGATTTTGAATTCTTTTTTGTATCCTCCATCTAGTTGCTGTAGTGGGGTGTGTTGGTGAGGTGGATGGCATGGTGTTGTGCAAGTATGACCATTTTGTATCTACTGTACTTAGGGTAAAGAACAAAGTTGGACAACCAATTTGAACGACCATGTCAATAAGCTCTCCTCTGTGTTGGCTGCAAAATGGTTGTGTCCCATGAATTGATGATCTAATTCACATCAGTTGCTCTGCAAGTTTGTCATCGGGAAAGTCCTTTAATCTTTGATGCAAGTCAACAATTTTTGCAGGCATAGAACCATCAAGTTGTTTACGAACAAAGACAACTGATGTGGACTGGCTTCGATGTCGTAAGAGGATATTCTGTATTAAGTATCTAAACCATGGGTGTTTCCCAAACCTATTATCATGGTAGCGCAAGAGATGGTGAGCATATTCATGTAGCTTGACATCCTTTATGCATTGTTGTTTAAATGAAATATCACCCTTTGGGAACAAAGTTGGGAACGCCAATATTGGAAATAATCTTTCTATTATGTATTCATTGATTGGTGATGCTAAAATGGTTGGCCATTGTATGGTTTGAGTTGGCCATCCTTCACCTAGTTGCAGTAAAGAGTGTACCTCTTCCATCTCCCTGCGTGCAACTGGTAGGTTTGGAACAAATGAAGTTGCGTGCATGATTTCTTGCAATGGGTCTTCTTCTGTTACTTCTATTTTGTTGGTGGCAATTTCAACATGATCATTTGTTGGAGTTGTTGAGTATAACTGATTTGAAACATCAATGGAATGAAGCGACAAAGATGATAATGCAGATTCATCTATCTTCACATCTTTGTAATATGGATCGTTGCAGATTTTATATTTTAATGCTTCAAAGACATGACTTCTGCTAACATAGAAGTTGTATTGATGATGGCCAATGTTTTTCTTTGTTCACTAGAATTATGTCCAAGGCATCTATTTGCCTTGGCAGGAAAGATGAAATCATAGAAATATCTTGAGGAAAACATATAGTGTGGCCACTGTATTTGAGTTGTCCACCTCTTGCATAAGTAACTTGTAGGATAGGGCTTATCCTTGCAATTAGCATCTCCTCGATTTGAGTTAGAATTTGCAAACAATTAGGTTGCACACCAGGGTCCATATTATTCCATTTTGAAAACCAATTTCCATTTCTTTCTGAAGAGCATCTATAACATGTGGTTGATCCATTTGATTGCTTTGCTTTTATTCCTGGGTATTTTTCCATGCATACTAAACAAGTTGAAATTTTGGAAAGGTTATCCAATTTGCAACGGAAATTGTCTCTAGTTGTGTAGTAGTTTTGAGAGAAATGGGGAGTATATGGTTGGACAGGTGGGATGAAGTGAGTAGTGCTTTAAATTTGAGGTAAATTTTCTTGTAGATGGTCTGGCAAAGGCAATGTAGGTAATATGGGGATGGATGGTTCACCTGCAATATTTTGATGACTTTCTCATTTTTTTTGTTGATAATGTCTTTCATTGCTTGGTACCTTGTTCGCCACTTTTGATTAGTCTATTTTTTTCTTCCTGAGCATTATCATTTTGTATATCCATTTATAGATATATTACCCAAATAAGAGAGATGTGATATAAACCTGCAATTAGTGTTTTTTGAAATTAAATTCTTAGTTATTTTGAAAGAACTAATAAGATACTAAATATTTAAGTGTTAAAATTCTCTAGGTAAAATGATTTTAATTTCTTACTTACATTCAAATTTATGTCTTACTTTATTCAGTAAGAACACATCAATATGTAGTCAAGCTTAAATTAAATACCTTGTTAAAAGAGGTGAAAGCAATATAATTTTTGTTGGTAATTCTATTTAGAATGACATGTGCAAGTACTTTTTTTTGGTGTAACATTATAAATGGAAACTAAATGTTGTTATGTGCAAAATGATTGTATGAATAAAGATGAAGAGAAGAATGAAAACTTTATTGTATAATAATGTTTTGAAGACATATTGAAGAGTATTTGTACATGACAAGCTTGAAATAAAAAAATTGGTAATAAATGTATCCAACATATTTTGGCAAATTTTCTTATGTATCATTGGAAGAATTTGAAAATAAAAGGTACATGCATAATTTATTTATTTGTTGACAGAAATACATTACTTAGACATATAGTATTTCATATTCCAAGTTTTTTTTTTTTTGGTTTGTCAAAAATAGTAAGGGAAAATTACATGTATCATTGTAGGGGATGAAAAAAGTCTTTATACATAACACCCTAGTACAAGCTTTCAAATTTGGATATGTAACTGTGCATAATGAGAACCACGTGCCAATTTTGAGCAAGCTTTAGGGCTGTAATGACAATGCTTTATGTTTCTTCACACCCAAAAGAATTCATTTTGATGGTAAGTTCAAACAAAAATTGATTATTTATAACATTGTCCAATATGTGTTTTGCAACATCAGGCTCTACTAGTAGGAGTTGGAAATATTTTGTAGGCACTCCCAACAAATCAATGGAGGGTCCTTCAAATGCAGTCACCTTCAACAATTCACCTGCAACATCTTGCAAGTCCATCTTGAGCATGTAGCTGTAGGCATAGTTAGAGAGTTCAATAGAACATTTGGGGCATCAGAATTTGTTTGTTGAGCAGTGAACAACCTTTTTCTTACTTTTTTTGTTGTCCACTACTAGTGGAAATGAAAGGTAGTAGAAGTTGTCCAAATGAAATTTAGTGATTTTTCCTTGTACACAAATAGGGTGTGTGTTGGATAATTCTTTGTTGACAATAGTAGAAATATCTATTGGATCAACAAACTTGGGTGGGTAACTATGGCCTTTTGACAAGGATATAGAGGGTTGGTCATTCTCTACATTTGTATATAATATTTTTAATGCAGATGCTTCAGGAAAAGTTGAATTGACTATAATAGAGGTTGAAAAGGTGCTATCAAGTTTTTTTCCTTTCCATGATATTAGACGTGTAGATTTGATCAAAATTATAACTAGGGTTTGTTGTGCAAACATATCAAAGATTTTTTTGCCTTCAACTTCACAGTGGTGACCCCATAGTGTAATATCTATGGTACAGTTGGACATGTCTTTTATTGTTGCTATACATTTCTTAGTGTTAGTGCCATTTTTTATATTGTTGTTTTTATACTAGTGATTGGATGAACACCGTACAATGAATCAGTATGTACGCACTTAAAGGGAGACTCCTAAAAATGTCTTGGGTCACCATCTGTGATCACACATTCTTATGAGTTGATCTGACAAGGTTATGACTGAATTATTGATGACTAGTTTTTAGGAGACAATAACCATGTTTTCATAGAGTTGATTGCAGAACTTTGTGGATAGCACTCATGGTTGTTTAAGTTATGATGTGCGAACATAGGTTTGTGTTGGACACTAGATTGAGAGATTATTGTGATCATATGGAGTCGTGATCATACAAGTGATGACAACTATGGTGTGTGCACTAGCGAAGACCTATTTGGAGGCCGACTTGGAACACATTTGAAGTAATATGATATGCGAGCTTAATCAATGGATGTAGATGATTAATTGATGTAACTACTATGTTGTAACTATAGACACCTAAAAATCCTTTGGAAAATAAAAGTATTTTTATTTTCCAAAAACCCCTGATGACATCATCATTTGTTAATTAATTAATTATTTAATTAATTACTTTATTTTTATGCAATTAAATCCTCCTATTTTAATTAAACATCTTTAATTAAAGAATCTCTCCCCAAATCATTTAAATCAAGTTTGAGTGATTTTCCCCTATTTATTAATTATTAATTGATAAATTGACCAAAAATCTTCTAAATAAATAAAAAATTATTTAAATCCTAAAACCTTAGAAATCTTCTAGAAATCCCTAACCTCTTCTAGAATTTCCTAATCATCATTTCAATTTGGGCTTAAAATTGAACAAGCAAAATCTTACACACTTTGTCTAAATGGTTAAAATGAACCTCAAAATCACTCTGGAATGCCTAAAAAGCTAACAAATTTGCAAGTCTTTCTTAAAGGTTTCCTAATAAATCCTAATCAAACTCAAATCATTCCTAATTGGTCCTAAAATGCTCAAACACACTTCTAATGTCCTTCTTTTGGCTAAAAAGAACATCAAAATTGCAAATCTAAGGTTTTCAGGTGCATTCATGCAAACTAGGAATCTCTTTTTGGGTCTAAAAATTGAACCATAAAACAAACACAAATCTTGAGTGTCCTAAAGATTGGAAATCAAAGCATTGCATTTCATTTCAAAATTTAAGTCAGGATCCTACGAAATCCAATCTTGAATGCATAAAGTTAATCAAAAAAATCTGCATTTGTTTTGATGTTTTAGTAAATTGTATTTTCAGAGGTCTTCAGAGCATTTCTGGGCCCATCTTCCTTTCAGGAGTCTTGTACTCTTGAAATTTGCCTCTAGATAATTCTTTCCAATGGTGTAAACAGTGCGTATTTTTGAGTTGTGAGAAGAAAATTATGCCTTCTGCAAGGGGGATAAAAATTTCAAAGTAGTTTTCTTCATCAGCTAGTTTTCTATGCTAATCAAATTGGGCTCTAAAAACACCAAATCTTGAGTGAAAGGCTAAAAAACTTGCAAAATCTCTTTTCAAAGCTTTCTTGTTTTCAAATGAATAAATCAAGTCCTATACACATCTATTTGTAATAATTCACTTCAATCACTTAATCAATTTGGGAAAGAACCATTGTTTGTTGTGTTTTCTAAGAGTTTTCAATTTTGCAAATCCTTGTTAATCTAAGTGACGTAAAACACTTGAACTCAGACAAGTTCACTTGTTTTACTTCTAGCGAAGCCTGTCCAAAGAGAAAAGTGCTTCCTCTTTGGAGAATGACTTCAAACTGGTACTTTCCCGACTGATATAGAAATAAAGTGCTGAGAAAACTCTCATTTCATCCCCTCAAGCTTAGGCAATTCATGTTGATGGTAGCCCGAGGTAGGTGAATATCCCTACTATTTCGGCATGGTCAACTAGGCTCTTAAGTGAGTCACGCGTGTATAAATTTATTGGGAGGACACCATTGACCAAATTAGACACTTGTAAATCAAAGGCTTCCTGATCTACTCCCGAAGGTATCAAAATATTTGTGCAAGGATTGATCCAAGTGGTTTCCCGGATCACCTTAAGACACTCACCATTTGTATTCATTTTTGGGATATCAAGCTATGGGAAAAGATTCTGATACTAACCTGTCTCCTAGGTAGTTCTACTTGATGTGTTTTTTGAAGTTTCAAACTCAATGCAAAACATCTTTTGAAACATACACAAACAAAGAGTTCTACAATCAAATCCTTGTTGCCATGTCAGTCCCAATCAATCCAAATCTAGTAGTCATCCAAGCTTTTAGAAACCTTTCATCCTAGTCTGATCTTGTCAGTCATCCCAATCTGATTCTTAGTCTTCCATCCATCTTCATCCTTCATCCCTATCCAACTCATTTGCAAGTCAGCATGTCTCAAATCTATTATGATGAGTTTGGTTGTCATGTTTTTTCTCCCACTCCATCCCATTCCAATGATGATTAAAGTCTTGTAGATCATGATGAATACTTTGAAAAACTTAGAAAGCTTGCTCCAAACATCCCTCAGAATCCAACCATTCCTCCAAACTATCCTATCATGCCTTCATGCATATCCACTAGCACTCCTTATCATACCTTTGATAAGGGAAATCCATTATCCTATTCATCCACACCTTCTTCATATCTTGAGCCTACATATCCTCTATATGCATCCTTCAATCCTCCATATCCTTATCCTCCAAATAATTTCCAAATCCAAAATCCCAGTCTTCCAATCCATTATCCTCATCCTCCGTCTTATCTTGATCCACCATCCACCATATCCTATCTAAATCTAGCATCTTCCACTCTTGCATACATTACCACAAATCCCCTTTCACAAGAAGAATGTATCCCTCAATCTGCTTCATATCCCATATCTCAACCTATTTCCCCTACCTCACCAAAAAATCAATCAAGTTCAAAAGCTTCCTCTAAACCTACCTATGTGAACTGTTTAGTCATGCCATCGTCCAACTCTTCTACACCATCATCCCCTCAAGAAAGTTCACAATCTTCCACCCTATCTTCATGTGAGGACTATCCTAGCTCTCCATCTCCTCCACATTCCAATCCATCACCTCAACCTCCATCACAAAAGTCTCCAAGGAGTTTCACAAGGAAGCCAACAAAAATTCCCACTCCTAAAGTTGAAGAGTCATGCCATCTTATTCCTTCATGTGAAGTCATCATTGATGAGGCCCATCAATCACTCCCATTTGTTATCCTTATTCCATATATTCCACTCATTGATATTCTTCCATATCCTAGCATCATTGAATCCTTTCCATGTGTTGAATCCATCCAATCTCCATCCACTTATCATCCTCCTAGCATTATCTGAAGCACATAAAATAAGCCTCACAAGCTCACCCCTCTTCCTGCCATCACAATTGCAGAATCTCCCATCTTTCCATCTACTCCTTTTGAAGAGTCCATCAATACATCCCCCATCACTCTATACACATCAATTCAATCTAATCTAGATCTTATCTAAAAGCATGTCGAAGTACCCATAGATGAAAATCAAGATCCAATCCCTTCACTTCCTCTATTGCATGATCTATTGCTTCCATCTCGCCCAATCCAAGATCCTACAATCCCAATTCCTCCATCTCAAGATCCATCACCATCATCCAATCCCAATCAAGATCCCATCATGCCATCCTCTCCACTCGAGGATCCTCCAATTCAAACTATCCCACTGCCATCACTCTATCCTCTTGGTCCATTTACATTTGTCAATGGCAGCACACTTGAAGCAGAAGCAATAAGTTCTATATCTTCCAATACGGAGCCTGAAACTAGATTCTTATCTTATTCCCCAAGTCAGAAATATCCTTGCCTAGATAAAATGCTCAAGAAATGGAATTATCAAGGAAAAAGCTTGGGCACCCATGAACAAGGAAATCTAGAGCCTGTTCAAGACAAGAAACATCCAAAATCATGTGGCATTGGTCACACATTTGAAGAAGGCACTTCCTCCATAAATGTTGGTACAACTAAAGCTAAATTCAAGCACACATCCAAACCCATCATTGCATCTTCCCATCATCCCTCCAAAGAATACAATGCTATTCCTCCTCCTCCATCATTGCAACCCAAAACAACTTATCACATTCCTCCTTCATCCTCCAAATCTATATTGGGTCCCTATGTCCCAAAATCTACTAGTACATATCCTCCATCTACCAAATCCACTTTGGGGCCTTAGACCCCAAAATATCATCCCTCATCTTATCCTACTCAATCCTTCATCCAAAATCCAAACATCCCTAGTCAGGATCAATAAAGGCACATGCCCATATCTCCTATCTTTCAATCTCCTTCCATCTCTTCATCCACATTTCCCCCATCTTGCACATATCCTCATATTCCTTCCAATACTCCTCACAATTTGGATGCCAACTCAAGAGTGCATACAAGGAACTATCCAAAAAAATCCAAAGATTGCCATGTCCCCTCTAAAAGACATGCTCAAGCAAAGAAAAATCCAATCAAGAAATCCACAACATCCCCATGGCCACAAAGGCCCATCAAAGCAGAAGCAACATATGAAGGATCCCAATGGCCACAAAGGCCCAGCAAAGAAAAAGAAAAATCCAATGCATCCCAATGGCCACAAAGGTCCACCAAAGCTAAAGAAAAGACTATGTGGATCCTAAAGAAAAAAGATGTAATGCATCTAAGAGAAACATCCACAATGGCATCCAAAGTTGCTAATCCCCCAACTATTCACTCCTCCATCTCCTAAATCCATTTTGGGTCCTTGTATCCCAAGATCTCCTAGCACAAATCCTCCATCATATCCACATCTATCTTACAAAATCCATCCACTTTTTCCTCTTTCCTCACAACATATGCCAATGTTGGTCCTGACAGCATCCCCCTATCATGATCAATTCCCATCATTCCATCCAAACACTTTCTACCACCATATCTCCCATCTACCCCATCCTATCCATGCCATTGCATAATCTCCCCATCCTAACAAAGCTGTACCAACATCCATATAAATTAGAAAGTCACACTACTACATTTGGGGCAAAATTTCGATAGACACTTCCGACGGGTAAATTTTTTTTAATGAATTTTTTATTTTTTTAAAAATAGGCTTTGATGATGTCAATATTCGGATGGGTTTTAAAATGACCATCGAAATTTTGATAGTTTCTGGTATACATAAAAAAAAAAGTGAAGCGCCAAATCATTTTTATTTCGATTGGCATAGAAAAGGAGCAGGAGAAAATGAGTTGGGCACACACGAGAGAAGGTATGTGATTTATTCATCTTTTGAGCCTCTGGCATCATATTCGACCACAAATTTCATATGCATTACATTTTATTTGATCATGAATGCTCTCTAAAATGACCGTATTCTACTAGTGTCGTGCCCTAATTGGTGCTTTATCTCTATTATTTGATGTTACTGGTGTCGTGCCCTAGCCCATGCTTTAACTCCATTATTTGATGTTATTGGTGTTTGTGCTCAAGGATATCCATTTTTTTGAAATGTTGACTTTGGTTATCAAATGGACAACCCATGAGCTTCTAGCTAGGCGCCATTTGTATTGATAGCTTAGGGCATCAAATGTATTGTTATATCATTGATAGTTGAGACTTTGTTAAAAGGAAATAGGACAAAGATTGATTTTGATGTAGTGCTTTAACTCCATTATTTGATGTTATTGGTGCTTGTGCTCAAGGATAACCATTTTTTTGAAATGTTGACTGTGGTTATCAAATGGATAGCCCGTGAGCTTCTAGCTAGGCACCATTTGTATTGATAGCTTAGGGCATCAAATGTATTGTTATATCATTGATAGTTGAGACTTTGTTAAAAGGAAATAGGACAAAGAACGATTTTGAGTTAGTTTCTCTATTTTGATCCCTAAGTGGCTTACAACCCTAGAGAAGTATATGCAAATTTACAAATTCAGTTGCAGGATACATAATAGCCGATAATTCAAAAGAAATCCATGCATCCAATTTAAATAGCAATTAATACAAAGAAATAGGGTCCTCAAATGGCCCAGTCATCTGGACCTTGACTGTCCCCTCAACTAGTGACCCTTCAAAACTGGGTTATCACGCAATCAGTGAGTGATCCTTCATTCTCCCGGTCTACCTTGCATCCAAACATATTAGAAATACACAATACAATGATAACAAGCCTTTCACAATCCCCCTTCCCTCAAGGAACACTATCAACATCCAGACCTTAACTGTCCCCTCAACCAGTGACCCTTTAAAACTGGGTTATCATGCAATCAGTGAGTGATCCTTCATTCTCTCGGTCTACCCTGCATCCAAAAATATTGGACATACACAATACAATGATAACAAGTCTTTCACAATCCCCCTTCCCTCAAGGAACACTATCAACATTTAGACCTTGACTGTCCCTCAACCAGTGACCCTTCAAAATTGGGTTATCATGCAATCAGTGAGTGATCCTTCATTCTCATGTTCTACCTTGCATCCAAACATATTGGAAATACACAATACAATGATAACAATTCTTTCAAAATCCCCCTTCCCTCAATGAACACTATCAACATCCAGACCTTGACTATCCCCTCAACCAGTGACCCTTCAAAAGTAGGTTATCAGGTATGGCTCTCATAAACTCCAAATTTCATGACCAATAAAGATGTCTTTTGTCTTAGGCTTGATGCCATAGAATCTTGCACTTTTTTCTTCTACAAATCCACATAATCATTTTTACCAAAAGAAATAATGTTTTTCCTTTCATCAACATTACTAGGAAGTTGTGTAAAAGTGAAAGTTTCACCATTCTTATGCACAATATACACATTTTCAAAACCATAATGAATTGTCCTTCTAGATGCTTGCCATGGCCTTCCCAAAATGATATGAAAACATTTCATAGGGACTATATCACACAAAAATCTATCAACATACCCTCTAATGGAAGAATAAACATAAGCTTGTTCCCTTATTACAATGTTTTGTTAATTATTCACCCAAGATTCCTTATATGGTCTATCAAGTGGAAAATTTTTCAAATTTAGTTTGTTTACCATTTCATAAGATACAAAATTATCAAAAGAACTAGAATCTATGATCATTCTACAAATCTTACCATAATTTTTGAAATTGGTTCTGAAGATTGATGCCTTTTGCCTCTCTTGTTGCTACACAGGTGTCTTCCTTACCATTAGGTACTCTCCTTCTTTTAGGTTTTCCATATTAGATCCCTCTCCTTCCTCTTGTAGTTTTCCTCTTCCCCTTGTGCCAAGTTCACTCTTCTATCTACCTTCCTCATGTTTTCCTCCTTCTCAAGACACTTGTATGATTGATTTCCCACTTCTCCACAAGTAAACCACTTCCTTGTGAAGATACCACTACCTTCTCCTAAACCAAATCTACCTCATCCTCTTTGTCCTTGCCTTGCATCCACAATTTGTTCCTTAACTTTGTTAGCATTTTTTTGACCTTGTGCCTCATTAAATTTGCCACCTCTAGGGGTAGAAAGACTAAGTTCATCTTGTATATTAAACCTCAATCCCCCAATGTATCTTGCAAGTTTCTCCTCAACATATTCCTCATGTTGTACTCTGATATCCAGCTTATAGAATTCCTCAATGTACTTCTTCATATCCATGTCTTTTTGTTTAAGACCTTGCATCTTCTTGTACAACTACACCCTATAGTCATTGGGAAATTTTTTTTCCTTCATCTTATCCATCATACTATATCATGATGTAATGTTGGGCTTCTCATTCTTCCATCTTTTAGGTTGATCAATCAGTGAGTGATCCTTCATTCTCCTGGTCTGCCCTGCATCCAAACATATTGGAAATACATAATACAATGATAAAAAGTCTTTCACAATCCCACTTCCCTCAAGGAACACTATCAACATCTAGATCTTGACTGTCCCCTCAACTAGTGACCCTTCAAAACCAGGTTATCATGCAATCAGTGAGTGATCCTTCATTCTCCTGTTCTTCCCTGCATCCAAACATATTGGAAATACACAATACAATGATAACAAGTCTTTTACAATCCCCCTTCCCTCAATGAACACTATCAACATCTGGACCTTGATTGTCCCCTCAACTAGTGACCCTTCAAAACTGGGTTATCATGTAATCAGTGAGTGATCCTTCATTCTCCTGGTCTGCCCTGCATCCAAACATATTGGAAATACATAATACAATGATAAGACATGAAAATCCTTTAATGAATCTCAGTCACTAGTAACACATGGACAGTCAAACCAGTAGTCTCCAAAGCATTCAATAAGTGAATATGAATGTTTGAAAACTTTCCTCTCAACTTCCCCAACCACTCCTAATTGGTTAGAGGGATATTTCTAGAATCTCCACTATTCCTATCCTTACCAACAATTCTTAAACATACTTTATCTGATATGATAATAACATGCTAAACTTAACCAATGGCATATTCTTTGTGTGGTACAAGGAAGATTTGGCTATTAAATCTTCCTTCGTGCAAGCTGAGCGCGAGATAAGGTATGTGATTTTTTCATCTTTGATTGGTATCTTTGACAAGCAACATCTTTCAAGCCTCTTGCATCATATTCGACCATAAATTTCAAATGCATTGCATTTTATTTGATCATGAATGCTTACTGAAATGATCGCATTCTACTAGTGTCGTGCCCTAGCCCATGCTTTATCTCCATTATTTGATGTTATTGGCACTTGTGCTCAAGGATATTGATTCACTATTTTGATATGTTTGGATTCATGTTTGTTGATATTACAATTCATCATATCAGATAAAGTATGTTTAAGAAGTTTTAGTGTCTAAACACTCAATTAATCCCTCTAACTGATTAGGAGTGGTTGGGGAAGTTGAGAGGAAATTTTTCAAACATTCATATTCACTTATTGAATGCTTTGGAGACTACTAGTTTGACTGTCCATGTGTTAATGTTTAGAAGATATCAATAAAGTATTTAAAGACATTCTTACATGTTTGGAGAGGTTTGAGAGGCACTTATCATGACTGTACCCTCACAAACAGCGGTATAGACTGGTTTTACTAAATTTCCTTTCTCTATTTTGAGGTTTCCTTTATCTGTCGCAGGGGTACATTCAAAGGGTTCATTGAAAAAATGATCCTTTGAATGGTTACTATAAATATGAATGATTTGATATAGCATATTTCTAATTTTACTTGAAGTTTGGAATAGCTTGTGCAAGGGTAAAAGTACTTTTGATCATTTTGGTCGTGACTGTTCCTCTACACAGTCAAGAAATGTAACTGTCTAATGATTATATGTAATGTTGAATGGATTAAATGATTTATTCTTGGTAGAAGTGAATGGAAGGAATATTTTTGGTGCTAGGTTTCATTTATTATTGAATTCAATGGTTTCCAAGATGTGTTGAGGAGTTGGCTCCTTGTTTAATGTTAACTGTTCTTGCACAATCCACTCATACAACACTGAAATGCTATGTGATTGACAATTTCATACAACTGGTCCTTTGGTGTGTATTAAATAGAATAGAATTTTTAGCATATTATTATCATTCTATTTCTTTGTTGTAAACATGCCATTGGTTCAGTTTTGTAAATTTCTTTTCGTGTTAAATTTTTTTACAAAATAGATTACAAAATACTCTTCAAAACAAAGGAAAAACTTAGCAAATTCAGTCTAAATCACTGTAGATGAAGGAAAAATCATTCTAATAGTTCCTCTAAGTCTTCCAAAACATTTATTGAACTCCCCTAAAGTCCTATTGGATCCCAAAATTGCTTAATCCAATCAACTTACATCAAGATCATGAGAAACTTCAAAGGATTAAAAACATTACTTGGAACAGTCACTGGTTTTACCAGTCAAAACGTAAGGAACAAAATTTAAAGTTCTCACAATACATTCAACAATGAAATGAATGCTTGGAGATTGCTTACTATTCCATCCTTGAATTTAGAAACTAAAACAATAAGTAAAGAAGCCTTTCAACAATGCATAACACAATGGACTTGCAAATTTAAACTTCTATTTTTATTGAATCTTTGTTCCTACCGTACACTCCAGGCTTAAGTCTACCGTACAATGACTTCCAAAGGATACATATAAATCCATCAAAAATTCCCCAACCATGAAGAACATAGGTGAATAACTTGATGGTTTCATGCTTTAATCTTTAAGAACTTGATCAAGAACATAGATTTTAATGAAATATCAATTTGATTTGCAAAGTTTGTGTTCTTTACAAATTTGAAAGGCTCTAATACTTACTAGGGAAGATGTGGATGTGCAACCTTATGCTTTTACTACTAAGTATTTGATTGTTGGGCATAATGATTATAAGTACTTGATATATATCACAAATGTTGCTAATTAAGGTTGGCAGGATGATTATGCCTATCCTGAAAAGAGACTGTCAAATCATTATGCTTTCAAATCAATTACCTATCGACATATCCCTTGCGAGGGAGAGAAGCCAAACACATAAAGAACATGCACATAAACACGACAGCTAAAAAACTTAAATGTAATACACCAAGAAGTACCAAATGATGAATGCTCAATTGTTGTAATGGCAAAGCATCAGAACCGTCCATTTCTAGAACTTGATTTTCTAGTCTAAATGATTTTTCTATAGTCGTAATGATTTTTCTAGAACTTGATTTTCTAGTCTTAATGATTTTTCTATAGTCCTAATGATTTTTCTATAGTCTTAATGATTTTTCTTTCATCCTAATGTTTTTTGCTCTTGATAAATTAGGCCTTGAATTTGAATTTGTGTTCACTATTTTATTTCAGCTTGATATTTCATTCATTTTTCATATACATAGAGACTACACATGCTAATAAAAAAATGAGCTATTTGATTAAGGTTAAATATTCATGATTGTTAATAGTCAATATTTCTGATGGTACTCCTTTGTGTATTCCATTTTAAAATAATCATGTTTCTATGGCTATGATAAATGTCCCTTTGTGTTGAGAAAATTAGAGTTGAAAAAATGGTTGCAAAAAAATCATCCTTCTTCCACCAACATTCTAGTCAATGTACAAGTAATGAGTCATTCCATTCAAGAAAGACCATGTCTGACAATATCAACCCAGAACAAAATAAGGAGTATGCAGAATTTACTGATTATATCTTCCATTAGAGCCACTTCATATGCACAAGTGATGAACATGCATATTTTCCTGAGTGCTATTGGGAGCTTACCCAACAACACATGTACTATTGTGAAAATCACCACAAATCTATTTTCTACTGGGTCTAGCTCCCAGTATTGCTTAGTCAAATATGCATGTTTTTCACCTGTGCATATACCTTCTATGATCAACTCTTATATGCATAGGTGATGAACATTCATATTTTCCTAAGCAGTACTTTGAGTAGTCCTCCAACACATGTAATATTGTGAAAATTATCGCAAGTCCATTTGTTGGAGGGCTACACATAGTACACATGTTTGGAGGTTAGAAGGAAACAAGAGAATTTGAAGAGTCACGAGTCTTAAGATTGTACTTAATATAGCCAAGCTTCATTCAATGGTACATTCAAACATGAAACAAACCATTCTTAAACTAGATTAAACTAGTAAACCAAAGGACATACTGATTATAAGTAAATTAGTAAACCAAAAGACATGCTTTTACTACTAAGTCTTTTTTTGTTGGGCATACTGATTATAAGTACTTGACATATATCACAAATGTTGCTAATTAAAGTTGGCGGGATGATTACGCCTATCCTGAAAAAAGATTGTCAAATCATTATCCTTTGAATGGTTACTATGAATATGAATGATTTGATATAGCATATTTCTCATTTTACTTGAAGTTTGGAATAGCTTTTGCAAGGGTGAAAGTACTTTTGATCCTTTTGGTCATGAATGTTCCTCTACACAGTCAGCAAATGTAACTGTCTAATGATTATATGTAATGTTGAATGGATTAAATACTTTATTCTTGGTAGAAGTGAATGGAAGGAATAGTGCTGGTGTTAGGTTTAATTTATTATTGAATTCAATGGTTTCCAAGATGTGTTGAGGAGTTTGCTCCTTTTTTAATGTTAACTGTTCCTGCACAATCCACTCATACAACAGTGAAATGCTATGTGATTGACAATTTCATACAACTGGTCCTTTGGCGTGTATTAAACATAATAGAATTTTCAACATATTATTATCACTCTATTTATTTGTTGTAAACATGCCATTGGTTCAACATATTATTATCATTCTATTTCTTTGTTGTAAACATGCCATTGGTTCGGTTTTGTAAATTTCTTTTCGTGTTAATTTATTTTTTCTATTTTTTCCATTTGATAACCACAGTCAACATTTCAAAATAGTGAATAACATCAAATAATGGAGATAAAGCATGGACTAGGGCATGACACTAGTAGATTAAAACTGAACCAATGACATGTTTACAACAAAGAAATAGAATGATAATAATATGCTGAAAATTCATATTTTGTTTAATACACGGCAAAGGACTAGTCCCAACAATTCTTAAACAATAAAGTATGTTTAAGAATTGTTGGGAGTAGTTTTCAAACATTCACATTCACTTATTGAATGCTTTGGAGACTAGTGGTTTGACTGTCCATGCGTTACCACTGACTGAGATTCATTAAAGGATACAAAACCCTTCATTTTGGGTTATTGTGTGTGGATTCAAATGTAGGTTTGATTTGGTTAATGTTTAGAAGAGATCAATAAACTATTTAAAGACAATCTTACATGTTTGGAGAGGTTTGAGAGGCACTTATCATGACTGTACCCTCACAAACAATGACATAGAATGGTTTTACTAAGTTTCTTTTCTCTATTTTGAGGTTCTCATTGCCAAAGTGGCCAAAGACTATGTTAGGTTGATAAAATATGGGGATTCTCTTTACCGCTACAAATCTTTGAAGGTTGCTACACTTGGACGGATGTGGATGTGCGACCTTATTCTTTTACTACTAAGTCTCTATTTGTTGGGCATACTGACTATAAGTACTTGACATATATCACAAATGTTGCTAATTAAGGTTGGCGGGATGATTATGCCTATCCTAAAAAAAGACTATCAAATCATTATGCTTTCAAATCAATTACCTATCAGCGTATCCCTTGTGAGGGAGATAAGCCAAACACATAAAGAACATGCACATAAACACGACAACTGAAAAACTTAAATGGAATACGCCAAGAAGTATCAAATGATGAATGCTCAATTGTTGTAATGGAAAAGCACCAGAACCATCCATTTGTAGAACTTGATTTTCTAGTCTAAATGATTTTTCTATAGTCGTAATGATTTTTCTACAACTTGATTTTCTAGTCTTAATGATTTTTCTATAGTCTTAATGATTTTTCTTTCATCCTAATGTTTGTTGCTCTTGATAAATTAGGCCTTGAATTTGAATTTTTGTTCACATTTCATATACACAAAGACTACACATGCTGATAAAAAAATGAGCTATTTGATTTAGGTTAACTATTCATGATTTTAAATGGTCAATATTTTTAATGGTACTCCTTGGTGTATTCCATTTTAAAACAATCATGTTTTTATGGCTATGATAAATGTCCCTTTGTGTTGAGAAAATTAGAGTTGAAAAAATGGTTGTTCAATGTTTGTGTATCTTCAAGTTGCAAACAAATCATCCTTCTTCCACCAACATTCTAGTCAATGTACAAGTAACGAGTCATTCCATTCAAAAAAGACCATGTCTGACAATATCAACCCAGAACAAAATAAGGAGTATGAAGAATCTTGTGATTGTATCTTCCATTAGAGCCACTTCAAATGCACAGGTGATGAACATGCATATTTGCTTGAGTGCTATTGGGAGCTTACCCAACAACACATGTACTATTGTAAAAATCACCACAAATCGATTTGCTGTTGGGTCTAGCTCCCAGTATTTCTTGGTCAAATATGCATGTTTTTCACCTGTACATATACCTTCTATGATCAACTCTTATATGCATAGGTGATGAACATTCAAATTGGCCTAAGTAATACTATGAGATTTCCTTCCAACACATGTACTATTGTGAAAATCATCACAAGTCCACTTGTTGGAGGAAATCTCACAGTACACATGTTTGGAGGTCTGAAGGAAACAAGAGAATTTGAAGAGTCACGAGTCTTAAGATTGTGGTATATTTTGGCAAATGAAGAGTGGAAAGAAGATGATATTCCTGAGATCATGGATGGACATAATGTTGTAGACTTTATTGATCCAAATATCTTATAGAGGCTTGAAGAACTAGAGAGGGAAGAAGGGCTTAGGATGGTAGCTGAGGATGATGAGGATGATGAGATGGGGGAAGTGGAGTTGAATCCTAATGAAAAGGAAGCTCTGGTTGCAATTAGGAAGAAGAAGAAGAAGATGCTTATCATCAAACATAAGTTGAAGAAGAGTACTGCAAAGAGCACGCCCACCATACCAAGGAAGTTTGACAAGAACAAGGAATATGGCTTAAACAGAATGGGAAGACATCTTTCTAGCCTAGGCTTGGATCCTTTGAAGTTTGGTCATTGTGGATAAAATATACAGATCTATCTAGTGACACAAAATTAACTTCTCTAAGCCTTATCCTTGTTGTTTCAAATATATCATTTGGGTACACACAGAGGGCACATGAATTAGGGTACACATAGTTAATTTATGGGATTTTTCTTGGGAAGCTAATTGCTCATCTGTCATCTACATTATTATGAAGCTAATTGCCAAAGGATCTAGGCCCAGGCTAGAAAGATGTCTTCCCAAACACATAAAAACATGCACATAAACATGACAGTTGAGAAACATAAATTTAGATTTCACAATAGTTGAGAAACATAATTGTAGGCATCATGGTCACAATTTTTTAGAGACAACATAATTGAGTTTTATACCCAAGCGATGGAGAGAAACTTTTGCACCTCCAATTCCAAATTGAATACATTTGTGTTGGATGACCTTGTATTCATGAGCAACAGATGTAGTCAACTTGGAATCGAAGGTGCAGGAGTTTCTCTCCATCGTCTGGGTATACAACATAATTGAGTTGTATACCCAAACGACACAAAGAAACTACTACTCCTCTAGTTCCAAAGGAGTAGTGGTTGCTTTGCATCGTCTGGGTATACCACTCAATTATGTTGTCTTCAAAAACTTGTGACCATGATGCCTACATTTATGTTTCTCAGCTGTTGTGTCCTAGGACCCCTTATAACCCTTTACGACCCTTTATGACCCCTAAGAATACACATCTTAGAGGTCTTAAAATGCCATAAAGGGTCATAAGAGGCTCCTAGGAGGGGCCATATGAGCTTCCACCTTCATGTGGTTGGCCCTGTTAAGTAGAGAATGTTAAACTATTCTCGAAACAAAGAGAAGCTCAATAATTTAAGGTCTCAGTCCACGGAGATGGTGAAAAATGATGGGAATCAATGCTGGAGAGTTTTTAGATACTAAGAAGATGTATATGCAGTGGAGGCCAGAAGGGATTTTTGTGGAGATTTTCTAGATGTGGAGATTTGCTAGAGAGGGTTTCTAGATTGAGTACCAGTGTAGAGATGATGATTCAATACTGCATCTATAAAACCTTCACAAATATCCCTTTTTTGGCCTCCACTCATACCTCTTCTCAGAATCTAGAAACTTTGGATACTGTTTCTTATCCATGCACGAAATATGCTAGTGATCGTATAAAATTACTTTTGCGAGACTGGGATCAATTATGAGAAGGTAAAAAACAAGATAATTTTATTGTATCTTTCATTTCTTTTATCCATTCATATTTTCTACTTTCTCTTATATTGGATACTGTGCAGTGTACATAAAGTCAAGGCGATGATTATTCTCAGCGATTGATAGGTATAAGTCTTCCAACCCTTACCCAGTAGCTAGGACTAAAGATAGCAGAGCTCAAGAGACCATCATAGTTGGTCTCTGTCCTTGGTCCATATATTGACAAAACATTTTACATTTCATTAGCTCATCAAATGTGGTGATTTGAAAGAATTTAATGGATGATATTTTCATGTATAACGTATATTATTTTAGTTTGATGGTGAATAAATTTATCTACTTCACGTACTTGTATACATTGAGCACAACCATAAAGAAGCATCCCCTCCCATGGCTTGAGTAATGTAGGCCATGGGAGGACATGCTTCTTTATGGCTGTGCTCGTAGTATACAAGTGCGCAGAGTCAATAAATTCGTGCAACGTCAACTTAAATAATATACGTTATCATGAAAATATTCTATTAAATTCTTTCAAATCCCTTCATTTGATGAGCTAACAAAATGTAAAATATTTTTCCAGTATATGGACCAAAGACAAAGACCAATTATGATGGTCTCTTGAGCTTTGTTATTTTTATTATGCTAATCCATCAGTTTTTCAACATGTAGTAATCCTTTTCCAACAGAAGAGCTATCCCTCTGATGACTACTTGTGTCAGAACTTGATTCCTTATTGTCAGACTTTCCATAGGTAACTGTCGGTGGGACCCCATTCTGATAGATGGGTGCAACCGGATGGCTATATCTCTGACAGGTACTCCTGTCGGAGATCTACTAAATATCCATTGCCTTTCTGACTGACGAAATGTTGTAAGAAGAATTTTTTGATAGATTGGTCACATAGTAAAATTTCTATTTATGTGGCCAATTTCGATGGGTAGGGATGTCGGAATACCGATGGTTATCGCTTCCATCACAATTTGCAATGCAAAAATACTGACGACCAGATGTGTCATAGTTTTGACAAATGGCCGTTGAAAATTTGACAAATGGCCATCAAAATTTGGCCTCAAATGTACCAGTGTTAGTAGAAAGTCAGAGACAAATTAGAAAGTCAACAAGAAATCAGAAAGATCAGTAACAAGTTAGCAACAAATCAGAAAGATTAGTGAAAAGTCAGCAACAAATCAAAATCAACAAAAAGTCAACAAAAAATCAAAGTTAGCAGAAGATCAGTGAAAAAAGTCAACAGAAAATTAGAAAATCCATAAAAATTGGAAAAATCAGAGAAAAATATCAAAAAAAGAAAAGAAAAGAGAAAAACATTCATCCAATTGTGAAAACTTAGCAATTCAAGTGCCTTAGACAAGTACCATGATGAAAACCTGGAAAACATGCATCATGTGTAGGTCCCCCCAGTTCCTCTCTGTGATTGGGGGCCATTCCCTTCTACCACATCTTATCCAACATTTCCTCTATTCCATTTGTCTCTCACCTCCTTCATCCTCATTTGGATCTTGATGATAAAATAGAGACCACTAGGTATACATGCTTTTGGGTACCTTTTTTGCATCCATCATGCTTTTCAACCACCTATCCTCTATCTAATCCATTCTTCCTAACTTCGATCTACCTTCCTCATCCTCTTGTCAGTATATCTTCCATCCAATCGTACCCCATCCTAAAGCCTCTGAATACATGAACTTTCCTAAGAAGGGGGCATCCTATTCCTTGGTGACATATTCTTTGGAGACCTATCCAAAACCTTATCTTCCATCTCCCAATCCAAATCCTCCTCCACTCTAAAATTCCTAGCACATCCATCCATCCTCCAAATCTCCTAGAAAATCCTCTATCCAATCCCTTAGCAATCTTCTATCCAAATCCTCAGTAGTCTTCTATCCAAATCCAAATTTTCCTCCAAACCAATCCTTTAGTATTCCTCTATCCAAATCCCAAGCATTCATCCTCAAATCTAGTCCTTCAACAATCCTCAATCCAATCCCTCAGCATTCCTCTATCCAAATCCCAAACAGTTCTTCCATCCAAATCCAAATCTTCCTCCATCCAAATCTCCCAGCAGTTCCTCCATCCAAAACCCAAGCATTTCCCTCCAACATTAATCCCTAAGCATTTCCTCCATCTTTCCATCACTTGGTATCTTCCCTTGTCATTGGTATCTATCTATAGGCTACCCCCATGCAATCCAATTCCGTTCATCCATATCTTAAATGCTCCCAGTAGTCTTCCCAACATCTGCAAGTCTTATCCACATCCTCTAGCTATCTAACATCCAAGATCAAGCCAAACCATCCAATCTCATCCTTAGTCTTGTCCCTAGTATTTTTTTCAAGCCTTGATCTCAATCCAATCATCATTATTGGGATGTCATTCCAAAATCTGTGTCATTTTAGGACACATCATCCATCATCAGCCTATCCACCATCAATCCATCTTGGCCTTCCAACCTAACTAGGGCATCATCTTGCATATCTTTGTATCTTCAGCTTCATCCCTAGATTCCTTGTACCATCCTATCTTGAGTCTTGTACCCTAGTGTCAGTTGTGTGTCCACCTAAGCTCATTTGTACATATGTATCTTTAGGTCCCATCCTTTGCATCAATCAGACCTTGAGTCATTGTGACCAATCTAGTTAAACACTTCAACAATCATCCCTTGGTCCTTTTTTGAGGTTCAAGAATCTTACCTATCTCTTGTCATAGGAATCCTTATCTAGTTATGCATCATCTGCTTCATGTCAATCCTTTGAGTTTCTCAATCCTTATCTTAAATCAGAATCAGTCCCAGCACTACCCTTTGACATAAAATTTGTCTAGGGAATCTTGTACTTATCTTTGTAGGCCTCATCATCTTGAGCAAGAGATTGGCGTACACTGGTAAGAATCCTATCATTCCGAAGATCAACAGTCTATCTTAGGTTCACAAATCCAATCCTATCCTCTGATCCTACATTAGGAAGCATCAACTCATTCCTGACGCTTAGCAATCCTCCACCATCCTCCATCAATCCTTAGCAAATCAATCGTCATCCATCATCCGTCATTTGGTCCCTTTGGAGCTTTGCTAATCTTTTGAGCTCTCCCTATACATATCTCCCTATCCTTTGTACATATACTTTTGTGCTCCTTTCTACATATCTTCCCATCCTATTGTACATATCCTCATCAATCTTGCAGCAACATTTGATTAGATATCTTATCCCACCCAACCTTGCACTTCAACAACATCAATTATCAACTATCCTTGATCACAATGGTTATTCTTTGACTCATCATTTGCCAGTGAACAACACTCATTATCCTCATCAATCAGTGGGTTCACACAGTTGTATCCTTCTGTATTATCTAGCCTAAGCCTAATCACGGGTCCACATAGATGTATCCTTTTGTTTTATCTAACCTAATCTTCCACCAATCAAACTAGGTCCATGACAATGTATCCTTTTCCATGTTCAGACCTAATCTTCCCCATCAATCAAATCAATCTCTCCTTGGAAAATGATGTTTTTTGGAGTTATCATTTTGACCTTGGATTTTGTCCTTTGGGTCTTGTTAATCTTTTACGACTTCTCATTGTTCTTCTCCTCAAAGTCACCACAATCATTTATATCATGGTGTGCTATGAATGAGGACAATCTGGGGCAAGGTCTTTTGATCTTTTGCTTCTGCTTGTGAATCAGTCATGTGTTTGTGGTTTCTCTAGCATCATTTCAACCATGCCTCCTCTGAGTTTCATGTGTGATTCTGGGGAAACCCTTTGCGTGCTTGTCTTTTGTGTCAGTCCTATGCAACGCTGGTGACAAGGCCTCATGATCCTAGTATCCTTGGGAGGTCTCTAGCATTGCTATATCAAATTAGGTTGTGCTCTCAAAAGTATCCAAAGCATGGAGCTCCCTAAATCCCCCATCCTACATCATATAGATTAAATCTTGCATCTTGCATCCTTCATATAGCTCCATCCTGCATCTCACATCATATTTCATTCATGAATCTTTTCTCTTGGAAGTTTGGTTATTTATCCCCCCTTCTTCCCTTCCCACTTGTGTTCTTTTTGAGAAAATTCCACAAAAGTTTCCTGTTTGCATTATTTTCTTGAGGGGGCACAACCCCTTATCCTCTGAATTCTAGCCTGGGGCATCTTATTTTCTTGTCTTTGATGCCACACCACTTGTGGCATCGCATCAAAGAGGGGAAAAATGTAGACACCTAAAAATCCTTTGGAAAATAAAAGTATTTTTATTTTTCAAAAACCCCTAATGACATCATCATTTGTTAATTAATTAAGTAATTTATTTTTATGCCATTAAATCCTCTTTTTTTAATTAAACATCATTAATTAAAGAATCTCTCCCCAAATCATTTAAATCAAGTTTGAGTGATTTCCCCCTATTTATTAATTATTAATTGATAAATTGACCAAAAATCCTTTAAATAAATAAAATATTTATTTCAATCCTAAAACCTTATAAATATACTAGAAATCCCTATCATCTTCTAAAATTTCCTAATCTCACCCTAAACCTGATTAAAGGGTGATTCCTACCCTTTTTAGCCTAACCCTTCAAAGTTTGACTTTGGGTCAAAACCCCTCATAAAGGCTTCTTACATCCTCATTAAGGCTTCTCACAAGCCATAAATGAGACCCATGTCTCTTCTTCCACTCTTATCCCCTTTGCACACTTCCCTAGTGTTGCTCACACATGTGTGAGCAACCTTGACCAAGGTTAAACCTTACCATACCCCTAACTATACCCCAAACTCTACCCCAATCCTTACCTCTGACCCTAACTCTCCTTCCTAACCCAAGCCCTTAGGAAAATCCTATAAATAGTCTCTCTTCCAAGAGAAAATAAATTAGTTAGCTTTCATCTTCATGCATTGTTATCATGCTTAAATATATCTAGACTTAGCATAGCATTTAGCATATATGTTAGATTAACTCTAATTTGTGCTTTCTAAATCATCCTAGAATAGCTTAATGGATTAATCTTAGTTCATATTTCAAGATTTTATAATCATTTAGCATCACATCATCTCTCATTTGGATAAAATCAATCTAGCTTAAGCATCCTCACATCAATCCTCATCTTAGCATCATTAGGATCCTTGAGGCCTTAGGGGCAAAACAAGTGTTCTATACCTAGTTTTGTGCCACTATGGGGTTCTCATGGTCCCTAATCTATCAAAATTCCCTCTAATCATCATTAGGGATAAGCTCCAAGTGCTTAGAGAGCACACCCACATCCCTCTTATCAGAGAAAATCAAATAGTGTTCAGATGCATCTATTTTGGCTCAATCTGAGGTGGCTTGGTTTTTTATGTTTATGTGTTAGGTACCTTTTCCCAAAAGGATTCACAAAAATACATTCATTTACTTCAAAAAAGGGTGGCCATACACGTGTGAGGTGTGGTCCTGAAACATGCATTTTGAAAAAGTGGTTTTAAAATATGTAAACTAAAATTCAATTTATACCATGTGGGTATTGAAATAAATTACATATTTGAAAACTAGACTCCGATCACTAAATTTTGTATTACTGAAGTTTTTCAAGATTCAATCTTTAAGTGCCTCAAATTTTGACAACAATTGGCAGAAATTTTGAAAAGTAGAGAAAACACTTCCATTTCTTGGCCAAAAGTGGGACTCAACTTCTTGTAGCCACCCCTAATGTTTGCCTTGTTTACGCTTGTTCTAAACTTATACAGATCAAAACCGTAGCCTACAATAACATTGTAGGAGATGCCATGTGAATCTTCACATGGGTCCATTTGTATTTTTTAAATAGGATTTATCCTATGAAGTCCAACTTGGATATAATTGTTGTAACTTGTATTTAAGGATTGAATTATTTGGAAAATAAGTGTGGAACCGCATATGTGAGATATAGAGGTGAATGTGAGCTTTAGGCTGCATTGGATACTATTTGAATAATAGTAGTTGTGCACTTGGGCACAAGGTGGAGCTTGCTTGGTAGTGTTCAAAGACTGGAAGCAATTTCAGAATAGAAATATGTTAGACTTGAAGTTTCAAGGTTTGGAGAACCCGAGGGTGGATTTAACTCTCAAATCTATTGATCAGGTTGATACATTGTACACCCCTAATAGGGCAATTTCCTTTAATAGGGCTGGACTCCGAACAGGGTCGATTCCTTTATTGGGATCACATTGTAAAAGACTCCTAACAAGGTATGTCCTTTAATTAGGACCTTCCTATTGTAATACACAACTCCTAACAGGGTTAGAACTCTTAACAAGGTTAGAACTCTTAACAGGGTTATTATACCTATAGTACAGATATTTGTGGGTACGATCCCCACTGGGGGATTTCCCTTAACAGGGTTTTCCTCGAGAACAAATATTGGTGTTCATGTGTATGTGTGTTATTGTTGTATTCACTTTTTCAGTACAATGTTTTATTTTAGCAACAAGTTTGAAGTTAAAGTTAACGTATTCTATATTGGCATCAAATAATTAAACCCCCCCTCTTAGTGGATTGGAACATTGTTATTCTCACAATTGGTATCAGAGCTTTTGGTCCTCGGTGAAGAAGCCTAACAACTTGAGGTAAAGATTAGGATGACCTTATTTAGAAAAGAGAGTCCTAAGTTTGATGAAAATTTTTTGACACATGGAAGGACAAGATGAAGAATCATCTGATGTGTATGGGGTTGGAATATTGGCTCATTATCTAGAAAGATGTACCTATCATAGGAGAGGAATATCTTGAAACACTTGCTACTACTAAAGAAGAAAGGAAAAAATTTGTATGCAATGTTGTTGCAAAGGAAGCCTTGGTTAAAGCACCATCTAATGGAGAGTTCACAGAGGTCATAGATCTTACAAGGGAAAGTAATTATGGAAAAGACTAATTACACTCTATGAAGGATATGAATACACTAAGAGAGAAAAATTGCAGAATCAGAGAACAAAGATGGAGACAATACTAATGAAGGATGATGGAACAATAAGGATGTGTGTTCAAAGAGTATCTTAATGTGTGATTGGAATCAAAAGTAATGGAGGCACTTATACAAAATATGAAGTCATAGAAAATATATTGAGGTCTGTGACTCCTGCCTACAAACCCAAAGTTTTGGCTTTGGAAGAGACCATTCCACAATACAAAGAATTCACCAAAGAGATGTTAGTAGCTAAACTAACTACCTTTGAGACCATAGAGCTAAAGAATACACTACCTAAGGTGGATACAACATTTAAACCAACTTATATACATAGAACTAGATATGTTGAAGTAAGATCTAGTAGAATAAGATAGCACATTGAAGACCTTGGAGAATATGTTGAAGAATGGGAAGAGATTCAAAGACTAGGAAATTAGGTGGATGAGAAGATCATGGCCTTGATTTCTAGGAGAGAAATGAAAGGCAAAGGTAAGTTTGAAGGTAAATTGTCTTTGAAATGTTTTAATTGCAATAAAGTTGGTCATTTTGCATCTAGATGTCCAACTAGAGTACCTAAGCATAGGCCTAAAAATGGTAAATACAAGAATGATAAGGAATGCGCTATGCTATTGATGGATCTAAAGATTTAGATGATGAATTCAATATAGTATTGGGTTTTGTTTCTATTAAAGAAGAGGATCCTATCTATGAAGAAAAATCCTTAGTTTCTCATGTTGATAGGAAAACTGATTGGATAATTGATGGTGGATGTTCACATCATATGACTGGTGATAAAGATAGATTCTTTTAGCTAAAGAATTTTGATGGTGGTGTTGTAAGATTTGGTGACAGTACCCCTAGAATTATTGTTAGTAAAGGATCAATTACTTTGGATGGAAAAACTAATATTTATGATGTACTATTTGTGGATGGCTTAAAACATAACTTGTTAAGTGTTGGACATATTGTGGATAAGGGCTATCATCTAGAATTCAAGGATGGTCATTGCTCTATTAGAGGAGCTAATGGAGAACTGATCACATCTGGTATTAAGACCAGAGGTAACACATTTTAGCTAAAATCTACTGAGGTCATTTGTTTTATTGCAAAAAATGATGATAGTTGGTTGTGGCATAAAAGGTTTTGTCATATCAACCTTGACAACATGGTAAAAGCATCTAATAATAATGCTATCATATATCTACCTAAGATTGTGAAACCATCCAACACTACATGAAGAGAGTGTGTCTTGGGAAAGCATACAAGAAGCATCTTTACAAGAAAAGGATACTCGACAAATGGAAAGCTGGAACTGATTCATACAGATCTATGTGGACCTACTTAGACCAGGTCATACTTTGGGGATAGGTACTTTATTATATTTACTGATGACTACTCTAGAATGATTTGGGTAGGATTTCTTAGAGAAAAATTAGAAGCATTTGAAACTTTCAAGTTCTATAAGATAAAAGTTGAGAATGAGACAGGTTTAAAGATAAAATATTTAAGATTAGACAGAGGTGGAAAATTCACTTCACATGAATTCAATACCTTTTGTGAAGAACATGGTATTGTGAGCTAGACTTCAACACCTAGGACACCACAACAAAATGGTGTTGCTGAAAGAATAAATAGAATAGTTCTTGATGTTGCTAGAACAATATTGATAGAAGGAAAGGTTCCACATATGCATTAGAGAGAAGCAATTAATACAATTGTATATACAATGAATAGAGTACAAATAAAAGAAGGTACATGCAAGACACCATTTGAGCTATGGTATGGTAAGAAACCTACTATTAGTTATTTCAGAATTTTTGGAAGTAAGTGTTATATCAAATCATAACAATATGCAGACAATAGAAAGTGATAATGAAGCATCACATGATGTTTTGGAAATTGTGAATGGCATAAGTGTGAAATTAAAGGAACAAACCACATCCAAATGTGTTCTAAGAAATCATCCTACGAATTAGATCATTGGTGTCAGCAGCAAAGGAACTAGAACAAGATTTCAAAATAAAGAAGAAAGGTCACAATCTACAAATGCCATCTGCTTGATTTCTCAAGTAGAACCATAGTCCACAAAGAATTCATGTAGAGATGAATCCTGGATCAATGCCATGAAGGAAGAACTAGAGCAGATTTAGAAAAAAAAACACTTGGGAATTGGTTCCAAGGCCTAAAGACAAAAATGTGATTGGCACTGTGTGGGTATATAGAAAGAAGATGAATGAATTGTTGTTAGAAACAAAGAAATATTGGTATGTAAAGGATATTCACAATAAGAAGGAATTGATTTTGAAGAAACCTTTGTAGCTGTTGCTAGAATTGAGGCTGTCAGATTATTCCTAGCTTATGTTTCCTATAAGAATTTCAAAGTAAATCAGATGGATGTGAAATCGACTTTTCTTAATGGAGACTTGGAATAGGAAGTATACATTGAGAAACCTGATGGATTTCCTTTATCCGAAAATGAAGATCTAGTTTATAGATTGAAGAAGGCTATGTATGGATTGAAATAAGCACCAAGGGATTGGTATGCAAGATTGGATAAGTATCTGATTTAGTTGGGATTCAAGAAGGGCAATGTGGGTAGCAATTTGTACCTAAGAATCATTGAAGAAGGTATCTTGAATGTTGAATTTTTTTTTGATGATATCATATTTGGAGGAAATGATGATACGAGCAACAAGTTTACATAAGAGATGAAAAGTGAATTTGAAATGTCTATGATTGGGGAGATGAAATTCTTATTTGGATTGTAGATTAGTCAGAATAAAGAAGAGATACTCATATCTTAGACCAAATATCTCAAAGAACTATTGAAAAAGTTTAGCATGGATGACAGTAAACTTGTCAGAAATCCTTATGGTAACTAGAAAAAATTCTATGGTAACTAGAAAAAATTTGTCTTTGGAAGATGAAGCAAATAAAGTACCTCAGACAAGATATAGGTCAATGATTGGAGGTCTTGAGTATTTGACACATACTAGACTTGATGTAGCCAATGCTGTTGGAATTGCTGTAATATTTCAAGAAGATCCTATAGAATCCCACCTTATGGCAATAAAAAGGATATTCAAATATCTTAAGGGCAAAACTGAGTTTGGTCTATGGTATGATAGATCATAGGACTTTACATTTCATGCCTTCAATGATGCTGATTGGGTAGGAAATGTAGATGATAGAAAGAGTACTAGTGGAGGAGCATTCTTCCTTGGTAAAATATTGGTTTCTTGGCTTAGCAAGAAGTAGGACTGTATTTCACAGTCTACTACAGAATCATAATATTTTGCAGTAGCAATCAACTATATACAGATCATATGGATGAAGAAAATGTTGAAGGACATTAGAGTATATCTAGAATATTTTGTCACTATCCATTGTGACAATACTAGCATGATAAATATGTCAAAGAACCCTGTTATGCATTCAAAGATAAAACATATAGCAATAAAGTATCATTTCTTGAGAGACAAAGTAGCAGAGAGGGAAGTAAAGTTAGAATATGTGAGTACAAAGGAGAAAATAGTAGATATTTTCACAAAATCTTTGCCTAAGGATACATTTGAGTATCTAAGAGGTATTCTATGGGTCATGCCCCAGACTACCCTTGAGTAATTGATGCTGGAATTGCATTAGTCTAGAAATATCAGAGCACTGTTTCATTCTCTGGACTATATGCTTGATGCTTCTCCTATGGGGTAGTATATATATTTGAGTTGAGTTTCTGAGAACTCTTGGAGACACCTTTGACATTGATGTCAATGGGGGAGAGAATGACATGTGAAAAATAGTATGAAAGGATCATCCTTTGGAGGATTTGATGATTGATGAAGAGGATTTGAAAAGATGCTGATACAGATATAGTACATACATGTTTTGGTATTTGTGGAACTTAGATGTTTTTCATCTATGTTTCCATCAATGCCAAAGGGGGATATTGTTAGCATGAATGTTGATGGTATTATTATGAGGGAGTATCATGGTAATGATAAAATCATGCTATATTGGTTGTGTCTTGTATTCATAATAGAGTTTTCCATTGATGGAAACATATGCTATTGATTGGTTGCTTAGGAGCTTGCAGAAGAGGTTGCAGAGAATTGTATGAACACCATATAGTGAATCAACATGTGCACACTTAAAGGGAGACTCCTAATAATGTCTTGGGTCACATCTATGATCACACATTCTTATAAGTTGATCTAACAGATTTATGCCTGAATTACTGATGACTGGTTTTCAGGAGATAGTAATTGTGTTATCACAGAGTTGATTGTAGAACTTTATGGATAGCACTCATGGTTGTTTAAGTTATGATGTGAAAATATAGGTTCATGTTGGACATTGGCTTGAGAGTTTATTATGATCATATGGAGTCATGATCGTATAGGTGGCATCAGCTATGGCGTGTGCACTGGAGAAGACCTATTTGGAGGCTGAATTTGAACACATTTCAAGTATTATGATATGTGAGATTAATCAATGGATCTAAATGATTAATTGATGTAACTAATATGTTGTAACATTATAAGAGATGTCATGTGCATCTTCGCATGGGTCCATTTATATTTTTTAAATAAGATTTATCCTATGAAGGCCAACTTGGATATAATTGTTGTAACTTGTATTTAAGGATTGAATTCCTTGGAAAATAAGTGTGGAACTGCATATGCAATATACAAAGGTGAATGTGAGCTTTAGGTTGCATTAGATACTATTTGAAGAATAGTAGTTGTGCACTTGGGCACAAGGTGGAGCTTTCTTGGCAGTGGTCAAAGACTAGGAGCAATTTCAGAATAGGAATATCACAGACTTGAAGTTGCAAGGTTTGGAGAACCTGAGGGTGGCTTTAACTCTCAAATCTATTGATCAGATTGATACATTGTACACCCCTAACAGGGTAATTTCCTTTAACAAGGTTGGACTCCTAACATGGTTGATTCCTTTATTGGGATCACATTGTAAAAGACTCCTAATATGGTATGTCCTTTAATTAGGACCTTCCTATTATAATATGCAGCTCCTGACAGGGTTAGAACTCTTAACAGGGTTATTATACCTATAGTGTAGATATTTGTGGGTACCATCTCCACTGGGGTTTTTTTGTTAACATGGTTTTCCTTGAGAACAAATATTGGTGTTCATGTATATGCGTGTTATTGTTGCATTCACTTTTTTAGTTTAGTGTTTTATTTTAGCAAAAAGTTTGAAGTTAAAGTTTAATTATTCTATATTGGCATCAACTGATTCACCCCCCCTCTTAGTTGATTGGAACACTGTTATTTTAACAAGATGTTTTTCATCTATGTTGCCATCAATGCGAAAGGGGGAGATTATTAGCATGAATGTTGATGGTATTCCTATGGGGGAGTATCCTAGTAATGATAGAGGCATGTTACAGTGACTATATGTTGCATTCATGATATATTTTGTCATTGATGTCAACATATGCTATTGATTGGTTGTTTAGAAGACTACGGATAGGTTGCAGAGAATTGTATGGATACAGTACTTAGAATTAGCATGTGTGAACTTAGAGGAAGAATCTTCTTGATATCTTGGGTCAACATTCATGATCTCACATGATTATGAGTTGATCAAAAAGAGTTATGACTGATTTGTTGATAACTATTTCTCAGGAGACAAAAACTATGATTCTCATAGAGTTGATTACAAAACTTTGTGAATAACACTCATGATTGTTTGAGTCATAATGTGCGAACATAGGTTCATGTTGGACACTAGATGGAGATATTATTGTGATCATATGGAGTCATGATCACACAGGTGACATCATCAATGATGTGTGTATTGGTGAAGTCCTATTTGGAGGCTAACTTGGAACACATTTCAAGTTATGTGATATGCAAGCTTAATTTATGGATCTAAATGATAAATTGATGTAATCATTATGTTGTGATATTATAAGAGGTTACATGTGCATCTTCTCATGGGTCCATTTGTATCTTGTAAATAGGATTTATCCTATGAAAGATGACTTGGATATGATTGTTGTAACTTGTATATAAGGATTGAAATCCTTGGAAAATATGTGTGGAATAAGGGAGAACTGCATATGGAATATGTAGAGGTGAATGCGAGCTTGAGGCTGCATTAGATACTATTTGAATAATAGTAGCTATGTACTTAGGCACAAGGTGGAGCTTTCTTGACAGTGGTTGAGTAATGGAAGCAGTTTCATATTAGAATTATCTCAGTCTTGAAATTGGAAGGTTTAGAGAACCTAAGGGTGGCCTTAAATCTCAAATCTATTGATCAGGTTGATGTATTGTACACCACTAATAGGGTAATTTCCTCTAATAGGGCTGGACTCCTAACAAGGTTAATTCATTAATTAGGATCAAATTGTAAAGACTCCTAATAGGATCTATCCTCTAACCAAGACCTACCTATTGTAATACTTGGATCCTAATAGGGTCAGAACTCCTAACAGGGTTATTATACTCATAGTGCAAATATTTGTGGGTACCATCCCCACCAGGGTTTTTCCCTTAACAAGGTTTTCCTTGAGAGAAAATCTTGGTATTCATGTGTATGTGTACTATTTCTGCATTTACTTTTCAATTCAGTATTTTGTTTTGCAGTTGAAATATAAAGTTGGAATCAACTTATTCAGCCCCCCTCTCAGTTGATTAGGACATTTTTATTCTAATAGAAACTATGCTAAATAGACAACCATTATTCCACCACCAGCTGGTGCTAACATTTATACTACATCAAATATCAAAGCATCTACTTCCCAAAATGACGGGTCATTCCAAAGGAGACCACTTCATGTAGAAAGGTATAGACAAATCCTCTTTCTTGGTATTCTTGGTTATCCCAATGAAATTCCAAAAGAAATTAGAGAGAAGCTTCCTAAATTTTCTAGAAATAATGTCATCATGTGTGAAGAACATTTAAATAAATTTATTGACATGGTAGATAACTATAAAATTGAACACGAAGATGTAATTATGAAATTATTTGTTCAATCAATAACTAAAGATTCTAGAGATTGGTTTAGAGGACTTTCACATGATTGTGTAGGGTCTTGGGATGATTTTATTAATTATTTCAAGGTTCATTATGGTGAAAAAATCAATAAAGGTTTCATGCTGAATGAATTCAACAACATCAAGAAAAACCAGAATGAGGAAGTACTTGAATTCAATGTGAGATTTTAGAAGGCCATGCACAAGCTTTTCCAAGTGATGAGGTTGGATGAGAAGGTTATTAATGAAACATATCTAAATGCTTTTGATGCCAAGATAGGATATCTTCTCAGGGATAAGAATCCTAGAACCATTAGGGAATCTTATAGATTTGTTTTTAACATTGAGAGTAACATAAGAGTATCAGGGAAATTGGGTAGACGAGAATATTGCAGGTCTCGTAGGTTTGGAAAGAAAGAATCAAATAAGCTCTCTAATGTAAAACCCAAAGAGGAGGATAATTTGAAGATCTTAAATGATTTGAAATATTTGAAACCTGGTGAAAATAGAAACAACAAGGCTTCCAATTATAAGAAACCTTCTTTTAACAATTTTAACAGGCAGGAAAGTTTGCAAAATTACCCCTACCACACCCAATGGAAGGATGGGAAGGTTGTTCTCCCAGTAAAGAAAGACAAATATGATGATAAAACCCCTGATCCTTTATAAAATCACTTTATTAACATGAGTGATGATGTGCCATGGTGTATATCTTGTCAATCCCCATATTATCATGATTATTGTGTTGTTTCTTTGAGTGTATCTGCTAATGAGGGACAAGGGAATGAAGAAGATAAAACATATGATGATAGTGGTTGTTCTATGAATTCTTCAAATTTGTATGATGAAGTAGATTCTTCTGATGAGGATGAAAATTGAGATGTGTTTGGCTCACAAAGCATAAAGGAAGTTTATCATCAACAAGTTTTTTTTTGATAATGAAGAGGAAGAAATTGACAATGTAAGATGTAATGCATAGAAGGGTGAGGAACCCATTGTATTAAGAAGACCCTTTGATGAAGAGATAGCACACATTACTACTGGTATGGTTAGTCAAGCCAGGAGTAACTATGTTTTAAGAAACATGACAGTTGGTAATGTAGATGGTAGACCAATAAGTTTTTTCATTAAATAAAATAAAGTAGACACTGGCCAAACACAAAAAAAAGGGAAAACATGTCGAGGGTGTCAGTAAAATCAAAGTTAAGAAGGTTGATAAGACAAATGGTCCAAACATTATATACAAGGTGAAAGTAAAGACACCATAAACAAGTTCCCCCTCCCCAAAGTGACAAAAAGCAACAAAAGAAAGATGAATTGAATTTGGCAACTCAGGTTGAAGATAGAAATGTTATTTCTATGAAACAAGATTTCTCTGATGTAAAGTACACCCGTTTTGATATGGGGCATTTATTATCTCAAATCACTGTCAAGGTTCCATTGATGGAGATGATGAGGATTGGGGAAAATAAGGAAAAGACCTTGACATGGGTAAATGGTATTATTTCCATAAAAGTTCATCAATAAAAAAATAATGAGAAGTTGGAAAGTGTGGAAGATAAATTTGAAAGCAAGGGGAAGGAATCAGGAGAAATTATTTCAAAAATCTCTCAGATTTATTTAGATACAAATGTTGTAAACACTTTCTTGGGATTTGTGGATCCTTTTTTCTTGACTCTAGTTATAAATGGTAAGATGCTAAAGAATTGCATGATTGATTCTGGAGCATCTAATACTGTTATGCCTGTAGAGGTGATGAAGTCAATGGGATTATAGGTTGATAATCATCATGGAAGATGTCAAGAAATGGATTCCATAAAAGTACATGTTATTGGTACTATCAAAGCTTTGCCTTATAGGCTAGTTGCTTACCCTGACAAACAATTGACAATGAGTGTCTTGGTTGTTGATATTCCTCCACAATATGGAATGTTGTTATCAAGAAAATGGAGTGTTTCAATGGGAGGTAGTATTCAATGTGATTTATCCTTTGCAACTTTCAAGATTTATGGTGAAAATGTCAAAGTGTCCCAGGAAACTAGAACCTCCCACATGATTGAGGAAACTGAAGATGAAAATATGAATTGTTTCCTTGACACTGATATTAATTCTTTTCAAGTGCAAGATAGAAAAATTGAAGGAAAAGCTAAACCTATGCTTTTATATGAGGATAAGGATAATTTAATAGATAAACTAGCTTATGGACCATGTATTTTGATGGTGCAAGATCTAAGGAAGCAGTTGGTGCAGGAGTTCTGTTAATAGCTCCTAGTGGTAAGACATTCAAGTTTTCTTTTAGTTTAATGTTTACCTGTACAAATAACACTTTAGAGTATGAGGTTTTGTTGATTGGATTGAGTTGGCCTCAATACATATAATAAGAGATCTCATAGTGGTTGGATACTCTAAACTGGTGATATCTCAAGTAAGATCCAAATATGTTTCAAAGAACAAAAGACTGAAGCAATACAAAAATATTGTTTGGGATGAATTAGAAAATTTTGATGCATTTGGTATTGACTGGATGGATAGAGGTCAAAATGGAATGGAAAATTTACTAGATAACATTTCTTTGAGGCCAGAAGATATGATATTTGCAAGAATCTCTAAGATAAATGCTCAATCCATGCCTTCTATACCAGACAATGTTGAGAGCTGGCAAGTTTTTGAAGATGAATTGGATATTCTGAGGTTTTTGCATTGTGAAGAAAACTTTGGAGATAAAGAGATGAATTTTAGTGGTTATGTGGAAACCTTAGATGATAAGGACACCATTTTTAGTAAGGAAATGCTACAACTAAAATCAAACAGAGTTCCAAAGGGTCTGGTTGTTCTTGAGAGATAATTTGATAATAAAGATAAATCTTTTTCTGCAAAGACTATAAATAAACCATAGGACTTGGAAGAAGTGAGTTTAGGAATAGCTGAAGCTCTTAAAAATATATATATTGGAGGGAAGCTATCTCCTAAAATTAGAAAACCATTGATCAATCTTCTTAGAAAGTAAAGACATGTTTTTGCATGGTCTTATGATGATTTGAAGGCCTATAGATAAAATGTCTTTCAACATGAGATTCCTTTGAAGGAAGACACAAAACCTTTCAGACATAATTAAGACCTGTAAACCCCACATTGACACCAAAGATGCAAGAAGAATTGAAAAAAATGAGGGATGTAGGAATCATAAAACCCATTAGACATTCAACATGGGTGTTTAACTTGGTCCTAGTAAGAAAAAAGAATGGTGATACCAGACTCTGTGTGGATTTTAAAGATTTGACTATTAATTCATTAAAGGAAAACTATGGTCTGTCAAACATGGAAGCCATGTTATAGAGAGTTACTAGATTTGAGTTGATGTCAATGATGGATGGGTTTTCAGGATATAATTAGGTTGTTGTTAAGGAATCTAAGAAGTTCAAAACTGCATTCACCACACCATGGGGTACTTATGTATATGTCAGAATACCTTTTGGCTTGACAAATGCTGGAGCAACTTTTCAGAGAGCCATGGATGTGGCATTTGCAACTTTCATTAATAAATTTTTAGTGGTTTACCAGGATGACCTTACAACTTATTCAACAAAGGAAGATCAACACTATGGTCATCTTGAGAACATTTTTGTAAGATCTTTGGAATATGGTGTTTCACTTAACCCAAATAAATGTTCTTTTGGGGTCACATAATGCAAGCTCTTAGGGCATATTGTATCCAAGGATGGAGTTAGGATCGACCCTGAAAGGGTTTTTGTAATTGATAAAGTGCCTCAGAAAATGAAAGTCAAAGGAATTTAGTCTTTCTTTGGACATATAATTTTTTTTAAAGAAGATTCATTAAAAACTTTGCTGAGAACAATATTCCTATCTCCAAAATGTTGAAAAAAGGAGCTAGAGTATAATGGAGTGAAGAAGCATCTAGGGATTTTTCAGGTATTAAAAAAGATATCAAAGATGCCCCTATTTTGAGGACTCCTAATTATGGTAAGCCCATGAAATTTTTTTCTTTTTCTTCTTACCATAATATTGTTGCAATATTGTTACAAAAGAACCTAGAGGGTTTTAAGCAGCCTATTTCTTTCTTTAGCAAGTCCTTGCAGGAAATAGAATTGAAATATGATATTAATGAAAAGAAGGCATATGATTTGGTCAAGGATGTTAAAGCTTTTAGATTTTACTTAGTTGGAGCGACCATAGTTGCATATGTTGTTAGGATTGGGAACACTGAGAGGGGGGGGGGGGGTGAATCCGTGTTCAATATTTAATTACTTTTTTTGATACTTTGAAACTTAACTTAATTGTTTAGTTATTGAAATGAACATCAATGTAAATAAGATAAGAATTCATAACACATGACACCAAATATGATTATAGGGAAACCCAAATAGGTAAAGACCCTAGTGGGAATTGACACCCACTAAGAACTGCACTAGTGTTTTATGATCCTTGTTAGAAGATCTTGCAATCCTATTAGGAGTTTATCTTTACAATGCTTTAGTACAGTGACCTAGTCAAGGGTCAGAACCTATTAGGAATCTTTTACAATTAACCCTATTATGGGTGGGGACACACTATCCTATAGCTCATTGCTCAAGTGGTGAAGGCTACAACCTTTTGGATATCAGATACACACTATATCTACAAGGTGAAATGGTGTAGTGACACTGCTTTCCTGATTAGTTCCTTTGGTGCACTGATGCTTTAGCCTCTTGTAAAGATCTAACACATTTTGTCTACTCTTTGCATACTTCTTTGCTTATGTGAACTCTATTTGTCACGCCATGCTAAATTACAAGGGCGCATGTCTTATTTATATGCACATACAAAACTTTTCATCAAGTCGAACTATAACTAATTACATACACCACTTCCAATTGAATTGGCTCAAGCATGTTTACATTTATTCATATTAACATGTCTATGACCTAAATAAAATAGATGCATAGCCTTTAAAAAACAATATTACAAGCGCTAATCAAAACAAAAACAGTCGGCTCCATGTTCTGTCTTGTTCTGCCACTTACTATCTATGCCACTTCATCTGACTGTAACTTCCTCATACTAACTCATATCATCATGCTCTCTTAGAATTAGCATGAATACATAATTAGACACTTATCTTCAAGGGTGCATGTCATAGCTCTGTCATACACACGTGCATTGATGCGCTGATCACCTGGTTCTCTACTGTCTATCCAGTCTTCCATACTTAGCCATGTTTATGATCTTCAATATGCGCTAACTCCAAAACTTCATATGAATTTGTTGCCATAATGAAAACACTAGATATAGTCATATAATTTAGTATAGTCATCTTGCCAAAAATCTCCCCCTTTTTCATTAATGGAAACAAAGGAATATGGCGAAGTTACTAACTATATCCTTATACAAAATTTTGTAATACATACTCTAACTTATATCTCCCCTTATGTACTATACTTTACATCATTTACAAGGCTCCATATTCTTCCTTCTACATACTATACCCCCCCTTTGACATTAATGACAAAGGTGCTAAAAAATGTATTCACAAGTACTTACAAAGTGAAGACATTCAGATATGCTAACTTTAGATTAGCAATCTCATTCTGCCAAAATTTCTTTAGTGTGTCTGTAGTCTAAAGATGGGCGCATAAAGCATATGTTAATTTTTCCATCTTCTCCAGTTATATAAATGGACCTTGATCATATGTCACCATAGTCACATCGATCTCCTTGATGTTCTGATTCAAGACATCTAGTGAAGGTGCAAGAGCATTTCTCAACTGTGTTTGCCTTGCCCTTATTTTGGACATTTCTTTTACTATCTTTTCTATTTTGTCCACTTGTCCCTGGTAGACATTATTACACATTTGATAAGTAGGAGATATTTTTACACATTGGAAGTCCCAGTGCTTCACCTCTGTGAGCATCACCTAGATCCAATGAGTGCTAAGTGTTCCATTCATTCTCATGAGATATGGGTTTGTGTTGAATCACTACTCATGAATTATGGGTCAATGAGTTTGACTCAAAAAACTACATAGTTAAATCTTGATAGAAATATAACATTATTACACATGTTTACATTTGTATTGGGATCTTCTACTGATTTCCTCACTTGATCTATCATAGCCTCTACCTCCTAAATTTTCTTATAGAGATCTGCAGTCAACTTGTCTTGGTTCATGCAGTCTGCTATGAGTTTCCTTCCTTTGGCTACAAATTATTTCAGTGAAGCTTGACCAACCTTTAAATAGCTGAGGTCAAGTGCAAATTTTTCAATTAGCTCATCCAATCTCTTCTTGAGATACTTCTCTTCTACTACTTTAGCCGCTGATTCTTCGAGGAAGGATAAGTTTTCCTTGAAGCTAGTTAGGATGTTGCTGACATCCTCCACTGAGTGCACTTTTTGTACCTTGATCTTTGTTGGTAGTAGATTGTTCAAGATGTCTATTGACTCAAAAAATAGAGGATTTATCATTACTTTTTTTACTTGGCTTTCTCCATAGCAAGGACACTGATCTTGATCAAGTGTTCTTCTCCCCAAGAGTCCAAGCTTGTAGTGTCAGGGGTCAAACTTGACAACAATGATGCTGAAGGCATGGGAGTGATGGGTATTTTGTACATCATTTATGTCTTAATCTCCACATTCATTTCAATTGAGGGTTCATCTGTTGTCTCTTTTTCTACCTCCTTTCTCCTCTTCTTTTTCTTGACCTATTATATCCTCAATCAATACATCTTCTTACTGTATAGATGAATTGTCACTGTATAGTGTTTCTACTTCTTGTGTGCTCACAAAGGCTTCCTAAAATTTGTCTAAGTATTTGTTAGTGGACACCATTGATATCTCCACATTGTCAATCATTATTGTGTTAACTCCTTGGGTTGCGGGTGAACAATCTCACAATAGGTAATAATATCATGCCATTGTCTCTCTTAGGATTGATATACTCGTACTAAGGATTAATTTTACCATTATGAAATGCATTTAGATTTGCAACCCAGGGACATAGAATTGAAATGGGACAACAAAGTTTGTGCACTAAGTTCCTCTAAGAGTCATACTACATATGCTACAGGAAGATAAAATGCAAGAAAGGAACCTATACTATTGTTGTAGGAAAGTAAACACACTTGACTACTTAATGGAAATATGACAAAAAGCTTGTAAAATGAATCTAAGTCTGTCTAAGAACTCAAAACATTCACTATGTCTATCTTCTGCAAGTGCTGTAGGAACATCCATAGTAGTAATGTTGTAGGAGTAAAATAGTAACTCTACTGGAAAGCTGGGAAAATGAAAGAAGAAAATCTATTCTAACTTAATCTAATCCACCTTCCAAGTGGGCCCCCTTAGTTGGCTTTTGCTAACTGCTAACACAAAAAATAATCCAAAATCACTCTTCCATTAATTCTTCTTAACTGGTTACATAACAATTGAACAACTCATGAAGAACAAAAAAGAGCAACTTCTGCTATATTGAATACATCATTCTATATTTTCTCATTACCTAACTAAGTCAATCAAATCCCTTTATAAAGAGGATTGACACTTATTGAAAACATAATAGAAAAGTCTAAGTAAACCTTACCAAATAAGGAGGCGATAAAACAACCATGACATATTACAATTACTGCAGATAACATAATAACAACTTCTGAGGAAATATAGAAAGACTTATTTCCTATATTCTCTGGAACAACAACTCCTTTCTAGGCACGACATATCCTTCAGAACCGTGTTGGATTCTTCCACCATGACTGGTCTTCTAATGGTCCTTTAATATGGTTGCACCACTCTTTGTACTGCTCCTTGTTTACCTAAAAGGTTATTAACATTTGGTACACATATCCAATTCAACATTTCAAACCCTACTCAAATGTTAGAACACAACTTAAAATAACTATATGAAGTACTGCATTATATTTATAATAGTTAGCAAAAGATGTCATTCAAGCTACCCATAGGCTTTTGTGGCTTTAGTTGTACTTAGCATAAGTTCACATAGGTATAAGTCATAAATGTTTTAGAAATGTCTAATTGAGCATAAAGAGTGTCAACAAAGTATGAAGATTATAATAAAATTGAGACAATAATTTGTCTCATCATCTACCCCCTAGTAATAGAATGCTTTTCCTCAAGCGTTATATTTCTTGGCTATAGACCTAAAGTCACTGACAGTTGTCTTCCCTTTCTTTCCACTCTTGAAAGTGTAGTAAAATCCTCTTGTTCTTTCCAGGTAATCTCCTTGGTGCTCCTCCTTCAAGTGATCCAACCTAGTAGTATTGATGTCATATAGGGGCCATAGGAGTGTAGGCGGTTGGAAAGACAAAGGCATCCATAATTCCCTTCTGACCTGTCGCCCTAACTACATATATCTGGTTGCTCTGTTGGTTGTTGCTTCAAAATTGATTGGGCTGTGTGGCTCTATTTTCTTGAAGGCCTTTGGTAATCTATTCCACCAGATCCTTACCCCTGCAAGACCTCTCTGAAATGAAAAGTATGGTAGTCCCTGGTATTCTCTATAAACCTTGTCTCTTAATGAAAAGACTTTCTCCCTTATTTTTGGCTTTTGTTTTCCATAGGTCAAATTGAGCCAATCCCTCAAAATGACATCAAGCTTATGTGATAGCCCTTAATGGTAAGGGTTTAGATTTTTCTAGATCCCTGTAGATGTCCAGCTACCTGTCATAGTTTTCTTCATTATGCATCCATGACATCAGGGCCCTTAAGTGAATATCCCCTATATAGAGCAGAGGATTCCACTCCATTTCATGTGGGATGACAAAGTTATGCAAATATAGCTCACATTATAAATTTTTCTGCCATGGGGGAAGAGTTTGATATATTCCATAAAAATCTTGGGTTGACTTGAACTCACAATCAATACTCTTCATGGTCATCATAAGTTGAAACAAAAGAAATTGTTCTTTTAAACAAATAACATATACCCTGGGTTGTAGTCTACAAGCTATGACCTGATCGACTAGTTTTAGGGCTTTGTCCATTTGTTGTTTTTGTTTCTTTAGCTTCTCCTTAAGAGCTTACATTTCCTCATCCTTATCAAATATTTATTTCTACATTTGATATCTTTCCTATCTCCACCAGGTCTTTTAAAAAACAAAATGATTGTATAGGTTAAAGAGTACAGACTGAATTGTTTGTGAGGGAAATTCTTGCATCTGAGCTTTCTTTTTCTTTTCTCTGGCAACTTGCTGAAAGTACTCAGTGAACCATGTGGACTTGTAGGGAATAATGGAGACATTGGAATACACAGGGTGCTACGGAGGAGTAGGTTGAACATTCACATGAATGTTGTCTTATACTAAATTAGGGCTTGGCTTAGGCATTCCCTAATCATCTTGTGGCATGCTACTATTAGGTTCTTGAACATTTTGAGATTCCTCCATATTTTGAGGTTCTTCCTGCAAGGGGGAGTCATCTAGAATGTATTCAACAAAGGGTTCTGGAGCAGGTTGCGGTGCTGAAACATTTGGATTTCCAAGGGAAGGTGAAGACACTTGTCCTCACACGTGAGGGCTTCTACGCACAGTTGCATCTTCAACCACTGCAGTTTTAGTTTGGTGGGACCTTTTTGGCCTTTGTGCTGCAGGAGTAGACACTGTAGGAATAGACACTGCATGACTCAACCTTTTTCTTTTATTTATTTGGACTGCAGGGTTTTGAATTTCACCTTCTAGGTTAGGGATTTCTTTTTTAAATTTTTGTTTTCCTTTCTTCGTGGAAGAAGTAGGTATATCACTCTCTCGGGTGGGCTCAGTAGACTTGTTTTCTAGGGAAAATTTTGGTTCTTTTCCTTTTTCAATTGTTTCTTCACTAGGCCCAGAAGACTCTACTTCATTCACTAGAGGTTGAACAACAAGGTTGACTTGGGGCTGCAAGGTTTTAAACTGAAAAATTCTACCCAGGACATGGGAGAGACATCCCTAAGGATTTTTTCAACCAAAAGCTTTATTAGGGCATGGTGGCTTATGTAATTTGAATTACCCTTTTGTGTTTGTTTGGCACTAATGCTTAACATATTATAGAGAAAATTAGGAACATTGACATGAACATTATGCCTTAAATAGCTAAGCAATTCGAAATTGTGGGCATGCAGGTTTGAGAATCTTCCTTCACAAGTTAAATACCTGATGATGTGGTTAGCCAATTCTAGAAATGGTGGTCGAAGAGACAACCTCTTGCATCCCTGCTTAGTGATTTCAAGTGGAGGATCACCCAGTCGGGAGAATTGAGCTTGAGATGACCTGGCGTCATGTTCGTTAGGATAGTGTTCTCCAATGACTGGTAATCCAGTGACTTCTATAATTTTTTTCTCAGTAGAAAAAACTATTAAACCCCACATAGTTTCTTTTCCCTCTTTAAAAGTGCCCATAAATTCTACTGCAACCTCCTCATTGAATTCTGTCAATTGAAGGAAATACTCTAGCCAGCTACATGCATTAAATCTGTGAACTGCTTCAACATTCATTAGTAAAATACCATGGATGATTGGTTCATGTCTTTGTAATTGTCCCCCATCTTAATAATGCCCAGTCTTCAATTTTGCTGCTCTCCAATTCACTGCTAATCTTTGATCTTCTTACACTCTGCAAATACATTCTTCTTGAAATCCTAATTGCTATTCTTGAAAATACCAATTTTTTGCTTACATTACCTCTGTTATGCTTTACATGATCAATAATACTGGCATTGATTACAAAGGACATCATCACTTTAAGTGTGAGTTATCTTGCAATTTAATTATGGTCCTTTCCAGTCATTTCAAGCTCAGAAAATCAAAATTTGATAGTATGACAAATGTATAGGATTAAAAGAATTAATAAAACATAGCCTAAGTACAATATTGATGTGATGAGGATGTGACTAGGGTGACTTAGGAATAACACTTGAAATTTATTACACTTCCCCTGCCCCCTACTAAATATGAACAAGTGTCCTCACTTGTTAAATTTTTCAAAAGGTTGGGAAACTGGCGTAACACCTATATTATACATGTAATGTAGTACTAGATATAATTATTCAAACCTATGTTCTAAAAATGAATAAAGAGTTAAAAATTTGTACCTGGCGATTAGTTAACGTACACATGAATGCAAGTTGATGAGAGTGTCATTTCCAGTGGTTGGATGAAAGTGCTGATGTGGTATTTTATTGAAAGCATTAAAGTAGAATTTGTGGGTGACGTGGTGTTTGAGTGGGTGGTAGACATAGAAATGAGATGAGTTGGTGAGAAGAAGAGAGAAAAAAGAAGAAGTATACCTCATATGAAATGAAGTTTTATTATGGGTGTTTTTGAAGGCATGTTATGGTGAGGCTGCAAGAGGAAGGCTTTCACCTTCTACTGTAGGAACTATTTCCTGAGGTGCTGTTAAACTTTGCATGCTGAATTGTTGCATGAATTCTTCCTTGGTTTGAGGCTTGTGATACAGGCGCAGGCGGTGTCCATTGACAAGTAGTTTAAATTGGACTGGATCATTTGTGGTTAGTTGGACTGCTCCATTATCAAAGACATATTGAATTTCATATGGTCCCAGCCATCTGGTCTGCAGCTTTCCTAGAATTTCCTTGAATCGAGAATCATACAATAGAGCCCAATGACCTACTTGAAAGTGCTTATTATTGATATGTGAATCGTGCCACCTCTTCCTTTGGTTCTATATTAGCTCTATTCTTTCCAATGATGATTTTCACATTTCAACTAAGGAGTTAAGGTGGAGTAGGTGTTCTGATTGTGCTGTAGGAAGATTGATGTTCAACTCCAGAGCTATGCGCAATGTTTTGTGTTCAAACTTGATGGGCAACATTGCGGCTTTTCCATACACTAGTTCAAATGGTGTGAACCCTGTTGTGGTCTTCCATGTTGTACGATAAGCCCAAACTTCTTCAGTTAACCGACTACTCCAATCACTATGATGCAATTGCACTGTCTTTGTTAATATTGCCTCTATCTCTCTATTGGTGACTTCTTCCTATCCATTCGCTTGCGGATGGTAAGGAATAGAATTTTGATGCCTTATGCTATACTCCTTCATTAGCTCACTAATTAGGTTTGAAGTGAACTGTGCTCCCAGGTCTGTAACTAATTCTCTTGGAGCTCCATAATGGGTAAAAATGTCCTCATACAAGAATTTGGCTACTTTTTGATCTCTGGCACTCTGCATTTCTTTCACTTCCACACACTTTGTCAGATAATACATGCACACTAGGATATAAGATTTTACATTTGATGGAGGATCTATTGGTCCTATGAAGTCCATAACCCATTTATCAAAGGGTGTCATCACCACTTGTGGATTAAGTGGAATCTTATCTGATTTTGTTGGATGACCCATCCTTTGGCATTTATCACATTTTTTTGTATAACTGGCTACATCTTTATGTAATGTTGGCCAAAAATATCCTATTGTAAGATTTTCAGGGCTGTTCTCTTTACTGCAAAGTGACCTCCACATGGCTCATCATGACAAGCATGGAGTATGTCATATATTTCATATTCTCTCACACATCTCCTCATGATCTGATCCAGACCAATATAAAATAGATTGTTATCTATCCATGAAAATTGAAAGCTTTTCTTTGCAAGATTTTTCCTATCCTTCTGAGAAAAATGTGGGGGCATCTTATTTGCTGCAAGATAATTGGCTATGTTTGCATACCATGGGTTTTTGATTGCTATGTGGAACAAGTGTTCATCTAGAAATGTATCTTCAACCTGAGTGGTGTCTTCATTAGCATTTTTTAGTCTAGACAAATAATCAACAACTACATTTGCCTTCCTTGGCTTATCAACAATTGTTATATCAAATTCCTACAATAGTAAAAGCCATCTTGCCAGTCTGCCTATTATAGCAGGTTTGTTCATCAAATATTTTATTGCTAAGTGATCAGTGGGAACAAAAATGGGATAAATTGTGACATAGTGTCAAAATTTTTTCAATGCATAAACTACAGCTAGGAGTTCCTTTTCAGTAACTGTGTAGTTTAATTCAAGGCCATGGAGGCTTTTACTGATATAGTAAATTGCATTCTCAAGTTTAGTAGGCTTTTTTCCTAGCACAACACCTATGGCATAATCTGATGCATCTATATGGATGTGGAATGGAATAGACCAATTTGGTCCTTTGAGGACTGGTGTAGTTGTTAGAAGTTTCTTTAGCTACAGGAAGGACTCATCACATACTTGTGTCCATATAAATTCAGCTTCTTTTGTAAGTAGTGTGTACAAAGGACTAGCAATTTGACTAAAATTTTGAATAAAGCATCTATAGTATCTAGCATGTCCTAAAAAAGATCTTACATCTTTTTGCTTAGTAGGGGTAGGTAATGTGAGTATTACCTCAACTTTAGTTGGGTCCACTTGAATTCCTACTACTGAAATAAAATGCCCAAGTACTACTCCCTGCATCATCATGAAGCATTTCTAACTATTAAGGGATAGATTATTTTCCTTACATCGGATTAGCACCTTTTCAAGATTCTTCAAAGCCTCTTCAAATGTCACTCCAAATGCCATAAATTCATCCATATATATCTCCATACAATCATGTGATATGTTAGCAAAAATACTAATTACAACCCTCTGGAATGTTGCTGGAGCATTGCATAACCTAAAAGGTAGGACTGAATATGGATACATCCCCCATGGACATGTGAATGTAGTCTTCTCCTGGTCTTCTGGAGTAATAGCTATCTGATTGTATCCACTATATCCATCAAGAAAGGAAAAATAATTCTTACTGGCTAAAGTATCAAGTACTTGGTCAATGAATGGTAATGGGAAGTGATCTTTCTTTGTTGCTTTGTTTAACTCCCTATAATCCACACAGATTCTCCATTTACCCCCCTTCTTATGTACTATAACCAAAGGTGATACCCATTTACTATCAGATATAGGATATATAAAGCCAACATCTAATAACTTTTGTAATTCTATTTTGACTATCTCCATTAATGCTGGGTTTATCCTCCTTTGGGGTTGACAAAGTGGTAGGCTTCCTTCATTGATATATATCCTATGAGTACATAATGTAGGGCTTAATCCCTTCATGTCCCTATAGTCCCATGTAAAGGTTTTCTCATGTGTTTGCAATAGTTTGGTTAGTTGCTCAATCTGTTGTGAAGGCAACTTATTATTCACATGGAGATTATGACCCTTAGAAAGCTCAACAGTAGTTGTAAGGTCAAGCATGGACACTTCAGAGATATGACTTGTGTTTACTTCACTAGGTAACAACTGATGGATAATATTGGGTTCTGAAGATAATACAAAACTCTCAAAATTGTCTTCATATGTAGTTAATTCTAACATAGAACTCTCTGATATATCTTTGATTACAACATAGTCATTATTAAGAATGCTCCGAATGGCTTCATCTTCTTCTTGCAGCTTCATAAAAGATTGATTATGTAACATCATGAGCTGAACCACAAAATTCAGTTCTTCTTCCCCATCTCCTAAATCTGGCCATATAGGTGTACTTAAATCTAGCTACGGTTGAGCTGGAGGATACAATGCTAGTTTCTTAGTGGCTTGCCCATCTGAAATTGTCATGTTCCCTGATCTACAACTAATGTTTTCATTAGCTATTTCCAACCATGGATGTCCTAGGATAACAAGGTAACTAGCAAGATTGACCTTTGGTGATACAATCATGAAATCAGCAGGTACTCCCAAGAATCTAAGGAAACTATTATATCTTCTATCATTCCATCAGGGGTGATAGTAGAGTTGTCTGCTAATTGCAGTATTTTTGGAGTAGCTCTCAACCCTTCAATACTTAGTTTTTTCATAGTATCCTTGGTCATTACATTAATGACAACACCTAAGTCTATTAATGCATTTTTGACAGATTGACCATTAATGATAATGTTCACAACTGGACTCCCTGGATCTGAATATTTTGGAATTACTAGTTTTCCTAACATGATATCATCCAATTTTCCTATAACATGAACTGTTGTAGGATCCTTTTTCTTTCTTCTAGGATTTTTAAGACAAGCTTCTTTTATTGCTTTTCCATAAAATGGAACATCCTTTATTGCTTGAAACATGGGAATCTAGACATGCATGTTCTTTAGCTGGTTAATGATATCAAATGGTTGGTCTTCTTTTGGTATGGGCTTGTCCATGTTGAGCCTTTGAGGAAAAGGTGGTTTAACTGATGTATGAACATTGGCTGAGTTGGAAACATTCTTTGGGACAATAGTATTTGGCAAAGCATTCTCTGGAATCAGTACTGATGCTATAGGAAGGGTTGGCACTTTAGTGATAAGAGGTTGTTCAGGTGCTGGAAAAGTAGTACCTAATCTTAAATGTATATCAGCTATGTCAAGTGCATAGGCAGGGTACTGCTGAGCATCAGTAGCATACATTTGTTGCTATGGTTGTTGATTGTTGGGATTCAGTTGTGGTTGAGTAGGTAACTGTGTTTTCTTTTGAGGACCTATATTTGCAGGTGGTGGCATTATTGCAAGTATATTTGTTGGAGGTGGTAAAGGTGGATATCTTGGATTTGGATTAGGCCATTGTGGAGGTCCTCTCCACTAGATATTGGGTTGCCAATTCCCTTATGGTTTTTTGCCATTCATTTGGAAATTGTGGCCATTGGGGTTGTTGTGGAGGATACCATTGATTCTACTAGTTATTTCGCCAAGCATTATTCCAAGTGGGTTGATTATACTATGGATGACTTTGGACATTACAGTTTTGCCACTGATTATTATAAGGATTTGAAATTTGTAATGGGTCTTGAGGCATACCTTGTCTCATGACCCATGGCCAACATTGAGAAACAAAGAATACTTGCTCCTCCTCTCCTTCTATCTTTAAGTATTCAATTGGAAGATGCTGATTCTCCAGGTTTGCAAATAATTTGCACTGACAATCCTTCTTTTGTTTGCGGTAATGAGGACAATATTTAGCTAGCTGCACCTCCATGTCTACATGCTTCTTCTTCATAGTCATCATGTCTAGGTGTGTAGTGACATCATTTATGATGTCTTTCTTGAAGTTTGACAATAGGTTTGAAATCTCCATCTTTGAAATACCAGAGCCACTTCCTTTGGCCACTGTTGAGAAAAATCCCCTTCCTTTCTTGACTGCTGCTCTAGAATAGTTTAGACAAATCTTCTAAAGGTCATCCTAGGAAGACTGAGATATATCTCCTCCAGCCATGAGGTCCAAGGCTTCAAGATAGTTTTCATTCACTCCTCTTAGAAAAATCAGCTTCGGTGAATCCTCCTACAATGCATGTTGAGGGTTCTTTTGTAAGTTAAATAAGAAGCATGATATGTAGTCCTCTAATGTCTCATCTTCCCTTTGTGACATATGGAAGATGTCATCACCTTTTGAATCACTTCCCTTGTAGTATTCCTTATACTTCCTTAGAAATAAATCTCTCATTCCATCCCAATTAGCTACTGCATTTTCTCCTAAGCCCATGAACCATCTGAGAGTTGACTCCTTCAGTGTTGCTGGAAACAACTTAAGCTTATGACTATTAGTATTATAGTCAAAACTTTGACATAGTATGTCAAACTCGAACAAAAAGGTGTCAGGATCCTCTATGATGAGGCCATATAAATTTGGTAGTGCGGAATCAAGTATGTTCTTGAGATTAGGATTGTTGATAAGACTTGGAATAGGAAATGGAAATGTAGGAGCTTCCATTACTGGAGGTGTTGGATATTGAAACTGTGGCTGGAAAGTATTGTTGACTGGAGGGTTTTGGACAGTAGGTGGTGCTGGATTGGGATTACTATGGAAATTGGCTAATACTTCTGCAAAAGGATGGAGGTCAAATGTTTCATGAGTGTCTTCTTCTATTGAAGATGATGCAACAAACTTAGGACTTGCATCGAGAAATGGTAACTCAAGTTCCTCAAATTCTTCTTTCAGTTTAACAGGTTCTTTTGGAAGAAATCTGCCATGAACATATTGCCTTCTTTGATGCATGCAAGTAAGTTGATGACATGTGAAGCAAGCTCACAACTACTTTGTATTGACTAAAATAGGAAAAAAAATTGAAAAATAAATGACTCATTAAGGTTCCTAGTTTGACACCATCCTCGACAATGACGCCAAAAATGAACAGTCTCACAATAGGTAATAATAATCATGCCATTGTCTCTCTTAGGATTGATATAATCATACTAAGGATTAATTTTCCCATTATGAAATGAATTTAGATTGTCAACCCAGGAATGTAGACTTGAAATGGTACAACACAATTTGTGCACTAAGTTCCTCTAAGAGTCATACTACATATGCTATAGGAAGATAAAATGTGTGAAAGGAACCTATACTATTACTGTAGGAAAGTAAACACACTCGAATACTTAATGGAAATATGATAGAAAGCTTGTAAAATGAATCTAAGCCTGTCTAAGAACTCAAAACATTCACTATGTCTATCTTCTGCAAGTGTTGCAGAAACATCCACAGTAGTAATGCTGCAGGAGTAAAATAGTAACTCTACTGGAAAGCAGGGAAAATGCAAGAAGCAAATATATTATAACTTAATCTAATCCACCTCCCCAGTGGGCTCCCTTGGTTGGATTTTGCTAACTACTAATATAGAAAATAATCCAAAATCACTCTTCCATTAATTCTTCTTAACTGGTTACATAACAATTGAACAACTCATGAAGAACAAAAAAGATAAACTTCTACTATATTGAATACATCATTCTATATTTTCTCATTACCTAAATAAGTTGATTAAATCCCTTTATAAAGAGGATTGACACTTATTGAAAACATAATAGAAAAGTCTGAGTAAACCTCGCCAAATAAGGAGGCAATAAAACAACCATGACATATTACAATTACTGCAGATAACAGAATAAAAACTTCTAAGGAAATATAGCAAGACTTATTTCCTATATTATCTAGAACAACAACTCCTTTCTAGGTGTGACATATCCTTCAGAACTGTGCTAGATTATTTTGCCATTACTGGTCTTCTAACGCTCCTTTAATATGGTTGCACCACTCTTCGTACTGCTCCTTGTTTACCTAAAAGGTTAGTAACTTTTGGTACACATATACAAGTCAACATTTCAACCCCTACTCAAATGTTAGAACACAACTTAAAATAACTATATGAAGTACTACATTATATTTATAATAGTCAGAAAAAGATGTCATTCAAACTACCCATAGGATTTGTGGCTTTAGTTGTACTTAGCATAAGTTCACATAGGTATAAGTCATAAATGTTTTAGAAATGTCTAACAGAGCATAAAGAGTGTCAACAAAGTATGAAGATTATAACAAAATTGAGATAATAATTTGTCTTATTAGTGGGCATGGGTGTAGACTTTATTTCAATTGCAAGCACTATCACTGAGGGCTCTGAGTCCTGTGGACCTGTCATAGGTTTATTTTTGACCTCAGCTGCTTTAGCTTTCTCAACAGGTTCTTTTTTGATGGGCACAGATGTAGGTTGTATGCGTTGTTCAAGGAATACTTTCTCATAATCTTTTTCTATCTCTTTAGCTATTATCTCATAATCCTTGTTCATTATGTGCAATGTCCTCATCTTAGTTCTAAGGTATGGCTTCACCAAACCTAGCAATCATATTTTCTCATCAACTGAACATACTGGTAGATTGTCATCCAGTGTTTTCTTAATTTTTACCTTCTTCATCTTGGGATCTTCTGTCTTCTCTGTCTTAGCTTCCACAGAGGATGCACTCTCAATCTTCATAGCTATTTTTTCTTCTCTAGCTTTATCCAGGTCTGCTTGGGTCACACCATGGATCTTCAGTATTTCAGATGTAATTTTAGTGTCTTTTCTCTTGGTTACAACACTATTTAGGACTGCATCTACTTGTCTGGCCTTTTCTTCATAAGTTCCCCATCTAGGCTCCTTAGGATCCTTGGACATTGATAGTAAAACTTGTGCATAGGCTTCCAAGACTTTCTCTTCCACTTTATAGCCAAGTGGATGAATCCACTTGGTTCTAGGCTCAACAACATCCATGCAAGTAATGTCAGTTTCTACCATAAAATAAATACTATCCTTGTATTTTTCAACAATGCTTTTAGGTATCCTATACCTCATTTGCATCTTTATCCTGAAAGTTTTCAACTCTAACTCCATGTAGTCTCTTAGTGTGCTCTTAAATGATGCCTTAAGGAATATTTGAGGCATTATATGTGTATCATCTTAAAATGGAAGCACTTCCATGATAAGAGCATTTAGCCCTCCGAGTAAGTGGTCTAGGGTCATGTTAAGTGCCTTAATCAGGTCTTTGCATGTATTTGGCTTTTCCCCCTATTCTGCTTCCCTCTACACTTATTTTCCACTTCCTATCTGCATTTCCTAGCATTCTAGGCTGGGGTCCTGAGGTTTTTGACTTGAGGGTCAAAGTCAACCTCAACTCTGACCTAGGTCAGGGTTGACCTTGACTCTAACCTAGGGTAGAGCGACCTCATCCTTGACCCCCAGTTCAAATTTCAAGTTTTTTTGATTTCTGAGTATCGGGTTTCAGAAATATTCTTTTTCCCGTATCCGGGTCAGCCATTTCGGGTTTCAGAATGGTAAATATTTATATTAAATTTAATATGGGTCCATCTCTAGGGGTTAAGGTTAATTGGGATTTAATTCCCCAATGTCGGCCTTCTCTAGAGGTTTGTGCCCTAGTTAACTATAAAAGGAGGCCTTCCTCTCTCATTTTGATCATCAAGTTTTGTGAAAACACATCCATTCTCACCAAGCAATCTCTCAAGCTCTCAAGTGCAAGCAAGCCTTCAAGAATTCAAGTGTTCAAGCATTCATCCATCAAGGAGATCCATTGTTATCCATTGAAGGATTCAATCTCTTTGGAACCCCCTTGAAGATCCATCCTTCTACATTCATCCAAGCCTCCTCATATGCAAAGATCTATTCAAGATTGGTGTTGAAGATCAAATTCCATTGATTTGAGACATCCTACATTCTTTCAAAAAATCCATTGGAGCATCCCTACTTGTGGATTTGAGGATTCGAATCCTCTACAAGGACTTCAACATAAGAAAGTTGAATTGTTTCATTTTCTTTGTTTATGCACATTATAATTTAATCCAATTTCAAGGTTAATTCCTAAATTGGGGTTTGACCAAGGAAAAACCCCTATACAAACAACAAAACCCCCTTTTTCTTGCAGGTGCAGGTGTGGAACTTTGGATCTGAGATATGATTTGGATACCCTTTTCAGTGAACTTTCAAGATCTATGAACAAAGTCAAAGTTGACCTTTAGAATAAGAATGTAGCCTTTGACCTTTTATGAGGGTCAAAGACTACCTGCTGTCAGAAAGATAAATTTTTTCTAGGTTTTCTTCATCTCGACATTTCTAGTCCGAAACAGGTTGCAGAATTGCCTGAAACTGCACATAGACATCAGAAATTGGCATTTTCCAAATTTGCCCTATTTTGAGGTTAGTATTTGCCTTTCAATTATTTTAGATTTCAAGTACAATTCCATTATAGGGAAATATAAGGTTTTCTTCCTCTTTCATATTCTCCATAGATTGATTTGATTGTGCATTAACCTTTTGGTTGATCAATTTGGATCTCTCCTTTGGGAATTTGGATTTAGAAGTGGATCTCATATTTCTCCCATACACACATTCAATTAGGTGATTCCATTTTACCTCTATTCATTTTGGTGAACCCGACATACTTACTGTCCTTTCTTTTGTGGAATTGGATGCCCTATTGTGTTTTGTGGTGTTAGATTTCCTTTTATCTTGTCAGGATTAGATTTATCTTTTGTGTTAGATCTTGATGCTAATTAGATTTTAAAAATACAAAAATATTCATGCTTTATGTGTTCTTAGTTTAGTTCATTTTCATTACATTGGTTTATGAGATTTACTACTACTAGTCCTACTTATAACATTCCAATTAGAAGAAGTCATAGACTCATGGGTGCCTTTCATCCTAAATCTTCCTCTCCTTTCCTTAGGATCCTGGATGATAATTTGATTCTTCATGATTCCAATCCTACTATGGAGAAAAAATCTTCTCACTCATCTCATGACGAGGATGGCACTTTAAGAGTTCCTCCTGAACAAATCCAAAAAATTTCAACTGAACTTGATAAAATGGGTAATTGGCTTATTCAAGATAACCATAATCAAGATTCTATTCAAGCTATAGAGGCTCTTAAGAAAGTTCTTCATGATAGTGATCAAGGTGTTAACCTCTTGCATGGTATTACTCACCTCGTGCATTCAAATGTTAAACCTTTAGCTCAAGAAGCTCAAGATTTAGGGTTGATTCCTCTTATCACTAGTGTTGAACCCTCTTCTAATCCTTTACCTAGTATTCCTACCTATACTCCTTCTTTGGTGACTGTGACGGTTCCCTCTGTTCCTATGAGTGTTCTTCCTATGTCCCTTCCTTCATCACAAGCTTCATATCATAATGTTCCTTTTACTTATTCCAATCCACTTCCAACAGTAGTTCCTAATGTTCCTCCGATTGTGTCTTCTATTCCTACAACTTCTTACACTTTACCTAGTGTGTCTAATGTTGCTATTCCTCCTATTTCCTCTAATGATTCAACAATTATCAGTTTGGCTCAAACTGTGTCATCCTTCCAACAACTTGCTTCCTTAACTCAAAACAAGTTTAGTATTCCTACATGTGACATGGGAAGTCCTTTGTCCTTGGATATTATTCATACTCCTATTCCTCAGCAAGTCGATATACCTCATCTTGAGAATTATAATGGAAAAGGAGATCCTGTTCATCATGTTAAAACATTCCAAATTCTTTGTAGTGATTATGCTCATGACCATAGGATTTTAGCCAAGTTGTTTGCTAGAACCTTCCATGACAAGGCCTTACAATGGTATTGTTCCTTGCCTCCTTATTCTATTGATTCCTTTCCAAAACTTGCTAATGCCTTTATTCAACAATTTCAAAACAACATTGGTCTGCAAGTGTCTTTGACTGATTTGATGCATTGTAAATAAAGTGATAAAGAAAAATTAACTAAATTTATTGGTAGATTTAAGCATTTGCATGCTCAGATTTCCTATCCTGTTCCTAATATTGATATTCAACATATGTTTATTTCAAATTTTCAAAAGGATATTAGAGATAAGATTATGTTGACTGAATTTACCTCTTTTCAACAACTTTGTGTAGCGCTTCATCATTATCAATTGCAAGTGAGTCAATTTGAGAGAAACACTCCAATGGCTCCTGTTCCAGTTGATAAGAGTGATGCTACTTCTAATCCAAACAAATTTAAAAAATTCAACAACTATGTCAAGATAAACAAACAAGCGAATGTAGTTGTTGATCAAATTGTTGTTACATCTCACAATGCCACTTCTGCATCCACTGCTTTTTCATTAAATCGTGCATTTACTCCTCTTTTTGAATCTTTACATGTTATTATGAATAGGTTGTTAACTGCTAATATGATTACTTTACCTCCTATTCGACCTCTTTTACCTGCTACGATTGCATCTAAATCTTTTGATCAAAATGCTTTTTGTCAATATCATCGTCAAGATGGTCATGATACTGAGAAGTGTTATTCTTTAAAACATAAGGTTGAAGACTTAATTGACTCTAATGCCTTATCTGTTGATAATCTTGATGGTAGTGGTAGAAAATCTATTTCTCCTCCTAATCAAAACCTTCAAATCTATATGAATTCTTTACCTACACATGATACTAATACCATTGCTCAGCCATCTGCTAAGGAAATTGTGTATGATTCAAAGATGGATGATCTTAATCATGTTGTTAATCAAGTGGAGCATGTTGGTCGATCTGTATCTCCATCTCAACCTCAACCTCAACCTTAGATTCAACCTCAAGTTCAATCTCAACCTCGACCAAAACCTAAGCCTAAATTGAAAACTCAACCTAAACCTCAACAACAACCTAAGAATAAAAGGCCTCGGGAACTTTTGATTACCTTTGATGACTATAAGACTATTAAAGCTCTTGATGGTACCCTTTACATTTATGCTAGGATTTCTCAGAAACCTACTCGTGGTTGTCTTGTTGATCCTACATCCTTAGTCAATGTTATTACTGAAGAAAATATTTTTATGAAAATCTTACACCATGATTCTTATGATACATTGGATGTGTGGATTAAAGCTTGCAATGGTTTTGTTTATCCATCATTTGGTTCTATTACTTTATCGGTTGAACTTTGTGGAAAAATTGTGAACACTAACTTTATTGTTGTTCCTACTTCTGATCAATTTGAAGTTAAGCTAGGTTTTCCTTAGTTGAATGCCATGCATGCTGTTGCTTCACCTATCCACAAGTGTCTTAAATTCATTCATTATGAAGAAGTGAAGATGGTTAATCATAGTTTATATCAACCTTCTAGGCCTAGAGATTGTGCTGCTCTTGATTTCTTTTGGCCTTCATTACCTAATTCATGTCCTCCTCGACCTGATAATATTTTTCATTCATATCAAGCTTATAAACATCATAAGATTCTTGAATTAAGCACACCTCCTATGGATCTTAATCATGTTCTTTTTCCTACACCTTCTATACCTCCTATCAATCTTCCTAAAGAACCTTTGAAAAATCCTGTGATAGTTCCTCCTATTGCTGATAATCCTATTGATCTTCCTAAAGAACCTGTGAAGGATCCTATGATTGTTCCTCCTAGTTCTCAACCTATTTCAAATAAATCAAAACATAATGGATTTTCCAATGAACATCGTAAAAAGTGTCGTGCTCATGCTAAAGCTCATAATTCTATTCTTCAAAGATCTCTACCTTATTTGGATAAATCTATGCATGATGTGTTAGAAGAAGTTGTTACTAATACTGATGTTAAGATGCATGATTATGATGATTCTATTAGTATCTTAGATCCTATTTTGATTAATTTGGATGAAGAAGATACTCTTGATGATACTGATGATGTTAATGATGAATATGAGACTATTGACATTGACATTGATTTACCTAATATGCTTTCATCACAATTAACTCTTACACCTAGTGTCGAACATTGTGATTCTCAAGAGGATCCTTGTTTGGAACTAGCTATCATTCCTACTGTGTTGGATATAGTCCCTCTTGTGAGTTACTAACCTTCCCTAAATGATATACAATGAGATGGGGAGAGTAGGTGGCATGCTTGATCGACTTGTCCTTTATGGTAGCTTTGTTGTGTGTTTGCCTGCTGTACTGTGCTTCTCCCATAATGTGTTTGCTAAATGTTGTTAGATTATTTTATATGATCCTTGTTACTCAATTGGTACAAGGTGATAAAGGAATAAAAAATGTTGTTCAAATTCCTCTATATGTATCTCTATTCTTCTATGCATGGTTTAATGTTATGTTGTAATTGTGCTATTGTTCGTAAATGTTTCCTTGTGTAATCTGCTTGGATTCAAGACGTGGTAGCACTAATTATTTTTTGTCTCCATGTCATGGTCTAAAAAGATTCTCCTTCGTATATGTGATCTTTCCTCCTTTGTGATCATAGTTCTACTTTCTTTGGGGAATGATGTCAATTCATTTGCAATAATATCATAGATATATTATCTTATGATCATACTGACCCCATGGTAGGTAGATCCCTTCTATGTTCTCTGTATGTTTTTGTGATATTTCCCTTTATTTGTCTTCATCTAGGGGCATCTCAATGTGGAAACGTAATCAGTGGAGTTGTTTATGTTTCCGTTAAAGCCATTGCTCCTGTTAAAGTGTTAGCAATGACTTTAATGTGGGGGCATATGCTCTGCTCACCTATTGCACACATGCACTTTTTGATATGCACATATTTTTCAAGATACATTTTTTCCCTTTTTGGATTAGTAACTAATTCTTAAAGCATGGATTTATATTTTAGGATCTCTTGATCCCTCTAGTTTCAAATATACATATATTTTTGATCCCTTAAGGTCGGAGGTGTCCTTAAGACTAGATCTCTTTTGTTTTGGTTTTATTCTTATGGAATAGAATATTCCTAAGGGTAAATCCTTGATGGGTTGACTAGTGAGTAGCCACATTCACTAGGCGGTTCAATTCTATCTTTCCAGTTGCATCGTTTCCTTGTGTGGTTCACAATGGGACATAAGTTCTCATTGGGAGAGATAATCACACCCTTTCTCTCTCTCTCTAGAAAAGTATCTCTTATTATGATCTGGAAGTTGACAAAGACTTGAGTCCCTAGGGGCTTAAGGTTTCTCTTTGTCCCTTGGATTATGATAAGATTATCTTTTCATTCTGATCTCCTTTACCAAGATTTTGCATCGAGTCCATACTCTTGCTAAAGTGGGGGCTTAATGTATCATCTTAAAATGGAAGAACTTCCATTATAAGAGCATTTAGCCCTCTGAGTAAGTGGTTTGAGGTCATGTTAAGAACCTTGATTGGGTATTTGCATGTATTTGGCTTTTCCCCCTATTTTTCTTCCCTCTGCACTTATTTTCCACTTCCTATCTGCATTTCTTGGCATTCTAGGCTAGGGTCCTGAGGTTTTTGACCTCAAGGTCAAAGTTGACCTTGAGGTTCAAAGTTGACCTTGACTCTGACCTAGGTCAGGGTCGACCTTGACTCTAACCTAGGGTTGAGTCAACCTCATCCTTGACCCCTAGTTCAAATGTCAAGTTTTTCTGATTTTCGGGTATCGGGTTTCGAAAAGATTCTTTTTCCTACCTCCGGGTCAGCCATTTCGGGTTTCAGAATGGTAAATCCTTAAATTACACTTAATATGGATCCATCTCTAGGGGTTAAGGTTAATTGGGATTTAATTCTTGAATGTCGGCCTTCTCTAGAGGTTTGTGCCCTAGTTCACTATAAAAGGAGGTCTTCCTCTCTCATTTTGATCATCAAGTTTTGTGAAAACACATCCATTCTCACCAAGCAATCTCTCAAGCTCTCAAGTGCAAGCAAGCCTTCAAGCATTCAAGTGTTCAAGCATTCATCCATCAAGGAGATCCATTGTTAGCCATTAAAGGATTCAATCTCTTTGGAGCCCCCTTGAAGATCCATCCTTCTACATTCATCCAAGCCTCCTCATATGCAAAGATCTATTCAAGATTGGTGTTGAAGATCAAATGCCATTTATTTGAGACATACTACATTCATTCAAAACATCCATTGGAGCACCCCTACTTGTGGATTTGAGGATTCGAATCCTCTACAAGGACTTCAACATAAGCAAGGTGAATTGTTTCATTTGCTTTGTTTATGCACATTATAATTCAATCCAATTTCAAGGTTAATTCCTAAATTGGGGTTTGACTAGGGCAAACCCCCCATACAAACAACAAAACCCCCTTTTCTTGTAGGTGTAGGTCCGGAACTTCAGATCTGAGATTGGATTTGGATACCCTTTTTGGCAAACTCTCAAGATTTGTGAACAAAGTCAAAGTTGACCTTCAGAATAAGAATGTAGCCTTTGACCTTTTATGAGGGTCAAAGACTACTTGTTGTCAGAAAGATAAAAGTTTTTTGGGTTTTCTTCCACTCGGCGTTTCCAGTTCAAAACATGTTGCATAATTTCCCGAAACTACACATAGACATTAGAAATTGACATTTTCTAGATTTGCCCTATTTTGAGGTTAGTATTTGCCTTTCAATTATTTCAGATTTTAAGTACAATTCCATTATAGGGAAATATAAGGTTTTCTTCCTCTTTCATATTCTCCATAGATTGATTTGATTGTGCATTAACCTTTTGGTTGATCAATTTGGATCTCTCCTTTAGGAATTTGGATTTAGAAGTGGATCTCATATTTCCCCCATACACACATTCAATTAGGTGATTCCATTTTACCTCTATTCAATAGGTAAAATTTTATCTAAGTATAACTCTGATACCTTCCCAATTATATGAAAGTACATATATATTATCAAAGACCCAAACCTGAATATCTTGGTCTTATCATGCTTGATTTCTCTTATGTTATCCATCAACTGTGCATGCAAGATTTCACACAAGTTGAATTCTCCATTCTCCTTAACTATCCTGATGGCTACAAGAATAGTGGCTATGGACACACTATTGACCCTGTTAGCATGTTGAAATCTATAACCAAGAATCATAGACATCAATTTGATGTCTTTCTCCTCAATTGGTTCGATATTTATCCCACGCTTATCACTCTAAGATTTGCAGGCTTGTTCAACTAATTTTTTGACATCCTTTCCAACTGGAAGAATGGCACATGTCTTAGATAAACCTATCATCTCATGAATGAGGTCAGCTGTGATTCTAAGTGGTACTTCACCTATCCAAAATAGGTCATCATGTATCCTATTCAACAAGATCTTATTCTAGTCAGACTCATAGAATTCATGCGCTGTAGCATACTCAATAATAGGGTGGTCTTCTAGGTGCGCAAACTCATCTATGAATGTTTTATCTGGTTTCATCATTGTCTCAAGATGCGACCTAATTCTGTCTAAACTAGTTGGCTCCTTTTTGCAAAATACATATGCACGTATGTCGTCTACATGCATGACACCCATTGGGGTTCTAGAAAAAGGTTCCTTCTAGGTCATCTAAGGTGGACTTGAACAGATGCTTTTTAAACACATATCTTTTTCTTTCCAAAAAATCAAAGACAACTAGTGTAGCCATGGCTTACTTGTTTAATCACTTCATAGAGATTTTCTAGGGTTTCTAGATCATCGCATCCAAATTAGGGCTTAGCAACAATCAATCTTCCTTCTTTGCTGGTAGATTCAACTATAACGCTTCACAACTCAACTGCATGATCTTCTGTGTTCTCCAATAGCTCAATTTAGAATGCAATGTGAGAATAATGAATCTCCAATGGCTATAAAGCAACTTTTCTACCATTAATTCTTGTTGTGTACGTACAAAATGTAACTGTAAATTTTATTCTTTGATTCTGCTACCAATCAGGTAGTGCATTCTTGCATACTACATCACATAGTCTCCAAATAGTTGTAGTCCAAGGCGCATACTCTGAGAGTGAGTATACCAGCTGCGTAGGGGTCTAGAGCTAATCTACCTCCCCCTATAATCATGAAGGTCATTTAACCATAAATAGGAGGTGTGTCCATTGCAGATGCATCCTCAACTATTTAATCAACATTATCCTTCCTTTCTTCCTTCCAAACCAAGCTCACATCATATAAAGCTTGCACAAACTTGACTTCTCCTGCTTCTAATATTGAGGTTTCTAACTTTTTAGGGCTTTCTTGTCTTTACAATCTAGTTCTACAGAACCTAGAGTGTGTCCAACCTTGTTACATGAGTGAAAAATGACTGGAGGCTTGATATTCCTCAGTGCATTCATGTGGGTTACCATTCTGCACTGTCTCGCTATGTGACCAACATAATTGCATATCTGACATGTAATTTTCTAAGAGTTTCTTAGATTCTGCTGAGGATCACTTCTCTAATTTTCCTGATTCTAATTTCTTTGATTTGATCTACAATTCATAGCTCCATGACCAATCTTATTGCATGAATAACAGTAACCATTAAAAGGTCTTACCTCTTTACAATTTCTTGCTATGTGACCATGCTTGTTACACGCATAAAAAGTCTTGTTTACTGGCTTGCGCTCATCCTTGGGTGGTTTAGTTTCAACTTTTGTATGATTTCCTATCTTCTTAGCTTCTGTAGATTCTTCTAATTCTTTCTTTCTTGCTTGCATGTCATTGATTTGATTTTGTGCTTCATTGAACCCAATATCGATGGTGTCTCCTTTAATCTTCTATGCATATAATTGTGACTCTCTAAGATCTTTGCTTGTGTGAAATTTGTCAATATGGTTCTTTGCCTTAGTTAATTCAGATTCCATCTATTTCTTGATGTTCTCTAACTCCAAGATTTTCATGTTTTCTTGTCTTAGTTCTTCATCTAACTGTTTGTTCTCTTTGACCTGTTCTTCATAGGCTTCTTGATTGTTGAGTAGTTTTTCATCCAACTCTTCAATATGATCTTTCAGAGATGTGTTTTCCTCATTTAGATTTTTGACCATTTTTACCAAATCACTTGTGGAACAGTCTTTCAAATCTTGTCTTATTTTTTAATGACTATATGAGAATCACTAAACTTTTCTTTTAGTTCTTCAATTTATTTTTCAGTTCTGTCAAGGTCTTCAAGAGCTGCTTCAAGATTCTTTTTTAGATGTTTCATTTCTCCCTTATCCATGATCTCCTCAAGTGGTTAAACTTATCTTTAGAGGACCAGAGCTATGATACCAATTGTTAGGATTGGGAACACTGAGAGGGGGGGGGGGGTGAATCAGTGTTCAATACTTAATTAATTTTTATTGATACTTTGAAACTTAACTTAATTGCTTAGTTACTGAAATGAACATCAATGTAAATAAGATAAGAATTCATAACACATGACACCAAATATGATTATGGGGAAACCCAAATAGGTAAAAAACCTGGTGGGAATTGACACCCACTATTAACTACACTAGTGTTTTATGATCCTTGTTAGAAGATCTTGCAACCCTGTTAGGAGTTGATCTTTACAATGCTTTAGTACAATGATCTAGTCAAGGGTCAGACCCTGTTAGGAGGCTTTTAAAATTAACCCTATTAGGAGTGGGGACACACTGTCCTAGAGCTCACTACTCAAGTGGTGAAGGCTACAACCTTCTAGATATCAGATACACACTATATCTACAAGGTGAACTAGTGTAGTGACACTACTTGTCTGATCAGTTCCTTTGGTGCACTGATGCTTTAGCCTCTTTTAAATCTCTAACACATTCTATCTATTCTTTTCATACTTCTTCTCTACTTATGCAAACTCTATTTGTCATGCCATGCCGAATTACAAGGGCACATGTCTTATTTATATGCACATACAAAACTTTTCATCAAGTCGGCCTATAACTAATCACATACACTGCTTCCAATTGAATTGGCTCAAGTGTGTTTACATCTATTCATATTAACATGTTTATGACCTAAATACAATAGGCACATATCCTTTACAAAACAATATTACAAGCGCTAATCAAAATACAAACAGTCAGCTCCATGTTCTGTCCTGTTCTGCCGCTTACTGTCTGTGCCACTTCATCTGACTGTAACTTCCTCATACTGACTCATATCATCATGCACTCTTATAATTAGCATGAATACATACTTAGACACTTATCTTCAAGAGTGCATATCATAACTCTATCATAATAATGTGTGCTAATGCTCTGATCACTTGGTGCTATGCTGTCTGTCCAGTCTTCCATACTAAGCCATTTTTATGATCTTCTTCAATATGTGCCGACTCCAAAAATTCACATGAATTTTTTGCCATCATGAAAACACTAGATATAGTCATATACTTCACTATAGTCAACTTGCCAACATATGTTCCTAGTGCTGTTGTGAAGGACATTTTGGTACAACAAGAAGTTTTAGGAAGAAGATGTAGATGGATAAACAGAATCCAAGAATTGAATATGGACATCTAGATCAAAAAGTTGGTTAGAGGCCTAGGACTAGCAAGATTAATGGCTCAGAGAAAATTATATTCAAATCACATAAACATGCTTGAAGAAGAGAAAAGGCCTTACATTTATGATCTGGATTGTTGTGAATTGTACAAAGATGTTGCTGGATACTTGCAAAAAATGTATTTTTCTCTTGAAATAGATGATACTAAAAGGAGAACAATTAAGCTACATGCAATTAGGTATGCTATTTTGAAGGGTGAGCTATGGTGGAGGAGAAATGAAGGAGTTTTTCTCAAATGTGTAAACCATGTTAAATCCAGGGACCTATTAGAAGAAATTCACAATGCTGTGTGTAGTGGCCATTACATGGCTAAGACCACTACACATAAAATCTTAAGATATGGTTTTTGGTGGCCTACTATTTTTAAGGATGCTCACAATTTTTTCAAGAAGTGTGATTCCTGCTAGAGATTTGCAGGCAAGTTGAAGTTCAATGGAAATTTGCCTTTAAATCCTATGGCTGTTGAGGCACCTTTTCAGAAATGGGGTATGGATTTCATTAGGGAGATTCCTAATAAGTCTAGTAGAGGCCATTCATGGATCCTAGTGGAAAATGATTATTTTACCAAGTGGGTCAAAGCTATCCCCACTAAAAGAGCCACCAGCAAGGTTGTGACTGACTTTGTATTGCAAAACATCCTCACTAGATTTGGTTGTCCAAAGACTCTAGTGGTAGATAATGCAATGTGTTTCAGATCTGAGGAATTTAATGATCTCTGCCAGCTATATGGGATCCAAATTTCCTATTCATCCCCATACCACCCATAGGGGATTGGACAAGCTAAGTCTAGTAATAAAATCCTAATAAAGATTCTGAAAAGTGTGTTGGATAATAACAAAAGGGCTTGGGACTCAAAGTTGCAACAAGCTCTATGGGCTGACAGAGTGATAGTAAAATAGGCTATTGGTTGTGCACCTTTTGATTTAGTATATGGTATACATGCTAGGTTGCCACAAAATAATTTGTTGTAAATGTACAAGTTTGTCCAAGTTTATGATGATGAGTTAGATGATGAAATGAGGATCAAAATGGAAGACTTGATACAGTTGCAAGAATCAATAAGAGAGGCACATAATAGAAATGTTAGGTTGCAACTCCAATGTAAGAATCTATATGACAAAAGAACCACTGTAAGAAATTTTGACATTGATGATTTGGTCTTGATGTGGAATGCTAGACTAGATGATAAAGAAAAACATGCTAAATTTGATCCTATTTGGTTGGGACCATATATCATTGATGGTAAGTGGAGTTCTGATTCTTATAGCCTTAAAGATTTGACTAGAGGCATTTTGGAATTTCTAGTTCATGGACAATTCCTGAAATTTTAATTCTCATATAGTTTTCATTATCCATGAACAATAGTTTTTAGGTGTGTTTCTTTCTTTGGTGTGTTTCTTTTTGTTGTGTGTTTGTTTCAATTGTGTGTTGTAGGGTAGTTTTCTTTTCATAGGTGGTCTTCTTAACCCTGAGATTATGGAATCCTTGTTATGCCTGCAAGAGACATACATCCCCAATTAGAGCCACTATTAGAACTATAAAATTTTTCCTGGTCTAAGTCTTTCTTTGTCCAAGTCCTGTATGTATTTTGATGCCATAGGGTTTACTTTGTCCAATCCCTAATCATTTACCTTATTTTAAAACCTAAGCAGCCTGAGGACTTTATATTTCTTTGTTACTTTTTGAAATCACTTAAGTGGGTTTTATAACATGTGTTTTAAGTTATCGGGAGGGGCCAAAGTCATTTAACTCTTTTTCCTAGTGGGACCTATTATAAATATTTCCTAAGTCTAAAGTTTCATGTGGATTATTTTTCCCTAGCTCTCAGTTTTGAATTAAATCCAGTCAGATCTATTTTAATCCAATGATGGGCGCAATCCTATGAAAAAAATATGTGAAGCATTTACCCTTCATGAGATCATGCTTGAATGACACCTAGAAAGTGGTGGAACCCTAGTCAAAGCTAAAGATGAAGATATTCATTAGGTGGATCAGATTTGGTCTAACGATGGGTGTGATGCCCTAAATCGAAGGTGCAAACTTGTTAATCATCGCAAGATTGTGCCTGTGTGACACATAGCAGCTGGTGGGACCTGGCCGGAGCTAAAGATAAAGATAGATCATGAGAATATCAGGTTCAATCTGATGGTAGATGTAATGCCATTATCCAAAGATGATACATTTTTAACCATCGCGAGATCACACCTTGTCAATGCATGTTTGCCTAGAGATCGTGGGACCAGTTTTGAAAAAGTAAAAAGAAAGTAAAGGACTGCTAGATCAAGTTTAATCTAATGGTAAGCATATTACCTTAATGAAAAAATGCTCACTAAATAATGATCAAGGGACCACACCTGATTGACAAGTGTCCGAATGACATCACCTAGCTGGTATTAAAGAAGATAAAGGTAGGTCAGATTTGTTTTGATCTGACGGTAGGCACATTGCCTTAATGAAAAGTTGCAAGCTATTTAATTATCAAGGCATCACACCTTGATGACACATGTCCTTGGTGATGTTCAAATATCTTCAGGTTGAAAGGTACAGTCAAAGTAAAGAAAAATCCACTTTGATCAGATAGTGGACATGTTCCCGTGATCAAAACCTACAGGAAAGATAGTGTTCAAGGCATCATGTGCGACACATGTCTAGTTTGATTAAAAGATAAAAGGTGGGGCTTGGGCACCAAGTAATGATGTAATGTTTCTTTCTCATTAGTCAACTTTCCTACCATATGGAGTGGCATGGAGGTCATCAGTTTGTTGACCATTTTTGTGAACTACACGATGTGCCACATAAGATTAGATTGATGACTCAGTTTTGAATTTTGTCTTATGTTGTGAAATATTCCTATTTTGCCTATTGAAGTTGCAGTTTTGAAATGCAATGAAGTAATTTTCAAGCATGCGGTCATGTTGTCAAGAATTAATATAATTTTATGGCATAATTTATATCGTAAAGCACTCTTGAATTTTAAAAAGAAACACGACTTCAAAGAGATTAAGAAGAGCCGAGTTTCAAAGTGGTTGGTGCATTCTCTCATGTAAATTGAGTGGGTGAGTTATTCTTCATCTGGTTTTCTTGAAAAAATTTCTACGAGTTAAGTGTTGGCATTGTTAGGGTTTGAGGAAAGTAGAAAATTCTTTGAATCTAGTAATTTTGTGATAAAACTGTAAGTTTCTAAAATGGTGTCACGTAGAGAGTTTACGGGAAAGGTAGACTATTAGGAAAGGGTTATGTGTGATGATTTTCTTGAGTAGTTAGATAGGTCTACCAATTATTCATCAAAGATAAAAGAACTGGTACTTAAAAACTCTTATTTGAATATAGACGACGACTAGTATGACAAAGGCAACTGAATAAGAGATGCTAAAATTGGTGTATCTGGCCTAATTTTTTTTAGAGTGGGATTCAACCAAAGGAATGCATTCTCTCCTAGTAGAAATGCATGGTAGTTTGATGTTAGAAAATTGGGAATCCCAAATGTTTTCATGGACGCTAATGTTTTACTCTAGATCACAAAAAATTATGACCCTGTTGCTAGAATTGTGAGTGATATACATGGAAACCCTTCGGTTAGCATCAATGCAGATGAAATTTGAGAGGTGTTCCAATTGAGAGAGCTCTTTGATGACTTGGAGAAGATTGATTTTGAATTACTTAGGGAGGTCTACAAAGCACAAAGAGATTATGTCAAGAGTGGACCTTTGAAAGAATTCTTTGATAGAGTCAAAGGACTGATAGTAGGAGGGCCCACTAGTACAATTTGTACCTATTTTTGATGGAAAATTGGTCAAATTTTCTACCAATATTGGTCGACTATTTGACCAATGGTTTGGTCACTATTTTTTGAGTCGAATGTCTGGCATATCACTGGAAATGTAGAACGTTCGACCAAATCTTGGTCAAAATTCACATCTGCTATTAGGAATTCATCAGGCTGAACTGTCAAACAAAGTAGGTCAAAATATTTAGACCTTTCAATTTTACTTGGTCAAAATATTTAGACCGTACAACCAGGATGCCAAACCCATGACGATAAATTGTGACAGAAATTTGTCAAACTTTAGACCAATCTTTGTGAGGGTTTCGACCAAAGGTTCTCGAAAGATCAACTAATAATGGAATATCGAAAAAAAAAACAACTGAACATAAATATCTAAAGTAATCACCAATGACATCCTGCTCAGTGATTAGTCTAGATATTTATCTTCAGTTGTTACTTTACATTAATATATACTGCTATGTATTTTGTTATGTTTTTTTTTTTTGATAACCCTGAGGTATCCCCGCGACTCAGCCCAATGACCTAGCAACCCATATCTTGAGACGTACTAGGGGTGAGCTGAGGTGAGAATAATCCTTAGGGGGTGAGACTATCGGCCCACTCATCCATCACACCATTTAAAATCTAAGGGGAGGTTTGAACTCGAGACCATGGGGGTGACCCACAAACTCAAGCTATTGCTCCCCACTGTGCGGGCTACTTTACTATTTTTTTTAATGGTAATTGGTAATTTTATTAATCGTAATGGGTTATAACCTAGCCCTAGCTACTTTTAGGAGAATGAAGGATCATGTCAAAAGCTTTCTTTTCATTTTTCATTTTTCTCCTTTTTACAGTTTCCCACCCATCCTCCAATTTGGCTACCTCATTTTGCCAATCCCCGAGATTATCCCCCCGAGATTATTCCCTAAAATACAACCCACACCCAAGCCAAACTTCCCATGTTGATGCAAATGATCATCTAATCACTCATCCACCTTGTCTTGGCACCCAATAGGTCCTTTCTTTTCTCTGCCCTCTAGTGTGGCTGCTACCTTCCTAGCACTCTGCCCATCATCCAAACAATCCACTAGAATGCAATTTTGGACATAATTTGTCCAATTTGGATAGTAAGTCTAATTTAATTTGTCTATGGACTGAGACCTTAAATTATTGAGCTTCTCTTTGTTTTGATAATAGTTTAACATTCTCTACTTAACATGCCCAACCACGTGAAGGTGGAAGCTAATCGAGCCCCTCCTAGGAGCCTCTTATGACCCTTTATGACATTTTAAGACCTCTAAGATGTATTATTAGGGATAGTAAAGGGTTATAAGGGGTCCTGGGACACAATAGTTGAGAAACATAAATGTAGGCATCATGGTCACAATTTTTTGGAGACAACGTAATTGAGTGGTATACCCAGATGATGCAAAGAAACTCCTACTCCTCTGGTTCCAAGTTGACATTGTGGGATCCAAAGACCATAGATAAGGAATAAATTTAGAAAGCGAAGGAGGGCCATAATGACTAAAATAATATAGGACAAACCTCAAGTTAAATGAGGCAACTGCAAACATTTTAATAGATTTTTATTATTAAATAATGAAATTTGCATATACTAGTGTTCTAAGCCCCTTCATTACATGATTTATTATTGTAAGCCCCCTCTAACTTACACATCTATAAAATGAAACTACAACCTATTAGGATTGAGACAAACCTTATAAAACAACAACAGCTAAGAAGAATCGCTTGTCAACATCTGTTGAATACATTTGTTGGAGGGTCTTGTATTCATGAGCAGATGTTGGCAAGCGATCCTTCTTAGCTGCTATTGTTTTATAAGGTTTATCTAAATCCCAATAGGTTGTAGTTTCATTTTCTAGATGCGTAAGTCAGAGGGGGCTTACAATAATAAATCATGTAATGAGGGTGCTTAGAACACTAGTATATGCAAATTTCATTATTTAATAATAAAAATCTATTAAAATATTTGCAGTTGCCTCATTTAACTTGAGGTTTTTCCTATATTATTTTGGTCATTATGGCCCTCCTCCAATCTCTAAATTTATTGCTTATCTATGGTCTTTGGATCCCGCAGTGTCAACTTGGAACCGAAGGAGTAGAACTTTCTTTGCATCATCTGGGTATACAACTCAATTATGTTGTCTCCAAAAAAATGTGACCATGATGCCTACATTTATGTTTCTCAGCTATCATGTTTATGTGCATATTTTTTATGTGTTTGGGAAGACATCTTTCTAGTCTGGGCCTAGATCCTTCAGCAATTAGCTTCATAATAATGAAGATGACAGATGAGAAATTAGCTTCCCAAGAAAAAATCCCATAAATGCACTATGTGTACCCCAATTCCTGTGCCCTCTATGCATACCCAAAGGATATATTTGAAACAACAATGGTAAGGCTAAATTTACTCTTATTGTTTCAAATATATCATTTCAGTATGCGTAGAGGGCACATGAATTGGGGTATGCACAATTCATTTATGAGAATTTTCTTGGGAAGCTAATTACTTAGCTCTCATCTGCTTCATTTATTATCAAGCTAATTTTCAAAGGATCCAAGCTCAGGATAGAAAGATGTCTTCCCATTCTATTTAAGCCATATTCCTTGTTCTTGTCAAACTTCCTTGGTACAGTAGGCCTGCTCTTTGCAATACTCTTCTTCAATTTGTGTTCGACGATAAGCATCTTCTTCTTCTTCCTAATTGCAGCCAGAGCTTCCTTTTCATCAGGATTCAACTCCACTACCCCCATCTCATCATCCTCATCATCCTCAGCTGCCATCCTAAGCCCTTCTTCCCTCTCTAGTTCTTCAAGCCTCTGCAAGATATCTGGATCAATAAAGTTTGCAACATTGTGTCCATCCATGATCTCAAGAATATCATCTTCTTTCCACTCTTCATTTGCCAAAATATACCACTTCTTCAAGCTTGTAAAGTAAAATCTAGGCCCACCATTTTCATTCTCAATATCCTTCTCTAGCTTCATGGCCTCCTTGGCAACATGCACCCTGGCATCCAAAACAACTTGAGGAATACAAGGGGGCCTCTCTTTCCCATCTCACAGCTTGGGCATTGCAACATGAATCCTATTGAGACAACTACTGATCTTCTTTGACTTCATCTTAATTTCCACTCTCTGCTCCAACAACCTCTCCCATGCCAAATTCTTCACCGTAATAACCCCTTCTTCCTTCAAATAACTCATAGAGATTAGCGCGCCATTATCCCCCTCTCCTGATTCCCAAATAACCCACCCATATTTTTCCCAGCCTCAAATCTCATTTCCGCAACCAATTTTGCATCCTCCTATGGTAGTGTCTCTATTGGTTGCAAATCAATCTTATTACAAACTACAATAAGAGGCTTATTGGAAAACAAAGGATTTATGCTGTGAAACAGAGCTGCCTATTGCACAATACTATAACCATAGGACCTTGAAACATCAAGGAAAAACAAAACAACCACCTTCAAATGAGCCAAGGCAATAATATTGAGCATCTCGATGGTGTTCCTGTCCTCCAAGGGGTGGTCCAAAATACCAAGGGTATTAATAACCTGATACCTCAAGTACTTATAATCAGTATGCCCGACAAACAAAGACTTAGTAGTAAAAGCATAAGGTTGCACATCCACCCTAGTAATCTTATTAATAAAATAACTCTTGCCAATATTAGGGTACCCAAAAAACTCTTGCCTCACTTGTTCGAGGTAACACAAACTCGGTCCAATTCTCTTAACAATGGTACACATCCATCCAAGTGCAGCAACCTTCAAAGATATGTAGTGGTAAAGAGAATCCCCATATTTTATCAGCCTAATATAGTCTTTGGCCACTTTGGCAATGAGATTGTGAGCAGTATTGATTTGGCCCTTGGCCAGATTGTTCCTGAAAAAAATTACAAAAATGAACCAATGACATGTTTACAATAAAGAAATAGAATGATAATAATATGTTGAAAATTCTATTCTGTTTAATACACACCAAAGGACCAGTCCCAACAAGTCTTAAACATACTTTATCTAATATGATGAATACTTTATATGATGAATTCAAAGACATCCACGTGAAGTGGAGTGGGTGTGGTCGAATTGATGTATCAAGGAACAAATGGAAAAGGTATTTTAATCAATAAAGATAATACCATTCTCAAAAACTTGTACACTACCGTGGAACAGTCAACACAACAGTGAAACTATATGATTGATTGAACTGATTCAACACCAGTCATGGAAAGTAGATGAGTAGGTGGAATCAAACTAAGTTGAAAATGAGTGATTTTAAATCATATTATAAGACTATTTAGGGTCATGGAGACCTAGAGGCAAGCGGGGATAGGAGTTGCTTTGTTGAGGGAGGGCCAATTAGGCCTAGTTGGAGAGTTAGAGGGTGAAGAAAATCTTCACCAGTCAAATGATGAAGGACTGAGAATGAGATGAGTTTAGTAACTCTGAAAAGGGTACTAGAAAATGTAAAAACATTGTTGGGTTATTTGGGAAGTTTGTCAATGATTTGCTAATTTCAGGGTGTGAAGGGCTACTAGGTAGGCCTAGAAAGGCTATAGAAGAGGAATGGTAGAAGCTGAGTTGATTGGAGTGAATGGGAAGTTGGAACATGGTAGATATACCATAATAAGATGATCTATGGTGTTGGGATCAAGGTGAGAGGTGTTGGAAAAATGAAGTTGGAAGGTGAACTTGTGTGGAATGGTTGTGGGAGTGACTTACAAAGTCAGAGAACTCTATTTGATCTTTGAGTAGGACTAATTCATTGAGTTGATTCCAAGTTTCTTGTTGAATCCTCAAGTTGAGTTGGCCTATTTAAGGTGATAGTAGAGGGCTCTGCATCAACAGTCTATAGAATTAGACCTTTATTTTAAATGCATTTAACACAAAAAAAATTACAAAACTGAACCAATGGCATGTTTACAACAAAGAAATAGAATGATAATAATATGCCAAAAATTATATTCTATTTAATACACGCCAAAGGACCAGTAGGAGAGAGAGTAACGGCTAAGTGGAGCATCAATATCCTTGTCATTCCCCTTCTCTCTCTCTCTCCTACTCTTGTACTAGGTCTAACTTATATAATCAAATGTTGATCCAAACTCTCTCAATTATTTAATTAGCCTATATTTATATAAAAAGATTATATATTTATGTAGCAATGAATTAAATAAAATTTGAATAAGATATGGGGGGAATATGTATTGTATTGAGAGATTCTTAAGTACCTCATGCTAGTTTATAACTCATGAGAGTTATAAAATGAGAATTTATAACTCATGTACCTCATGCTAGTGTGCTTGGATTAGACTAGACATTATCCAACCGCCTGTGAGGGTTGTCACTATTATTAATTTTGGCATTCTGGACTTGGGCCTTTGATCTTCAAGCACTTTATATAAATAATCACTATTTGGATAATGTCTAGTCTAATGCAAAATAGTGTATACAAGGTATCCAAGCACACTAGCATGAGGTACATGAGTTATGTTCATCTCACTAAATATAGATGGACATTAATGCTCAATTGAATGATACATTCCCATAAAAATGTGAACTCCTATTAATCTACAAACTCTCATGTTAAACAACTACAAAATAAAGTCAACATAGTTCCTTTAACAAAACCAAAGTTAAAATTAAATTATCTCTATCCCTAAGATAAACTAAGTAGCCTTCATATATTTTATGTCAAATCTTCCTTCATGGTCATATGATATTGTTTTGATCATATATTGATCTTATTGTAATAAAATTTTGAATGTAAACCTTAATGGAAATGATAAGCCTTCAATGACAATGATTAATAGCAGATTGGGGCTCACTCGAGCCATAAACATGAAGAATTATTGTAAAAAAAGATGTAAACCATATATATGCGCACTTGAGGCAAAGAGAAGTTACGCCATATCCGTATTAAAATATTAGTTACAATATGAAAATACTAAACTAACTAATTCCTGAGCTCATCTCTGCATATGGTCGCAACAAAGATATGCAATTACAATATAGAGAAGGCATCATAAAAATATAATTTCGGCATTTGCCCTAGCCTGACACATTTTGCACTCAAATCCTTCATCGCGGATAAGTGAAGATGGGTGAATAGATGCAGATGAGTTGTCATCAACCCAACTAAAGTATCTGCAGCCATTATTTCCCTGTGATGCCCAATCTACATTAGTTCTTATAATATAGTAAATAGTATTTACATTAGAAACATTAAATATATACACATTAGCAACCTTTTTCTATTTGGGCAACACCAAAATTATCGTCCAGGGTTTCTCTATTTCTGTGATTTCTTCAACACACACTGCCCACCACCACATTGACAGTTTGGCACATTGACAAGAGCCATCAAGCCTATATCAATAATGCACCACACCATCATTACTACATTTATTACATAATTATTATAACATATAATCATATGATTATAATAATCATACATTCACCACTATTATTCTATTGTAGAATCAAGTACTTAAAAAATGTTTGCAATCAATGGTTTGAACAAAGATGTCATTCTAGGGGAGCACAAACAATTTAACTATGCCCGAGCTAGAATTAGTCAACTTCAAGGCCTTCATAAAGAGGGTCATTCAATGTGTGCTAGGTGTCACACTCTAAATATTTTATATTTTATTATATGAAGAGACATGGGACATGCGAAGAGTCATGCGTTTGGAAATATGAAGAGACTTGTTTTTGGAAATTGAAGAGACCTTCGATTGTGATATGAAGAGTTCCATTTGGTTTGCACTGGTTGAATGTAACAGAGTTACATTTGACATGCAATAACTCTGTTACATTCAACCAGTGTTCCTCCAAATGTTGAATCAATAAAACAAGAAAGATTTTAAACCTAAGAAGGTAAACAGTAAACTTGATTGTATGCTATCATGTGAAAATGCTCACAGGTTTACTACTGACAATGTATCCGTGGTAGGCAATGTTTACGTATGGTGAATAACACACTTCAATTACAATCATAAAATGCCATTTCCATTAACTAATCATTTCAAATTTATAGTGTTATGTAGGGAGGGCCAGTTGAAGGAGGTGCTGCACATTCTTCTTCCTACACATAACCCTCATGAAGATTCCCCTATATATCTTCAACTGTTGCAAACCTGAATTCTCAAGAACTCGCTTTCACTGGGAAAAAATGTCCACTCTTTCATCACTCACAGATGATGGGTATTTGGTACATGCACAACTCATAATAATCTTATTTATATGTATGTGAAGTGCAGAAGTTTGGTTTATGCTCATAAAGTGTTTGACCAAATGAAAGAGCATGACAGGGTTTCATGGAATATGATAATTTTGGCCTACAGAAGACATGGGTGTCCTGACGAGGTAGTAATATTGTTTGACCAAATGCAACTAATTGGTTTCCAACCCGATCAGTTCACATTTTCTAGTGTGCTTCTCGCCTTTGCCGAAATGGACGCTTTGGAATAGGGCATGGACATCCATTAAAGTGTAAAGGATGGAGGAATTGCTTCAAATGTTGTAGTTGCAACTACACTGGTCGACATGTATGAAAAATGTGGAAACATAGACAAGGCACACAAACTATTTGACCAAATGCCTCTGAGAAATGTCATCTCATGGTATGTAATCATTGCAGGATATGCACAAATAGGATTTGTTGAAAAGGCTTTAGAAAATTTTGAACAAATGAAATTGGTAGGTGTAAAGCCTGACTTCACAACCTTTGCCAACATTCTCTCTGCCTGTGCTAAAATGCGAGCTCTAGAATAGGGTATGTACATGATGCAAGGTAGGGGCCAAGAGGGACCAAACAATGGCATGCCCTAATGATCTAAGCCTGATCAACACATGCGGAAGTAAATAAATAAAAAAATTGAGAGAGAGAATGCAGGATCAGCCATATATTTCATCAAATAAATGATACATGCCAGGCTGTAAGGCCTTCCCGATTAGGGCCAGATATTAAAATGATTTACAGAAGTCCACCAACATGTGAGGATCTATCCAAAATCTCTAAATCTATCTTCTATCCAAAATTGCTTCCTAAACTACAACCAAACAACTACATTTATACAAGAGTCTACCAAATTGAGTCGGCCTTCAGATCCACAATCAATGGAAGGAATAGTCAAATCTGGGACCACATGCCTCCCAATGATGGATTCCAACATTAAATCCATGACCCAACATAAATGCACAAGTTAGCCACAATAGAAACTAAAACTAAACCTATTGATGAGAAAAGATAACAGAGAAACAGACAAGAAATGCTGAGCGCTAGTGAAACAACCAACCACCTAGGAGACAACCGACCACACTCGGTAACCAAAGGAAACCGACCAACTACTGACCAACTCAGTCAAAGTAGGAACCGAGCAACATAGACAAACTCCAAAATGTTTTTGGTGACACAGGATTGCCAAGGACCTAAGATGATCCTGCATCAGACACCTGATGTTATTTTGAAATGATTCTCCAAATCATTTGGTGGGTATGATCTGAGCTACATCCAACTTAGACTATGAAATCCATGAACTGTCTTCCATCGATCTATTCTTCCACTTTACCAGATATTCCATATACTATTTTCCTCTTGTACTCTTGCCAACTCTTTCCTTCAAAATCTGTTTAACTTCTCCATTATGCTTCTTAGGATATTCTGTCGATACTGTCACTTCTTCATCAGGTTCATGATACTCATACAAATCAGCAATGTTGAAAATCGGTGATATGTCCATGTCATTAGGTAACTCAATCTCATATGCATTTCCACTGTCAAATTTCTTCAAAATTTTGCAAGGTCCAAACTTCTTCATCTTCAGCTTTCCATATGTTCCAATAGGAATTCGGCCTTTCTTCAAATGAACCATCACTTCATCACCAACATCAAAATTTTTATATCTCCTTGATCTATCAACTTTGTCTTTATATTTCTGATTACTATCTTCCAACTTCAGCTTCACATCTTCATGCAATGTCTTCATGTACTCAACAAATTTTACTCCTTCAACACTTCTCTTATTTTCATCAACAATGTCTCTCAAATCAGATATACCTCTTGGTTGTGTTCCATTCACAATCTCAAATGGTGTCTTTCCAGTACTCCTATTCACTAAATTATTGTATGCAAACTCTTCTTGTGCCAATATAGAATCCCAATTACTCGGTGTGTCTCCAACTAGACATCTCAAAAGATTTCCCAAACTTTTGTTCACAACTTTAGTCCATCCATCGGTTTGTGCGTGAAATGTAGAACTATATTTCAACTCAGGTCCAAATTTCTTCCAAAGGGTTTTCCAAAAGTATCCAACAAATTTACTGTCTCGGTCAGAGATAATACTCCTCAGTAATCCATGCAATTTGACAATTTCCTTAAAGAAAAGATCAGCCACATGTACTGCATCTGATGTCTTTCTAAATGGTATAAAATGTTCCATCTTAGAAAATCTATCTACAACAACAAATATAGAATCATTACTTCTTACTGTCTTTGGTAAGCCAAGAACAAAGTTCATACTAATGTCAATCCAAGTTTTCTCAAGAATAGTAATTGGTACATACAATCCAGTATTCTGACTTACTCCTTTTGCAACTTGACAAATTCCACAACTTTTCACAAATCTCTGAACATCTTTATACAACTGTGGCCAATAGTATTTCTCCTTTAGCAAATTCCATGTTTTATCAATACCAAAATGTCCAGCCAAACCACTACTATGCTTCTCCTTTATCAAATTAGATCTCATTATTTCTCTCGGTATACACAACTAAATACTTTTAAACAACATACCTTCCTAAATAAAATATTCATCCCATTTAGTATCCTGTTGATCTTGAATAGGTGCTCTGCACTTTCTCCATGGTTCAGAAAAATTAGGGTCAAACTCATAAGAATCTCTCATCTCATCAAAACCAAGAACTTCAATTTTCATCTCGGTCATCAAAGATCTTCTTCTACTCAATGCATCAGCAACTCGGTTAGTGACTCCACTCTTATGCTTTATCACAAATGTGTAACTCTGCAACTACTCAACCTATTTCATATGTCTCTGATTCAACTTATTTTGACTATAGGTCTTTGATTCAACTTATTCTGACTACCCAAATATTGTAAAGCCTTATGATCAGTATACAACACAAATTCACTTGGTATCAAATAATGTCTCCATTTCTTCAGTGCTTGAATAATAGCATAGAATTATTGATCAGACACAAAATATTTCCTTCTAGCATCATTCAACTTTTCACTAAATAAAGCAATAGGTTTACCTTCTTGACCTAGTTGAGTGAATGCAAAGTTTGAGACAAAAAGATAGCTCAGTAAAGGAGTATACTAAGGAATTCTATAGATTAGATATCAGATCTGGACATGATGAAGATGATGTGGAAAGAATCGGTAGATACCCGAATGGTTTGGGAGTTTCCATCCAAAAGGAAATTAGTATGGTCAAGTTGGAGAACATTGAAGAGGCTTATCAATTTTCTTTGAAGGCCAAGGAGAAATTGAACAAGAGACATGAGAAAAGACAAAGAGGTCAAGGTGGTAGATTCCCTAGAGGAAGATGTAGATCTAATAGTGAAAATGGTAGATCTAAACCAGAAAAGACAGATATGGACAAAGGTAAGACCAAGTGGAAAGGTTAAAGTTCATCTAGAGGTAGAGGTAGTAACTACCGAGGTGGTTATGGAAGAGGAAGGTTTCAAAAAACTTGTTACAATTGTGGAGAAGAAGGACATAGATCTTTTGAATATACACATGCAAGTAAGAAGGCTGGTAGCAGTAGAAATGCTTTGGTGCAAGAAGAGTCACCGAATGAACTTGAGAAAGAAAATAACTTGATGGTAAGGAGAGCACTATGGAATGAAAGTAAAAAGGAAGATCCGATAAGGAAACATTTGTTCAAGACCAGATGTAGAGTTTCTAATAAATTTTGGAAGGTAATCATTGATAGCGGTAGCTCAGAGAATCTGGCATCTGAAGAGATGGTCACAAAATTACAGTTGGAAAGGTTGGTACATCTGAAGCCCTATCAGATTTCATGGATCAAAGATGAGCATACACTCCTGGTAAGTGAACAATGTTATGTGAATTTGAAGATTGGAAAGTACTATGATAAGGTGTTATGTGATATCATGCCTATGGGTTGTTGTCATATTTTGTTGGGTAGACCTTGGCAATATGATAGACATGCTATATATGATGGGAGATTGCATAAGTATACTATTGTGGCCGATGGAAAGAAACAAATCTTGTTACCATTGATGGAAGAACCTGTTAGTAATGTTTGCACATTTGTAAAAGTTTGTTTGATGGAGGGAAGAAATTTTGTTAAGTCTTTGAAAAATAATGTATGTTTTGCTGTGATCCCTAACAAATCGAGTAAGAATACAGAGGATAATGTCCCTAAGGAGATTGATAAGTTACTCACCAAGTATAGTGATATCATTTTTGATAATGTACCTAATGGTTTGCCACTGAAAAGAAGCACTGATCATTGTATGGATCTAATCCTTGGAGCTAGTTTACCAAATAAGGCACCTCATTGGTTGACACCTACCAAGGATCAGGAATTGAACCAATAGATTCAAGAGTTGTTGGAGAAAGGTTTGATTAGAGAAAGTTTGAGTCCTTGTGTAGTACCTGTTGTATTGGCACCTAAAAAGAATGGATAATGGAGAATGTGTACTGATTCCAAAGCAATCAATAAGATAATAGTTGTACACACTAGAATGTGCACTTCTCTAAGTCTTTGCTTCCAAGGGAATCCATGAATGAGAAACCTTGAAAAATGACCTAGAGCTCCCTAGGCATGGAGTGCAAGGATATTAAGTGTGCTCTCAGCTAGAGCTATTTAAGCCTATGACCTTGCTAGTAAACCATGCAATGGGAGATTCAATGAGACAAGGGCAAGCATGCCAATATTCTCAAGAATCCAAATGGAGATGCAATGAAAGCTAGAAATGAGAATGCAAGCTAAGCTATGAAAAGAAAGATGCAAGTGTTACAATCCAAGCTAATTAATCTATGTGAGCTAATCTAGAGCATAGAAATGAAACTAATCTATGAAATCATAAAAATGAAGCTATGATGCAAGAAGATGAAAGATGGATGCAAGAATGTCTTCAAAAAGCTCCAAGGTCTCCAAGAAATCTTGCAGCATAAGGTTAGTATTCAAAAGATGGATTCTAGAATGAGAAAAGAGCTCTTCTTTTAAAGGAATTGAAAAGGAATGGACCATGGAGATTAAGAGGCAAAAGATTTAATCAAGGGTGGAGCTTGAAAGAGGAGCAATCCATGTGCACAAATATCCTCCAATGAGAAAATAAGAGTTGACTTTTGTGTCCATATGAGACAAAAAGTGCTTTTCTTCTTTTTATAAAATAAGAATAATGCTTTATTTGTGCAACTTAGGATAAGAGGAAAAGTGGGGGCTTTTTATTTAATAAAAGGGGAGGAAATTCCTTTTAAATAAATAAAGACTTTAGGATAAAATGGTTAGCCCATAGAAAATAATCAAATAAATGATGAAACTAGGATTTGATCAAGAAAATTGATATAATTGATAAAATGTTGATTTTTGAAAATATTGATTCAGTGATTTGATAAATTGCTAAATGGGGGCCCAAAGTCTAGGCGACCATTTTAGGGTGCATACATTTGCCCCTCTTTGACTAATGTGAGATTGATTTGGGATCACATGCTGTCAAAAAATGGAATTGAAATGTGAAATTGATTTGGGATCACAAAACAATCTAGACATGTGTTCGATGGATGGGAACATATTAGGACAAGCATAAGCAAAAGTTGACAAAGATAAGCTGAAAGACAAGGCCAATATTTGTATAGCTAGGTGATAATCAAGTCTCAAATAAAAGATAAGAATCTCAAGCAAAGCTGATTGATAAGCTGAATCAAAGATTAAAGATGATAGGTACTACCCCTTCATGATCAAAATCGAAATGAGATAGAGGAGAAACAAAAAATTGATAAATTTGATCAAATCACTAAAGATAAGGTTCTTGATGTAAGATGAAAGATATAAGGTTCACAGAACCAAGGTGAATCATCAAGCATGAAAGATGATGCCCCAAGGCTAAATTAGAAGAAAAAGAAGTGGGATGAAAGCAAATGAAAGATAGAAATTTGTAAGAAGTGAAAAGAAATGGAGAGAAGAAAGAGAATTTGCCTCAAGAAAGAGGATGCCCCAAATCAATCAACTGTTTAAGATAGGAAATTTTGATTGAGATCACGAAAGACGATAATGAAATAAAGATCAAAACGTGATCATAGTTTGATTAAAAGTCCAAAGGAAAGATGAAGGAAAAACCCTCTCCAAGGCATAATGCAGCCTAAAAATGCAAATTAACATGAAGTCTAAAAATGCAAGCTATATGAAAAGTGGTTTACTTGCAAGGTCACAAAGCTTTTAGACTCTAATTTTCATCATCGAGCTTTATTGGTAGCATCGCAAGATCATACAATATGCACTAGTATAACTATGAGTATATGAATATGATTTATATCAGATAGAAATGTGGAAATCTCACCTAGGCACCAAAGACATATAGGTCAAGATTACTAGTGCAGTAAGGTTCCCTAAGTTAAGTATAGCAAGATTATGCTCGCATCAAGACACCAGAAAGTCAAGATGATAGAAAGCATGCACTTGCGAAAAATAGTCAAGGATAATACCTTGTAGATCCTAATGTCAAGTGGAATAAGCATAAATGCTAATGACAGTCAAGACCAAAAAAATATATCCACAAGAAGAGAAAAAAATAAAACATGTCCTCATGCCCCCAGTCTTCTAGCTATGCATCATCGAAAACCATTAGGGAGAGAACAGTCAGCAAAGAAATCATCATAGACAACACACAAAAAAAGAAAGTCCAACAAGTCTCAGCAAGTCAAGTGTTTTAAGTGCGTGTGTAGGTCATATAGTCAATCTTTGAGTATCACCTTTGTTGGTGGAGATATCGCATCATTCTAGACTGCAGGTAGGATATCTGATAAGTGTTGAGAAACACTGGATGCTAGGGGAGTGTTGAAAAACACAGTTGGGTAAATGTGACTATTTTTTGGGATTTTGAATTTTTTTATTTTTTGGCATTTCTAAAATATATAATTTTTTTGGAGATATATCAAAGCGCCTATTGCTAGGTTTCCTCTAAGATGATCATTTTTTTAGGACATTTTCCAATTTTTAGAATTTTTAACAATATATCATTTTTTTTGGTTTTTTTTCAGGATCAATAAGTATGTACAAAGGATGGCCCTAGAAAGAATGGGCATCAAACTCCCAAGAAAGATCAAATCATGTAGTCCCAATGTCTAACAAGGTGGAGGACAAGAAGGATTAGCAAGCTAGTGGAAGAGATGAAAGACAAGAGAATGAAGGAGAATGAAGGGAAGAAATCCTCAAAGGAAAACTCCTCAAGAGTACCCAAGCTAGGAAAAAATTATCATGCAAAGCACATTTGGACAAGCAATGAAAGCCCAACATAGGATAAATCACAAAAGCATAATGCAAAAGAAGGAAAGGATGTAGTCCAAAGGAGTAGACATGTCAAGAGGCTTCATAACATTATTTTTTACTCTTTTTTATTAGATCAAAACCAAAGGGGAAAAGGATAGCAAAAGGATAGAATGAATGGAGGAAAATAAATATGAAGGCTAAACATGAATGGAATGAATGAAAGATCATCGTAAGATAGCTCACAAGATAGCCAAATGTTCGTGTATAGGTCAACATTGTCAAGATCAAAGAGAGAAGACGGAATGGATGAAATATGTAGAAGAACTACGCATGATGCCTGATTGCCAGATTTTCATCATGGTACTTATCCAAGGCACCACAAGGGAGTGGTTTTCACCATAGGATAAATTTATTTCTCTTTACTTTTGCTACCAAGGTGCCTGTTTCCAGGTTTCCACCAAGGCACATTTTCAATTTTTTCATTTTTTTTTGTTTCTATTTTTTTGAATTTTTTCTATTTTGGAAGAAGGAAAGGTTTTTAGATAATGATCCTTGAAAGGATAAACCATGATATGCCAAGGATTCAAAATGATATGCTCAAAGATGCTGCTAGGGAAAGGAAGATGGAAGAGAAAAATGGAGGATAAGGTTTTATGTAAAGCGAGTGAGGTTGGAAGATAGGAGGAATACACAAATGAGGAAAAATGATAGAAGGTAGAAGGATAATGAATGGAAGGATTGTGAAGGGTAGATGGAAAGGAAGGCAAGATCAACATCAACACACACCTTGAAGGGTGGTGAGAGGATGGAGGAAACATGAATGAAGGAATACGTGAAGGAATATGGTGAATGGATAGCAGAGGTTGCAGTTTAGGCACATGGAATGGAAGAATATTTTTGGAAGAAGATGAAGTGGAAGCCTTTGGAAGCTTGAATGTCAACTTCACTTGTTTCTCAACATTAGACTCTTTCAAGAGAGATTTTGGAATCCATATAGCTGATGGCTTTTCATTTCTTTTTGATGATTTAGAGAGAATATCTTCAATGATGGATTTTGGAACCCATACTTGTCTTGCAGTTTTCTTCTTAGATATCTCTTTTGACTTTATCCCTCCATGTCGATTAGAGGAGACATGGTGATCTTCTTTTTTTGATGGATTCTTGTATTGCTTCTTTTTATTGTATTGAACATTCAAGTTACTTCCAAAAGACTTGGGACTTGTGGAAGAAAGAGGATATGGCTAGTTTAGATGAGTGGGTGGATGAAAAGGATTCAAGGGTATGCATCTAGGTTGATCTTGAAGAAAGATAGGAGATGGAGGGATGTAAGGACCCAAGATGGATGAAAAATTAGAAGAGTTAGGAGGGGAAAGTGAAGGGACATAAGGGCCCAAGATGGAAGGAAGACGTGAAGCCTTTGGTATTGGTGGAGGAAGTCCAAGAATGGAAGTGGAAGACACAAAAGGATAATCAATAATTTCATCAACATCTATATGAAAAACAAGGACATCAACATATTTAGAGTGAACATTAGGATTTGTGATAGGATCATGAAGATCTTGAATAGGAGAAAATTCTTTGATAGGATTGTTCAAAGCTTGAAAGACCTAGGAAGAGTAGAAAGTGGAATCGAACATGGAGTGGTAGAACAAGAAGATGGAAGATTTTGATCTTGAAAAGTTGCTTTGGATGGCATAAGTGCATCATTTTTTTCTTGATTTTCAATAGGCTTAACATTGGAAGTAACAAGATCATTTTCAATAACCTTAATGGAAGTATCATCTTTGGAAAGCGCAAGTGTAGTAAGGTTATTTTGATTGTCAATAAGCTCAATAGTGTAAGTAGTAGCTTGATCTTGCCTATGAGAAGACTTAAGACATGGTAGAATGAATGAGGAAGGATGTAGAGGATCAAAAGAACCATGAAATGGATGAGAGACATCATGAAAAGGATTGAATAACATGGAGGGTTCTTGATCTTGATCTTTCTTTATGTTCTTTTCTTTATTTTTAGAGTCCTCTTGACATGGAGCCACTTCTAAGGACAAGGAAGCATGTTGGAATTTTATGGAAGAATTTGGAAGAGATAGTGAAGGACTAGCTAAAGTAGGCATTATAGCACATAAAGGCTTAGTCTCTTTAGGTTTAGCATTATTGAAAGTATTTTCAGCCAAGTGAAGGTTAGCTTGAGTTTCTTTAAGAGGTAGCCCTTGAGGATAACTATAGGGAACTGTATGAAAAGTATTAGGACATTCATTGGATGAAGGATTTGTGGAAGATTTGGAAGAATCAAAAGCTTTAGGAAGTGTATGGGCATTGGAGGAAGTAGAGGATGGAAGGGAACCATGACAAGACAAAGGTCCATCATTAACATAATCTTGCTTGAGAGTGCAATCTTTATCCTCAACATGAGAGTTCTTAGAGGAAGGATTCTTATAATATTGACGTTTCTTATCAGCGTGGTACATTTTATATTCCTCAACAGAAGTGGATGCATCATCTAGGTATTGTTGACAAAAATCATCAAAGTCTTGTTCAAAATCAAAATCATATGGATCACCATCACAATCTATCAAATGTGACGACCCATTTCTAGTAAGCACAAGCACACAACTAGGAGGACTCTTAGGAATTGCGGTATCATAAGGACTATCATATTTCTCATCATGGTATGTCTTGATAAGAGAAGTAAGACTCTTGGGAGAAGAGGAACTAGATCGTGAAGAAGTGGAAAGCAAAGACCTAGTGGAGGAAGAAGACTTGGATAATGAGGAATGCGAATAATGTCTAGAAGAGTCATGACGAGACTTGGAAGATGAGGAAGAATGAGAAGACTTAGAAGATGAATTTTTTTGGGAGAAGGAGTTCATGACAGGATCATGTCTATGATCCTAGCAAAGGCATCTGATTCAAGCATCTTTTCTTTTATTCTTGTCTTAAGTTTATCATCCATGCAATATCTAGAAGGACTACTGGAAGAATAATACCCTTCGAATTGAGCAATGAGTTCAAGATCATCTATTCTCAAGAGAGGTTCCATAACAAGATAGTTGAAATTGATGGTTCTAGAAGAGGAGGAATCAAGCATGGAAGTGAAAGAATTGATGAATAGAAAAGGTAGACTAGAAAATGAGAGGAAAAGAATCAAGAAGACATGAAGATTTTAGGAAGAATCATGAAGAAAGAAGAGAAAGGATGAAAATGGAAGACTAGGAAGACATGGAAGAAGTGGAAGAAAGAAGACTAAGAGTCAATTTTTGCAATTTGATACCATTGAAATTCATTTGGATATTGAGCAACATGTCATAGCACCTAAGATCTGAGATCTGGACTGACCAAGGAAGACTGGAAGTGACACAAATCAACTTGGGATTGCAAGTAGCAGTGAGACAACAAAAGGACTCTGTGCGATAGTTTCCAGGCTAACAGAGCGATATAATTTCTCCAGGTGATATTTCACATAAGGCAGTGCGACAGTTTCCAGGCAGCTGGTGTGACAGAATGTTTAATAGGCAAGTGATACAACAACATTGATGAAGTATCGCGTGATATTTCTCAGGAGGGTGTGCGATGGTTTTCCAGTATCGTATGACTCTTGACCAGTGAACACAAAAAAACTTAGTTTTGAAGGCAATTCGGTCAATGTTTCAGTTTGATGGTTCAATTTTTTGACTCCAAACACAGTACTAGTAGTAATCAAACAAGTTTGCAAATATTAGGTGATCAAACATGTCATAAAACACTTGCACAAGGGTGAAAGAAACCTTTCCAAGACAAGCAATTATGCTATCAAAGTGAAAAATCCTATGAATGCTACCATGATGTTTGATGTTTGAGAACATTTACACAGGTAGATCACAATGAGAACACTTCAAGCACTTACTAGCCTAGAAGGACAAAGGCTCAATAATTAACAACTTGGCCCACACTTGATTTCCCATCACCTCACACAAAGTGGTTGCCCACAATAGATATTGGCTTTTTCATGGAAGTGTCAATGACACAACCAAAGGAACACAGATGGTGAGTAATCTTGGGGTGATCTAGGTGAGTCCTCTAGGATCAATCCTTGCACCAAGATGTTAAGCGACAAAATAGGGTAGCTTCTATCTATGGCTCTTAGTAAGGGCTTCCATTCGTAATACCCCTCTTGCTCCCCAAAGGGACTCCTTACCTTGCGGCAAGTAACAGAGCTCACGGCCACAAGAGTACCTTAAGCATTCTTGCTCAACATTTTCCTCATGGTCACAATCCCACAAGTACTCACATTAAGAAAAGACAAGTACTATGTCTACCAAGGTTTTGTGTCCTTGATAGCCTTGAGTTTATAGTGAGTTGGAATAGCCAGTGAAAAGCTTGTCCCCACTTGGGTCGTTCCTCTTGATTTCTCAAGAGCAGGCCCGCTAAAGGATCCTAATGCTAAATAAAGAGTGGATTAACTTTTGAGTGTCAGGATTTCTGGTTCACCTCAAGGGTGAAGAGCATAATCTCCTAGCTCAAAAATATCTCCCAAACACACCAAATAAAGAGTTCAATTACCCTCTTGCTTTCAAAATCTAAAGATGGGTCAAGATTTCTGGTTCACCACAAGGGTGAAGAGCATAATTTCCTACCACCAAAAGACTCCTACAACAAGATCTTAAGTGCCTAAGAAATGAAACAACTAGTATAAGCCACACTTAAAAGGAAAGTAATAAACAAGCACTTGTTTGTTTTTAGGCATTGGGCACCCCTGCAAAACACAATTAGTAGCCCTTTTACCTTTGGAGCTTTGACATGCATTCTTTTAAGAAAATATTTCAAGCATTGAGAGCACCTACAAGCACAAATTGTTAGCTCCACAATGGTTAGCACATCAAAAATTATATAATCTACAAGTAAAATAGCTAATCAAATGAAAAAATTTGAAAATGAAACCAGCATGGTTGGATTAGGCTCAGAAAGAGCTTTCCAACGATATATCACACTTCAATTTTCGATACCATATGCGAAAATTTCTCAAAAAATGGGTGCCAGTTTTGCAAAATTAAAAAAAAAACAAAACAAATAACAGAAAACCTGAAACTTGCAAGATAAAAGAGCTAAAAACAACCACTTCCATGTCTGGGTGACATTTCAGTTGCCAGAAGAATCGTATGATACTTCTCTGTATAATGGTGCGATATTTTTGTTCTAGGTGACAAATCTCATTGTGCTCGGGCGACAGAAAAATGTATGACTGGGCGATAGGACCTGCAAAGCCGCATGATATTTTTACTGGAAAAATATCACACAGCTATAGAATAAGTATCGCACGATACTGGTAGACTATCATACGATAATCTGTAAAAAAATAGAGAGCTAGAAATAGAAGGCTAAAAATGACAAAAATAAAGTGCGAAAATGCATAAAAAGGACAAAATGAAGCTGTTTTGCCCCACGGTGGGCGCCAAAAATGTACACACTAGAATGTGCACTTCTCTAAGTCTTTGCTTCCAAGGGAATCCATGAATGGGAAACCTTGAAAAATGACCTAGAGCTCCCTAGGCATGGAGTGCAAGGATATTAAGTGTGCTCTCAGCTAGAGCTATTTAAGCCTATGACCTTGCTAGTAAACCATGCAATGGGAGATTAAATGAGACAAGGGAAAGCATGCCAATATCCTCAAGAATCCAAATGAAGATGCAATGCAAGCTAGAAATGAGAATGCAAGCTAAGCTATGAAAAGAAAGATGCAAGTGTTACAATCCAAGCTAATTAATCTATGTGAGCTAATCTAGAGCATAGAAATGAAACTAATCTATGAAAGCATAAACATAAAGCTATGATGCAAGAAGATGAAAGATGGATGCAAGAATGTCTTCAAAAAGATCCAAGGTCTCCAAGAAATCTTGCAACATAAGGTTAGTATTCAAAAGATGGATTCTAGAATGAGAAAAGAGCTCTCCTTTTAAAGGAATTGAAAAGGAATGGACCATGGAGATTAAGAGGCAAAAGATTTAATCAAGGGTGAAGCTTGAAAGAGGAGCAATCCATGCGCACAAATATCCTCCAATGATAAAATAAGAGTTGAATTTTGTGTCCATATGAGACAAAAAGTTCTTTTCTTCTTTTTATAAAATAAGAATAATGCTTTATTTGTGCAACTTAGGATAAGAGGAAAAGTGGGGGATTTTTATTTAATAAAAGGGGAGGAAATTCCTTTTAAATAAATAAAGACTTTAGGATAAAATGGTTAGCCCATAGAAAATAATCAAATAAATGATGAAACTAGGATTTGATCAAGAAAATTGATATAATTGATAAAATGCTGATTTTTAAAAATATTGATTCAGGGATTTGATAAATTGCTAAATGGGGGCCCAAAGTCTAGGTGACCATTTTAGGGTGCATACAATAGTGATGTATAGGTTTCCTATACCGAGAATGGATGACATAATGGATAGTTTGACTGGAGCAAAGTATTTCACCAAAACTGATTTGAAAAGTGGGTATCATTAGATCGGAATCAGAGAAGGTGATGATTGGAAGACTGCTTTCAAGACAAAAGAAGGTTTGTATGAGTGGTTGGTTATGCCCTTTGGTTTAACTAATGCACTGAGTACTTTTATGAGGCTGATGAGTGAAGTTTTGAAGAAATTCTTGGGTAAGTTTTTGATTGTATATCTTGATGACATTCTGATATTCAGTAAGACCAGAGAAGAACATTTTTTGCATGTTAGAAAAGTTTTACAAAGATTGAAAGAGGAAAAGTTGCTGATAAATCTGAAAAAGTGTTCATTCATGAAAGAGGAGATTGTGTATTTGGGATTTGTTATTTCAGTTGATGGTTTGAAGATGGATCCTGAAAAGGTTGAAGCTATTTTTAATTGGCCTACACCTGTGAATGCTAGTGAGGTAAGATCATTTCATGGTTTTGCAAGTTTTTACTGAAAGTTCATAAGGAATTTCAGTTCAATTTGTAATGCTATGACTGAAACTATGAGAGGAGACAAAAGAGAATTCAACTAGACACATGGAGCTGACAAAAGTTTTGAGACTCTGAAGCAGAAGGTTAGTGAATTACCTATTTTGGCATTACCTGATTTTAGTAAAGTATTTCAAGTGGAATGTGATGCAAGTGGAAGTGCAATTGGAGCTATGTTGAGTCAAGTGTATACTAATAAAAGTATCTTCATAGAATTAAGGTTAATCAATAAATGAAATAGTAACTAAATACAACCACTATAGAGCAACTATTTAGCAAATAATGATCAATTGAGCATCCTATGGCTCTCTAACCAAGAATGTTAACCAATAGCTCTTAGCAAGCTCCCATTAATGACAATCCTAGAATGAGAATGATAAAGATAAACAAGCTATTGCTAAAAATTATCAAAGTAAATGCTAATTGTGCTCTCAAATGCCTTTCTAAGCTCAAATTGCAAGAGGTTCAATGCAATTCTCAGATGTGTGGTTGATAATTATGAAGGAATTAGGCTTTGCTTTTATAGATTTTCCAATGGTAGGGGGTGTAGTTGTGTTTGATCATGATTAAACCCTTGTTAAGTACTTGGTTCTACCCTTTGAAGACAATGCAAAGTTTTTGTCCTCAAAGCTTGGGACAAGTAGACAAAATGGATGGTCAAGATTCTCTTTCACTTTGAGTGATTGAGATTCAATTTGGCTTGATCCATGTGAATGCCTTTCCTTTACTCTCATTGGTTGATTGATTTTCCTCCCTTTGTGGTTGTTGAGAGTAATTAAGATTTATTAATTGATTTATTTTAGCCATGTACCCCTTGAATGGGTTGAATTTGATTTAATCCAAGACTATACAATTATTTCATTTAATTGTATTTTGATTTGATTATATTTGATTAAAATGCTCTCAATTTTGATTGACCTCGAATTAAGACTTGATTTTCATTTTGATTGGCTAATTGTGCATTGTGATTCAATTACTTCAATTATGTCTTTGACTCGCTTTGATTAGATTTGATTTTCTTTGATTTGATCTTTGTCCATTTTTAGGTGATTACAAATGCCCCTCTTTGACTTGACGTGTGAAGCATGTTGATTCAAAGAATACTCTGATCTTGCTTGATGATAGGTCCTGATTCATTGATGGTCGATCTTCAATATTCATTTGATGTCTTTGATGGTCGATCCTTGATTTCTGATATGAGATTGATGCATATATGATCGATATGAAACTCTCAATTGATGTGGTTCTAATGATCGTTCTGATATGATGGTCATTTTGATGATTGATCCTCGATATGATGCTTGATGAAAATCCTGGTAAGATACCTGATTTGATGATTGATTTTGATGCGATGCCCCATTCATTTGATTATGAAAAATTTCTTGATAAAAGCTTTCGCTTTGATTTGATGATCGGTCTCTCGATTCAATGATGATGTTACTGCTAATGTTGATCTAATTATCTAATGGTATGCCCCCTTGGAAATGAAATAAAATTCATATAAATTTGAGCCTTGATTGATTTTTGTTTGAGTAATGTTGATCGTTATGTGAATATAGTTCATATGTATGATGAATTTTATTTTAATTTTTGATATCGATGTTTACTTTGTTCAATTTCAAATGCCCTGGTTGTAATTATTCTGATGATAACATCACTTTATTAGGTCAATTTTGATAAACATGTACTTGTGTAGGTCAAAATTACCTCCTTTTAGGTCAAAAACCTATATAAAGGGGTCAAAATCCCTTTTTACTATTCATTTTACCATTGACTTTTGACTTTTCCTCTTTATTTGCTTTTTTACTTTCCATGATGTTTGTCCCTATCCGCGAGGATCAGTTCAAGAAATGCCGTCGATACCATTGTCTGCCTGGCTCAGGATCTCCGGTGAGTACTTGTACCTTTTGAAATTTTCCATTTATAATTTTTTTTCAAATTTTTCCAATTTCTTCCAGTTAAACAGCTAGGTTTTCACTTTTTTCTGATAAATGGGCACTTTTGCCATTTTTAAGGGTGCTTTTGCCTCTAAATGTGTGCTTCTACACTTTTCCCCTACACTTCGGCAAATCATTTTGGTGCTTTGGCTCCCCAATTTTAAGCCCTTTTGCACTTTTACCCTTTGTTTGTGTGCTTTTGCTTAGTTTTAGCACTTTCACCACTTCTTAGTGCGCTTTTGATCAATTTTTGTGCTTTTTCATCTTTTAAGAGTGCTTTTGATGTATATTTGGGTGCTTTCAAAATTTTCACCGCTTTTACATTATTTTTGTGTGCTTTCACCCATTTAGGTAGCACTTTTGATGTTTGCCACTTTTACTCTATAAACCAGCACTTTTGCTTTGCAAAATTCAAATTTTTGGATTTTTGGCCAAGTTGCAATTTGTCGACGTCATTAATTGATTGTCAGGTTTACATTCCCAACTTTTTTATTTTGTAACAAGTTGTAATGTGTCAGCTAGGGTTTAGTTATAGTTAGGATATCCATTGTCAATCTAGATTCAGATGATGGGTGAAGATAATTTTTTTTTTTCTATCTGAGTAGAAACATGAAATCTGATTGTGGTTTTGATAAGTGTTGATAAATTTTTGATTGACTTAGAATAATCCCAATAATTTCTGATTTCCTTTTTGATGTGTTTTAACTTGTTTCTTGTAGTTGGAGTTCTATTCTTTACCTATCTATGATTCTTATCCTTTGTCTTGGGATATGATCCTTGCTTTGAGTGCTGCCGACTGTCATCACATTGCTCAGTGTGGCCTTTCTTTCCTCCTATATCTTCCTTGATTCTAAGTGAATCGAGGTCTCATTATTGCTATGGTTGAGCGTTGGCACTCAGACCATAACAAATTCCATCTTCCTATGGGTGAGATGACCATCACCCTTGAGGATGTGTATCATCTTCTTTGGTTACCGACTCGTGGAGAGCTTGTATATTATGATACTATTTATGATGGTTCAGCTTGTCACTGAGTATTTGGTGATCCTTCTATTGGTGATCAACATATTCAGTGAGCTTAGTTCATCTTGTTCCCTGTGTTACCAACTGTCCTTGGTACTTTGATTGGTGGTTTCTTACTTCCTGACCAGCGTGGTCATGGGTTTGCTATTGGTTGGGGTCCTATTATAGAGAATTTGATGGTAGATCCTCGCTGTTTCAATTGGGGTTCTTGTTTGTTAGCACAGTTATATCATGAACTACATACTGTTGTGTACATATGTTCTACTACGTTGACTGCTAGAGATATTTTATTACAACTTTGGACTTGGGAGCACCTTTTGGTGTCACGTCCTATTACAACATGAGATCATCTAGTTGGTTGGCCTTTTTCATGGATGTACAGTGGTATCATTAGGCAGGCCCATATGGGTAATCTAGATTACTAGCATCGTTGGATAGATGACATGGATACTATCATTTGGAGACCTTATCTTGGATGCGAGCCTTGGCTAGAGGATGATGGAGAGATTTTGTATATGTTTTTTCCTCATTGGATGATTGGTTATTCCACCTTTTTTATTGAGAGATTCTACTTTCACTGTGTTTTTCGGTAGTATGGGCGCATTCAGGATATGCCTTAGGGCGTAGTGATGTATGCTTGTGTGCAGGTTGAGAGATCATTATGGGGCCCTTGTGTTGATTTTGGTACAATTGTTTGAGGGATTCAAGATCTAGGGTATCATCCCTAGAATCCTAGGTCACAGGTGATGGATGCTGGTATTACAGATGAGTATGGTGCTTGGCTACATAGGTATCCTTTTCCCAGGTTTATTGATCCTACTGAGAGGATTCCTAGTATTGAGGAGTTATCAGATGGTGAGGATGGAGTTTGTGGGGATGAGGGTGATGATGATGATGATGGAGATGATGATAGAGGTGGTGGGCATGGTAGGATCAGGGGTTGACATGGACAATGGGGTCACCATGGAGCTAGAGCAGGTCATATACAGATACCAGTGTTAGCTGCTGCTCCTATTCCTCCTAGAGCTAGTGATCAGGATGGAGGTGGATGGGTTGATAGACTCCTACATTAGGTTGCTAGATTTCCTGTACAAGGGCCTTGTGTAAGATGATAGAGAGTTTTTGATGTAGATATTGCGTAGGTGTTGCTTGATTAGGCACAGGGTCCTCCTACTCAGCAGGTCATTCCTCCTGTTGTTCCTCCTATTGTTCTTGCTATTGTTCATTTTGTTGTTCCTATAGCTCAGGCACATGTTTCTACCTCGATGCCTTCATCTTCATCATGTCCTTCTTCTTGGTTTGTTTCAATTTTGGGTTATCTTTCTTCATCTACTCCATCTTCTTATACTCCACTTCCACAGTCTTCTGCAGCTTAGGGTCATGCCCTAGCTTTAGCATTGGATGTTGCTGCTCTTCAGTCTTAGATATCTTCTATTCAGTAGCAGGTTGCACAAATGGGCTCAGTGATGACTTCCTTTATGGATGCTATGAGTTATCATGGGTTACAGGCTAGTTTGAGCTGTCCGCCAGATAGTGCTCCTGATCATGATGGTACCAATGGTGCTAGTGACTCCATTGCTTGAGTGTTCCTCTATGCTCATGAGCTTTCTTTTCCTTGTTATTCATCGAGACATTGGACTTGTGTTGTATCATTTTTGATCGGTTGATGTTATTTTATGTTGATACTTTGATATCTGATGGATACTGATCTCTAAATGTTTCTTTTTATTGTGATCATGTTATAAACTTTGATTTTTGATTTATGATGATGGTACTATGGACTCTGATACTTTCTTTGATTGATTTGACTATATATGATGTCATCATGTGTTGGATTTCTTGCTGGATGTTTCATATGATATGCATCTATATGATTTGTTTTATGCTTTTTAGAATATAATTTTCAATGTATGCATATGTCCTAATGATGGTTAAATGATTTTCTTATGTATGACATAGAATAGATGAATGCAATATGCAATGGTTTTACTTTATTGATGGATATTAGGTGGATAATGAATCTATTGAATGCATTTTTTTTGGATAGGTAAATGTGATGCAATGATGGTCTTTCAATGATATATGTATGAATGGTACTTTTATGAATGAGATGCTTTTAATGCTGGATCTTAATGGATGAAATGATTTGTAACTAATGCAATGCTCTTTGATGGATGCAATTTAATGTTTCTAATAAAATTTCAAATGTATGTTAATTAATGATAATGATAACCTAATAATGTATGATCCTAATAACTCAAATGTTGGACACATCTAAATCAATGCAAGACTTAATGATAATGGTTTAATTAATGCAAGTAATCTAATGAAATGCACTTTGTTTTTGATTTCCAACACACTCAATCCTATATAATTGATTTTGATTATCTTCTGATTCTTTGATTTGCATACACACCCCTTTTATTTTGATTTCCCCTTTTGCAATTTCAAACTAAGTAAGGCAAAACAATATATACAATGCACTTAATCTAAAATGAATGCAGCTAACTATCATTATTCAAGTTTTTGGAGCCTATTATCATCATTAAGCATTTTTTGAATCCCATTTTAGTACAACCATCACTAGTTCAACTATGATGATATGAATACTTTTTTCTCCTCTTTCTTTGCTTTCCCATCTCTCTTCGGTACAACTATCACTAATTGAAGCCAATCATGAGAGTGCGAATACCGATTTTGTTGGATTCTATGTTGCAAGTGGATTTTGGTATTATGATATTGAAGATCAAAATAATCAAGGTATCCATTTGTGCAAACAAGCAGAGATCTCAGTTTTATCCGATATACAACTCCTCGATGATTCTTTGATGATCATGTCCTTAGACCAATAATACATGATTTAAAACTTTGATTTTAAGATAGTCATTCAGAAATCAAGAAAAATATCATCCTTTCATCATAGCTTGTCTAGTCTAAAACTTTCATCAACTTGCTAGAAATACATGATTTCATCAATTGAGTTAAACACTTAGAAAATTTTTTGCAATGTTTTTCAAATCCATATGTCAAGTGTAGTTCCATCCATTTCAAATTTTTAATCCTGATAAAGGTAAGGTCATTTCAATTCTTGGATCAAATTTTTAATTTTTTGGCTCAGATTCCAGATTAGGATGTAGATTTGATTAAGTGCTCCTCTTTCGAGTGTGATGAATTGATTCTCTGATTAAATAAAGCTTTCTTTGAAGAATCCTTTCTCCTTTTGAGTAGATTTCCATTAGTTGGATATTGATTTCATTTGTGGGACTTAGGACAATTTTTTGATTAGGTGACCAAAATCTTGAGTTATTTGCAAATGCAACTGTGGGGTTTTATTATGCAATATATACAAATGCTGGCGAATGCAATATTTACAAGGTGACCTTCTAGGTATGCAACAGACTTGGACTTTCAATGGTGCTTTTTTACCAAGTTTTCACCGATTGAATGGATCTAGCTCTTTTTTCTATTTTTAAAGCTTTTTCTCTCTTTTTTTGCTACCAAGGTGCCTATTTGCTAGGTTTTCACCAAGGCACTTTTCTTCTTTTTTGATTTTTTTGTATTTTTCTCTTTTTTGATTTTTTTTCATTTTTAAGGATCATATTTGAATGTTTTTGCTTTCTTCATGCCCAATTTTTCACTATTTTTGATCTTTTCTACTTTTCAAATGTTTTGGTATTTTTCAGGATCTCTTTTCACTATGTACAATAAATAATGATGCTCCTCCATTTGATACTCTTTATACTCTTTCATCTACCTTATGTATAGAACTTCTTGAGATGTATGCTATTGATTGGCTCTTGCATTTCTTCACCATCACAATCTACTAGTTTGTATGTGGTAGTCCCAAAATTTTCAACAATGAGAAATGGTCCTAACTAGTTTGCTTCCCATTTTCCTTTCTTTTCTCGTTCTTCTTGGTTCTTGGGATTTTCTCTCAAAACTAGGTCCCCTATTTGGAATGTTCTTGGCTTGATATGTTTATTGTACACCTTTGACATCCTATTCTGGTATACCTTCAAATGATCAAATGCTTGCTTATATTTTTCATCCAAGAGTTCTAGTTCTTGCATCATTGCAACCCTATAGTCTTCTTCATTTATTAAACCATGCATAGATATCCTCAAAGATGGAAATTCTATCTCTAAAGGCAAAACTGCTTCTGCTCCAAAGACTAATGAAAAAGGTGTAGCCCCTGTTGGCATTCTTATGCTTATTCTATAAGCCCACAAGGTTGGGTTTATCTTAATGTGCTAATCTCTCCCTGATTTGTCCACCATTCTCTTCAAAATATTCAAGATGTTTTTATTGGTTGCTTCAGCTTGTCCATTACCTTGAGGGTAATAGATTGAAGAAGAATGACGAATCATGTAAAATTTGGTACATAATTCCATTAAGTCTTTGTTCTTAAAATGCTTTGCATTATCTGTTATAATAGCATGAGGTATGCCATATCTACAAATAATATGATTGAGGATAAACAAAGAAATCTGCTTTCTAGTTGCAGTTGATAGGGGTACAACTTCCACCCACTTAGTAAAATATTTAGTTGCCGTGATGATGAATTTATGGCCATTTGAGGATGGCGGATAAATCATGCCTATTAGGTCTAAGCCCCATTGGTAGAATGACCAAGGTGTTGTCATCGGATGAAGCTCTTACGTGGGTGCATGTATCAAGTTTCCATGGAATTGACACTTTCTACAAGTTTTGGCAAAGTTACAAGCGTCTTTCTCCATCGTGGGCCAAAAATATCCTATCCTTAGAAGTTTCTTGGCTAAGGATAATCCGTTTGAGTGTGATCCACAAATTCCTTCATGGACTTCTTGTAAGGCTAAGTTTGATTCTTCCTCTTCTAAACATCTAAGGAGCATTCAGTCTAGACTTTTTCGATACAATGTTTCAGAAATTATGGTGTATCGGGTGGCTTGGCGAATGAAGCTTTTCTTTTGATTCTTGGTTTGGTCTATGGGAAGGATTTGATCTTTCAAGTAAGTATAAATTGGTCCATACCAAGGTGATTTGTTTGTAGTTAAAAAGAAAATTGTGTGAGGGTGGGTAGGGTCAAACGTGGGTTGAATCACTTCTTCTACCAAGAACTCGTATCTAGCACTCTGATCCGGCATTTGCAAAAGTGAAGCCAAAGTTGCCATTGCATTCACTACTTTGTTCTTTTCCCTCGACACTTGTTCAAATGTGATGAGTATGAAATACTTCTTGAGGCTTTGCACCATGGTTTTGTATGGTATCAATTTGTCATCTTTTGTTTGATATTCCTCATTGACTTGATTTATGACTAATTGTGAATCCCCATAAACCTTTAATTCTATCACTTTCCACTCTAATGCTAGCTTGATTCCAATAACCAATGCTTCATACTCTACTATATTGTTGGTGCATGGAAATATTAATTTTTAAGACTTAGGGATAGTAGAACCTTGAGGTGTGATGAGAAGTATGCCTACTCCTGATCCATGGTGAGTGTAGGCCATCAAAATAAAGTTGCCATGTTTTTGCTTCCACCTTCACAATCTCTGAATCTGGGAACTCCACTTGGATGGGATGATCATCATGAAGTGGTGATTTTGCTAATTGGTTTGCAATTACTTTCCCTTTGATTGATTTTCTATCAACATATTCTATTTCAAATTCACTAAGTACCATTACCCACTTTGCTAGCCTTCCATTTAGTGCTATTTTTCTAAGTAGATACTTCAATGGGTCAATTTTGGAAATGAGCCTTATCTTGTGGGCTAGCATATAATGGCATAATTTTTGGGAAGAAAAAACCATAGCCAAGCATGCCCTTTCCATAAATGTATAGTTTAGCTCGTATTTGACCAAGGTTCTACTAATGTAGTAAATTGCCTTCTCTTTTCTTGTTTCATCCTCTTGTGCTAAAAGTGCCCCCAATGAATTCTCCATTGCTGAAATGTATAGGATCAAGGGGTTGCCTTTGATAGGTGGCATTAAGATTGGTGGATTCATGAGATATTTCTTTAGTAGGTTAAAGGCTTCTTCACATTATTCATCCCATTTGAAGATTGTATCCTTATGCAAAAGTTGGGTGAAATTATGACATTTTTCCGCTAATTGGGAGATAAATATCCTAATGGATTGGATCCTTCCTTGTAAAGATCTCATTTGACTAATGTTTTTAGGTGCTTCCATTTCCATGATAGCCTTCACTTTAGTGGGATCCACCTCTATCCCTTTCGTAGATACAATATAGCATAGGAGCTTGCTAGATTGGACCCCAAAAGCACATTTCTTTGGGTTGAGTCTTACTTTGAATTCTTCTAGCCTTTCAAAAAATTTCGCGAAAATTGGAAGGTGTTCTTTTCTTGAGTGGGATTTTTCTAGTATGTCATCCACATAATCCTCCATGAACTTATGCATCATATCATGAAATATTGTAGTCATTGCTCTTTGATAGGTCGCTCCTGCATTCTTTAACCCAAATGGCATGACATTCCAGCAAAATGTACCCCATGCACATGTAAAGGTAGTTTTATCTTGGTCATCTAGTCCTATCTTTATCTGATTATACCTTCTAAATACATCCATGAGTGAGAACATAGAGTGCCCTGCTATTAAATCTATAATGGCATCAATACTTGGAAGAGGGAAATCATCCTTAGGACATGCCAAATTTAAGTCTCTAAAGTCCATGCAGATTCTGATGGATTTGTCTGCTTTTGATACTGGCACTATATTTGAGATCCATTGTGCATAATCAATGGCCCTTATAAATCCCACCTTCAATGGTTTTTCTAACTCTACTTTGACAAGTAGTGCTATATGAGGGTGCATCTTCCTTAGCTTTTGCTTAACAGGTTTTGCTCCTTCCTTGATGTTTAGGTGATGCATTATCATATTTGGGTCTAAACCCAACATATCATCATAAGACCATGTGAAGTTAACTTGTCTTTCCTTAAAGAACTCAATGAATTCTATCCTTTCCTTGCTAGATAGGGATGCTGCTATGTGAATGATCTTTGGCTATATTTCTGATCCAATATTTATCTTTTCTGTTGGCTCAATTAAGATCAGAGATCTTTCTTCATAATGCTTGGGTAGAACATCCAAACTCCCTTCCATAGGTGCCTCAGTTGGGTTTTCACCTTTGGAAACATCCTTTATTTCTTTATTTTTTTCTTGATCTAATGTTGCCACAAAGTGCTTTTCAACACTTGATTCTTTTCCTTTTCTATTTTTTTTTATTTTTTCATTTTTTCTCGGATTAGAAGTTTGGATGCTCCCTTTGATCATTTCTTCTTGATATTCCCTGATAGAAGAAGGTTCAACCGTGTTGAGGTATTGGGACACCATGTTGTCATTCAAGAAAATTGTCAAGGTAGTTGGTTCAATGGCATCCCATTCAATTAAGTCCGGGTGGATGAGAGTCAATAGGTCAACACTTAGGTTCATTTCAATCGGGTTTAAGGTATATATTTCATTATTGGAGGGTTCATACATTGTATCTTGAAAATCTTGAACATGGGCTTCCTCTAAATGTTCTAAAGAAGAAGGATCAAAGTCCCCCTCACTAGACTCCTCTAGGGTTTCTGTTGGATAAAAGTCATGTGGATTAAACCTAGTGTTTAATTCTTCCATAGTAGGTCTCCATGAAGGAATGTATGGTTTTCCTACCCATTGATTGATTTCTATTTCTATACTTGGTACATCATTTAGAACCACTTGGCTAGAACTAGATGCTTGATTTGAAGTTGATTCTGTCATTGGTCCTTTATTTTTGGTAGAAGCATAGGTATGAATGACATCAATTCCCTTGTCTTAGCATGTCTCATCTGATAGGGTCTCCCATTCCCATTCATTAGAATCCTCATCACTATGAGACTCTAATTGTAATATTTGGCTATAAAGTTCGGGATGATGGTTTTGATTGTATCCTTCTTCAAGATACCCTACTCCTTTCTCCTTGGAATCTCACCATGTACTTTCTAAGGTTTCAATGATCCCTTCATTCTTTGTGCCTAAAGGTCCTTGACCTTTGTATCCCATCTTTTGCATGATTGAAAATCCTTTCCCATATTGATGTGTGGGAATGGTTACATTTTGGATATGTTTGATGTGGGCACTTGATTCTTCATCTTTGTACAACCAGTTTAGGATCTCATTGTCTTCTTCATCCATGGTAGGTGATGTACTTTCCCTCACAAAGTTCTCATTATATTTATGGGGTAGATTTGAGGGTCTCCCAAAGGACTTGGGTGATAAAGGTAAATCCATCATAGATAAGGAATATTCGCCTACTCCCTTTTGCTTGATCTTACATTGCTTGTCAAAATTCTTCATCATTTGGTCCATCTTTTGATAATGGGCCTCTTTGGTGTATACTTGAGTAGCTTGGATTTGATCTTCTTTTGATTCTTCAATAATTTTATCCTCATTAACCTTCTCTTTTCCTTTAGTCGATGTAGTTTGGTTAATGAGTTTTGTTGTGTCTTCAATAATAACTTCTTCTTCCATCTTTTCTTTCCCTTTCAACAAAGGGGTGTCCTTAGAATTTTGACCTTGCTCCATTTTCTTAGGTATATGCCCTTGAGTATTATGTGGGACTAAGGAGTCATTGATAGGCTTGACATTATTACAATATTGGAATGGATTTAGATCCCCACTTATCATTATCTCTTGCCCTAGATATGGGAATTTTAGGCATTGGTGATAAGTTGAAGCAACAACTTGCATTTCGTGGATCCATGGCCTTCCTAAAAAAATATTATAAGTCAACTTCAGGGCCAATACTTGGCATATGGTTTCTTTTTGCATGGGACCAACTCTTATAGGTAATACTATGACTCCTTTTGAGGCTCTTTCTTCGTCATCGTAGACTTTTATGGTTATCTTCTTCTTAGGGTCGATAGCCTCCTTAGAAAATCCTAGGGCTTTCACCAAGCTAAGGGTACAAATTTTTAAGCCAGCTCCTCCATCTATAAGGACTCTTTTCACCCTATGCTTATGGATCAACACTTTTATATGTACAGGCAGATTTTGGGGATGATTGAGGGACATGTCATCTTGTTTAGAAAATGATAGGCAATGAGGTGCGATTAGGTGCCCTACCATATTTTGGAATTTGTCTACCTCAAAATTTAGAGGCACATTTTTTTCCAACAAGGCTTTTTCCAAGATATCCTTATGAATTGGTGATAATTTGAGTAGCTCAAGAATAGAGATTTGAGCAGGAGTTCTTTGTAATTGATCAACCAAGTTGTATTATTTTGATGATGATGTTGAAGCTTGGTTTGATATCACCAGTTTTGGAGCATTGGTAGGTAGGATAATTTTTTATGCTTTCCCCCTAGTGACAACATTTGATGATACTTCCCTTGACTTATCTTTCACTATGATAACATTTATGGTTTGATCCTCTTCTCTTAGAGTATTTATCGTGTTATCATATGTGTGAGAAAAGTTCACCTTCTCATTACCCTTTTTTTAATTTTGATTCATATTTGATGAATCCCCCTTTTCATGATTCAAAAAGGGGTTCTTGAAGGCCGTATGATCTCCATTATTTTGTGGTCCTTCAATTTGAATGGTTCCCTTGTCAATTAAATCTTGCACCAAGTGTTTTAATCTCATGCATTCATTTGTTGGGTGATCTCTATTTCGATGATATTCACAATGATGGGATTCATTCCACCAATAAGGTTTAACTTTAGGTTCATAATCTCTCATATCGGGTAATGTGATGACATTATTGGCAACCAAGGTCTTTAATACATTCTCCAAAGGTTCACCTAAGTAGGTGAATTTATTTTTATTATAATTAGAGTAGGATGCTTTTGATTTGTCCCCACTAGTATTATTGTTGGAAGTGTTGGAATTATTATTGGAATTATTGGAATTATATGGAGCTTTGTTTGTTTGATTAACATTATTTGAAGAATTTTCTCCATATGGTAGAATAAAAGGGGTTGACTTCATGGTGTGGGCCTCCACAACTTCATCATTCACAAGGTTTTTGTTGTTATTCTTCATCCATGATTTAGATTTATCATTATTATTGTTGGACCCTTGATTATTGAAATACTTAGGCACATAATTATTGTTGTTGTTGGATTTTTTATCCTTAAATAATTTGACTTCACCTCTTTTGACCAAAACATCTTCAATCTTGATCCCATTTTTGATGAGTTTCTCAAATGTTGGGGGACATTGAAGTTGTAACCTATAATTCATTTCCAAGGTCAAATTGTTGGTGAAGATTTCCATCTTTTCCTTCTCCAGGATACTTCGTGGATACCTTGCAAAAATGGTCCTCCACCTTTGTAGGAATCCTAAAAAGGACTCTCCATCTTTTTGTTTGGTATCGCATAACTTGAGAATTGTTATTTCATGCTCAATGTTATAAGAGTAATGGGTTATGAACTTGGAAGCTAACTCCTCAAAGGACTTTATTCCAGGTGTTATTTTTGAAAACCTTTCCATTGCAGGACCTCCTAAGCTCTAGGAAAGAGTCTCATTAGATATGTATCATTGTGCATGAACTCTATGCTTAGGGCACAAAACTCCCTTAGATGATCCTGTGGGTTTGGTTTACCCATGTACTTATCATATTTAGGAAAGATGGTATTAAAAGGAAAAGATACCATAGCTAAGCTTTTGTCGAAAGGGAAAGGACACAAAGCTTCAATGGAAAAGGCCTTAGGTTTGGCTACCTTCTTCATGGTATTGATTTGTTCTTGGAAGGCCTTTATCTGCCGAGTCATAATGTTCATGGGGTCATCTTGGTGTTGGTCTTTCTTGAGTTGGTCAATATCAAAATCATAGGGTAGCTTTACCCCCTTTTGGGCTAGGTTTAAGAAGAAGTTCTCCTTATCTTTGTCTATCAATTTTTCCACAACCTCTAGGAAATCTAGGTCGTGGGCAGCTTTCTCAACCCTTTCTTCAAGTGTTTCTTTAGGATTATAATTGGCATTGTTGGTATTGTGATTATGATATGCTGAATTTCTATCCACCATCTCTTCAAGTCTTGGTTCAAATAGATTTGGAAAAATTTCCTCTTGATTAGGGTCTTTGAAAACACTTTGGTACTCAAATTCTTGCCCTTGGTTTGCAAAAAGAGTGCTATCTCCTGGTAATGTTTCCCTATATGTGTGGGACCACATGGAAACCAACATCCAACAAGGATTTGATTGGGAATGATCCTTGATTCAAGAATTGTTGATTTTATATTGAAGAGATTTAAAAATGTAAGACGAGTTTTCAATGGATATCTCTCACTTGTTTATGTATTTCAAACACAACAATCAAGCATTCACTTGTCTCTTTTTAACCTCTTAACACAAAATGTTTGATTTGAAGAACATTGTCACGAGTTTTACACAAAAAGATACTTCAAGAACCTACCTAGCACAAGATTTGGTTCATAAAAATGGCTCTAGAAGGTGGTCTTGCTATTTTATCAAGGATTTAGTATTGATTCCATTCAAATAGACTTTAATCTGTCATCCCCCAAGTATGTTAAGGGGCTTCCCACATGCACCGAGGTATGATTTTGTGCAATCGATGAGGATTACTAGAGGAAGTTCAAAAAATTAAAATCCGTTTGTCATACACCCCATTAAGGATGCATGCATTTCATTTTAGAGTGGGTTGGATACCCGTAGCAAAAAGTGAGCGTATCCCACTTTGGGCTATCCCTCTCACAGGCCTCGTTAAGGCACAACTCGGGAGGTGAGCCCACTAATTCTCTAGCATGTTCATTCAAAGAAAGGAAAATGGAATTAAGGTCAAGTTTTTGGGAATTTGGTTCACCAAAAGGTGAAGAGCATATCCCTAAATTTTCCTTTGGTTCCCAAACACAATTAACAATGTCTAATTGATTTCACCCACTAACTATAGGGATTTGAGTATTTCTACTCTCTTCCACAAACAAGGGGCTTTGATTTAGTGTTTGATTTATCCTTTTAGCTATTCAAATTACTACATTATGAAATGCACCAATGCCACAAGCTAAGGGAAAATATTAACTATTTGAGGCTTACCTTATTCTTTGTAGCTAACCAAAGTTAGGGGCATTTTTGATTGATTCCATTATTTTTACCTCACCTTGGCAATGGCTCTTCCCAAGTGTGTTTTTCCACCAGCAAGTTAGTCAACACAACCAATCACAATGAGGGAAACCAAATCGAAATTGAAGAAGAAAAGAATTATGTATTGGACCTTAAGCACCTTATTTGCCAATTTCTAAGGAGAAACTTGAACTAAGGAGTAAAAATCCAATTGAGAGATACAAATTTTGTCTTGTAAGCATCTACAACCTTAAGATAATTTTGATATACCTGGTTTTCTTCCTCTTGTGATTCTTCAAGAACCGCTTTAATATGCTCAAAGTTCTCCTTCTTGATCTTTTTAGTCAATGCTTTGCCCTCTTGATTAAATTTTCTCTCCGATTTTCTCACCTTTTTATGCCCTATCATCCTGCAGAATACCAAAAGTCATTTTGCCACAGTTAGATTAATCAGATTATGAATTTATGTAAAAGCACACCTAAACTAGTTAAAAGTGCTATTTTATTGCTTAAAAGCGTAGCTAATCTGATTGAAAGTGCTACTTTAATCTGTCAATAAAATGCAAAAGCACACAAATAACTTTCAAAAGCGCTACTAAATTTGGCAAAGGTGCTAAAATGATGGAAAAAGCACTCAGGAAACTGATGAAAGCGCCTAGTAGTCAGGAAAAAAGCACTCTTTTAACCCTGTGAAAGTACTCAAAGAAAGGATGACAGAAAATGGAAGTTGCAAAAGCACTGTAGATCGGTGCAAAGGCACACAACTTTGTCACAAAAGTACTGGAACAGTGATCAAAAGCACTGTTTCACCAGCCAAAAGCACTGCTTAATCTATCAAAAGTGCTACTTCCTGAAAAATATGAGAGTTAATCACATGCAAATTTGAAAATAATGATAAATTTCCATACGGTTAGTGAAGTAGAGCATTCTGCCCCACGGTGGGTGCCATTTTGTATACTAATAAAAGTATCTTCATAGAATTAAGGTTAATCAATAAATGAAATAGTAACTAAATACAACCACTATAGAGCAACTATTTAGCAAATAATGATCAATTGAGCATCCTATGGCTCTCTAACCAAGAATGTTAATGAATAGCTCTTAGCAAGCTCCCATTAATGACAGTCCTAGAATGAGAATGATAAAGATAAACAAGCTATTGCTAACAATTATCAAAGTAAATGCTAATTATGCTCTCAAATGCCTTTCTAAGCTCAAATTGTAAGAGGTTCAATGCAATTCTCAGATGTGTGGTTGATAATTATGAAGGAATTAGGCTTTCCTTTTATAGATTTTCCAATGGTAGGGGGTGTAGTTGTGTTTGATCATGATTAAACCTTGGTTTAGTCCTTGGTTCCACCCTTTAAAGACAATGCAAAGTTTGTGTCCTCAAAGCTTGGGACAAGTAGACAAAATGGATGGTCAAGATTCTCTTTCACTTTGAGTGATTGAGATTCAATTTGGCTTGATCCATGTGAATGCCTTTCCTTTACTCTCATTGGTTGATTGATTTTCCTCCCTTTGTGGTTGTTGAGAGTAATTAAGATTTATTAATCAATTTAATTGATTTATTTTAGCCATGTACCCCTTGAATGGGGTGAATTTGATTTAATCCAAGACTATACAATTATTTGATTTAATTGTATTTTGATTTGATTATATTTGATTAAAATGCTCCCAATTTTGATTGACCTCGAATTAAGACTTGATTTTCATTTTGATTGGCTAATTGTGCATTGTGATTCAATTACTTCAATTATGTATTTGATTTTCTTTGATTTGATCTTTGTCCTTTTTTAGGTGATTACATCAAGAAGGTAAACCTGTTTCTTTCTTTAGTGAAAAGTTGAATGATGCTAGAAGGAAATATCCTATGTATGATTAAGAATTCTATGCTATTGTTCAAGCATTGAAAAAATGGAGACATTATTTGATACCGAGTGAATTTGTGTTGTATACTGATCATAAGGCTTTACAGTATTTGGGTAGTCAGAATAAGTTGAATAAGAGACATATAAAATGGGTTGAGTATTTATAGAGTTACACATTTGTGATAAAGCATAAGAGTGGAGTCACTAACCGAGTTGCTAATGCATTGAGTAGAAGAAGATCTTTGATGACCGAGATGAAAGTTGAAGTTCTTGGTTTTGATGAGATGAGAGATTCTTATGATTTTGACCCTGATTTTTCTGAACCATGGAGAAAGTCCAGAGCACCTATTCAAGATCAACAAGACACTAAATGGGATGAATATTTTATTAAGGAAGGTATGTTGTTTAAAGGTATTCAGTTGTGTATACCGAGAGGAATAATGAGAACTAATCTGATAAAGGAGAAACATAGTAGTGGTTTGGCTGGACATTTTGGTATTGATAAAACATGGAATTTGCTAAAGGAGAAATACTATTGGCCATAGTTGTATAAATATGTTCAAAGATTTGTGAAAAGTTGTGGAATTTGTCAAGTTGCAAAAGGAGTAACTCAGAATACTGGATTGTATGTACCGATTACTATTCCTAAGAAAACTTGGATTGACATTAGTATAGACTTTGTTCTTGGCTTACCAAAGATAGTAAGAAGTAATGATTCTATATTTGTTGTTGTAGATAGATTTTCTAAGATGTCACATTTTATACCATGTAGAAAGACATTAGATGCAATACATGTAGCAGATCTTCTCTTTAAGGAAATTGTCAGATTGCATGGATTACCTAGGAGTATTATCTTTGACTGAGACAAAAAATTTGTTGGATACTTTTGGAAAACCCTTTGTAAGAAATTTGGCGCTGAGTTGAAATATAGTTCTACATTTCACCCACAAACCGATGGATGGACTAAAGTTGTGAACAAAAGTTTGGGAAATCTTTTGAGATGTTTAGTTGGAGACACACCGAGTAATTGGGATTTTGTATTGGCACAAGCAGAGTTTAGTTTATTCATTGAATTATTTTATGCATTTGAGATTGTGAATGCCACACAACCGAGAGGAATATCTGATTTGAGAGACATTGCTGATGAGAATAAGAAAAGTGCTGAAGGAGTAAAGTTTGCTGAGTACATGAAGACATTGCATGAAGATGTGAAGATGAAGTTGGAAGAAAATAATCATAAATTCAAAGACAGAGCTTATAGATCAAGAAGACAAAACTTTTGATGTTGGTGATGAAGTGATGGTTCATTTGAAGAAAGGTCGATTTCCTGTTGGAACATATGGGAAGTTGAAGATGAAGAAGTTTTGACCTTGCAAGATTGTGAATAAATTTGACAGTGGAAATGCATATGAGATTGAGTTACTTGATGACATGGATATATCATCAATTTTCAACATTGTTGATTTGTATGACTATCATGAACCTAATGAAGAAGTGACAGTACCAACAAAATATCCTAAGTAGGATGAATAAATTGAATAGATTTTGAAGGAAAGAGTTGGCAAGAGTACAAGAGGAAAATAGTATATGGAATATCTAGTAAAGTGACAGAATAGACCGATGGAAGATAGCTCATGGATTTAATATTCTGAGTTGGATGTAGCTCAGACCAGACCTACCAAATGATTTGGAGAATCATTTCAAAATAACCTCAGGTGTCTCATGCACGAGCATCTCGGGTCCTTGGAAATCCCGTGTCACCAAAAATAATTTAGAGTTTGTCTGTGTTGCTCAATTTCTACTTTGACCGAGTTGGTCAGTTTCCTTTGGTTACTGAGTTTGGTCGGTTATCTCCTGGGTGGTTGGTTGTTTCACTGGCACTCGATGTTGCTTGTCTGCTGCTTAGTTATCTTGCTCACCGACAGGTTTAGTTTTTCTTTTTGTTGTGGCTGACTTGTATATTTATATTAGATCATAGATTTAATGTTAGAATCCATCATTGGGAAGTGTGTGGTCCTAGATTTGATCATTCCTTCCATTGATTATGGATCTGAAGGCCGACTCAGTTCGATAGAATCTTATATAAATGTAGTTGTTTGATTGTAGTTGAGGAGGAGTTGGATAGGAGTTTGGTAGAAGATATAATTAGAGATTTTGACAGACCCTTGCATGTTTGAGGACTTATGTATTTCATTGTAATATCTGGCCCCAACTGAGAAGGCCTTATAGCCTGACATGTATGGTTCTATTTGATGAAAATATATGAAAGATCTATCATTCTATCTCTCACTGTTGTGTTTATTTTCTTTCGCATGTGTTGAGCAGGCTTGGATCATTAGGGTGCACCATTGTTTGGCCCCTCTTGGTCCCTGCCTTGCGTCAGATAACAAAGCATAAAATGAATTAGTTATTTTCTCTTGGAAGGGCCTCTATTTATAGATTTTTGGAGGGAGGAAGAGGTATTGAATGAGGTGGCACCTATGTGGAATCCACATAGGAGCTACATAAGAGACACATAGGCTAGAGAGGATGGCTATGATAGATGAAAGGTAAACATGAGACAAAATGGGAATTTAAGGTTTGAAGGGCTCAAGGTTGCTCACACATGTGTGAGAAACTTTGGGGAAGAGTGTGGGGGAAAAAGTTGTAAGAAAGAGTTGGAGAATTTAAGGAAGTTTGGTGGCTTCCTTGGGAAGAGTTGCTCACACATGTGCGAGAAAATCATTAGCACTAATGAGGTTAGGAATCACTTTTTAAGTGAGGTTAAGGGAGTGATTAGGTGGGAGGGTGGGTTTAGAAAGTGAGGTGATGGGTGTAGGGTAGTTTTAGGTAGGGATTTAGATTAATTTAAACTAGATTTAGATTAATCCAAGCTTAGAAGAATAATAGGATGTGGAGGGATTTAAATAAATAGCAATTTATTCAAAAAGGGATTTATGGGAGGGCATGTATTAAAATAAGTTTAATACATCAAAGATGAGTATTTAAATTAGATTGAAATGCTTTAGGTAATGAACTCAACTTAATTAAATAATTTTAATTAAATGGGTAGAATAATATGACAACCATTATTAGTTAACTAAAATTAATTATGATGTCATGAGGATTATTAATTAAATAAATTTAATTAAGATGAATGAATTTTAGACGTCTACAAGTTTATATTTTAGAGAGGGGGGGGGGGGGGAAGAGAGAGTGTGAGAGAGGGGGAATATACAAGTGGATAGGGACAAAGGATTTAGGATATAGGGATTATCGTTATAGGGTTTAGGGTTTATATTTTAGAGAGATGAAGAATTAGAGAGAAACAAAGAGGTGGGGAAGAGGGAGAGAGTGAGAGAGAGGGAAAGAGAAAGGGAGAAATGATTTAGGGTTTATGGCTTATGGTTATAGGGTTTATAGATTGGGGCTTAAATTTTTGGGTTTAGAGTTTAGAGAGAGGGGGAGAAGAGGGACATAAGGGAAAGAGGGAGAGAGTGAGATAGATATAAACAAAGAGGGGGAAATAGAGAAAGGGAGAAAGGATTTAGTGTTTAGGGATTATGATAGGGTTAAGGGATTAGGGCTTAGGTTTTCAAGTTAAGGTATTTTTTTCCTCTCTCCCCCCTCTCCCACATTTCCCTTTCCCTTATTTCTTTCTATTTACCCCCTATCCCTTTCCACTTCTCTCTTTCTCCCTCCATCCCTCCTCTCCTTATCTCCCTCATCTCCCTCTCCCCTTCCCTTTTATTTTTCCTCTCTCTCTCTCTCTCTCTCTCTCTCTCCCCCATAAACCATATAGTTCCATAAGCCCTAAAATCTAAATAATTTCCCCCTCTCTCTTTCCCCATCTATCCCTCCCTCTTTTCAACTTCTCCCCCTTCTTTCCTAACCTCTTTCTATCACTCTCCCTCTACCCCCTCTCTTTCTCTAAACCCTAAACCTTATGCACTAAACCTTAAGCACTATAACCATAATCCCTAAATCATTTATCCCTTTCCCCCTATTTATCTCTCCCTCTCCCCCACCTCACTCCCTCTCTCCCTAATATATTGGAGGGAGAGAGAAGAGGAGAGAGAAAATAACAAAGAGAAAGAGAGGGATAGGGAAGGAGAGGGTAAGATGTAGACAAGGAGTAATTGAGAGATATAGAGAGAGGAGATATAATGATGTGTGTGTGTGTGTGTGTGTGTGTGTGTGTGTGAGAGAGAGAGAGAGAGAGAGAGATTTCAATATTCATCATTTGGTGTGTGCCAAACAAGTTTGATGTGCCCAAACCTAAGGCTAGGTACACTAATCCATATGCCATGTGCCATATGTGGCACATGCCATATGATATTTTTGGGACAAAAAATATGAGTGGTATATTTTTGGTCCCTCATCTTTGTGCACTTACCCTTTTTTAGTACTCTTTTTTAAAACAAACAATAATTATTGAGATAAGAAGTTCAGAAAATTGGCAATCTCTACATTTGTGCAGCTCATTCTTCATAACATGTGTAGAGATTTATACAAAATTTAACAATTGACATTAACCAAACTTCAACACACATTCTGATTACTTTTCAATGTAGATATTATAATAGATGCATGGATTTTCTTATAAACTATCTTGTCTTTTATGTGGATGACATCATTGTCATTCTCTTGATTGTTAAAATTCAGAATTTCAAAACCAAATATACAATTCCACACTATTCTTGAATACCCATTTCTTTGTTGCACCATAATTTTATGACTTATGTTATAAAATATTAGTCGTTAAGACTCAAACTCCAATAAATCATTGAAATAGTCTCCAATACCTACTTCATTCTATTCATCATAAATGCATATAATATAGAGAACATTGTTCATTTTCCACAAAAGGTGGCACTCTAGCTACATCACAACTCCTGTTTTAAATAATTTAGGAATAAAATTGCATAAGAGAAGCATAAATTTAATTATAAGTTGTTCTCATTTCTAACCACTCCCCTACACCTAGCTGGTCCAGGGTTTCTCTTGGCTACCCCATCAAATTTGATCTTCACCCAACCATTTGGAGGATACAACTAGCAAAAATATTCTCTTTATTTACGATCAAGTTTATCATTAACACATATACTTAGATTCATATCCCATCTCTAGGAAAGCTCTAGATCAAATTCATTAGCTTGGGTAAAAGGATTGTGTTTAATAATAGGGGAGAGGAGGTTCAAATTCTCAGAAATAGCACTAGAAATTTTCAAAGCAACAATATGGGGTTTAAGACTTTTATCTCTAAAAACTCTATTATTCCTTTCCTTCCATATACCCTAAATGGTGTGGGGGGCATTATTTCCCAGATCTTGGTAAGAAAAAAATTATTAGATGGACACACCCATCACTCCAAAAACTCTTGAAGAGAGTTGGGAAAGATCCAACAAAGGTTCCACCTTCTAAAGAGATTGGCACAGACTTTAGAGGAGAAGGGACACAACAATGAGAGGTGAACATCAGACTCTTCATTCTCCATATAGAGGTAGCATCTGTTATGGAGCATGAATCCCCTCTTACAAATATTATAAATAGAGAGACATCTATTCTGAATAAAGATCTAGAAGAAGATATTAATTTTAGGAAGAAGAATTGTAAACAAAATTTTGGCCCAGAAAGGAGTCTCCCTATTGCCAAGAGAAGTGAGCTTAAAGGTTGAGGCGAATGAGAACATACCATTAGGATACTATTTCCAAGACATTGAATTTGGAAGATCCATTCTAAGGGTGGTACCAAACAATAACAACCGAAGGGATCTCAACTTGTAGTCCAAAGAAGCAATATTGACCCATTTTTGGTTTCTCCAATAGTTAGAAACATAATTTCCAAACCTAGTTTTGCATAATTCTAATGCTTCTCTGAAGTCCTGTAAGGTAAAAATGGGGGCATCCAAAATCCACTTATCTTCCTAGAAAAGGACCCTCCTATCATTCTCAACTTTCCATTTTATTCCCTTCTCTATATAGCTCATCCATTACTGATCATATCAGATCTAGTAAAATACACAATACTCAAGATAATTGAATAGATATTTGTCTTTCCATATTTTATTCCATTCCTTAGGAGAGTCATAAAAGACATGCTAGGCTTGTTTTGCAAGAAGAGCTATATTAAAAGATTTGATGTTTTGAATTCCTGATGCAGGAGCATCCTGGGTGTAAGAGCAATCTTGCATCACCCAAAAATATTTATGTTTTTGTATTCAATAAGGGCTATCTTGTGCAGAGCTGCTATTTATGGAAACTTGCTATTTTTGGTAAGTTGGTCTTATGATCTCGGAATGTTTTGATTTTATATGTGGAGGTTCATCCCAGTCATATCAGCCTGCCAGTAAAGTTTCATGGATAGATTAGGTCTAGTTTTGAAGATATTGAAGATTTTCGGTATTGGCAGTAGGGTACAGAAACTTTGAACTCAGTTTTGAAGGCTTTAGAGGCCTCGGATGAGGTCAAAAATTTGGGTGACAAGTGCTTGCACCGGTCAAGCTTGTAGAGTGCTTCATGGCATTTCTAAAATGGGGTTATAATAGTCCATCGGGTCAACTGGTGATGACCTATGATCTCCGGAAGTCGGGTCACCTAAAAAGGCAAAAAATAATTTTCCTTCAAAATTTTTTGTTTGGGTTTCAAAAGTTATTTTGAGCCGACTTTGATGTAATAAATTGAAAAATAAAATAATTCTAAGTTTGGTCGGCCCTTAGGGTTAAATTTCTAGAACCTTCTCAAGCGGTGGAAATTGCCTATATAAAGAAGGCCCGTAGTGTTGTTTAGGGCAGTTCTGGGTAGTAGATCTGGGTATTGATTTGAGGCTTTGTCCTACAAAATATTGTAAGGGAGTGCCCATGTGGCTTTGCATATTGTAATTCTGAAAGTTTGTAATTCCACACTTGTGGAGATAATAAGAAGCCAATTTTCTGTTCTTGCATATTGTTGTTGTCGTTTCTCTATTTCTGTTATGTGTTTGTGGTATTAAGGGGAGCACCCTTCATCAAGTGGTATCATAGCAAGAGTTCCTGAGTGTGTAAATAGATCACTGACTATGAGGCAATTTGGACCAGGATCATGGTTAGGGTTTTAGTGCACATCATGAAAATGCCTCCACGAAGGGAATGTGGTGGAAGTGGTGGTGTTGTAACACCTGAGGTTAGAGCGCTCGAGAGACAAGTGCGAGCATTGCAAGAGGAGATTCACAGATGAATGAATCTTAATGTCAGAGATGAAAGCGAGGATGAAGCCGAAGAAGGAGATCAAGAAGGATAAGTCAAAGTTGTGAACCTGGAGGAAGAAAGACTTTTTCGGGCCATTTCCAAGATCAGAAAAAGACCTAAGATTGAGGTGCCCACATTTTCAAAAAATCTTAACCCAGAGGAGTTGATCGACTAGATCAATGAATGAGAGGAATATTTTGAGTATGAAGATATTGAGGATCTTGATAGGGTCAAATTCGCAAAGGCCAGACTGAAGGGTCATGCGAAGATCTGGTGGCAAGAGATTCAATTAGAGTGAAATAGAAGAGGGAAAGATAAAATCATAAGATGGGATCAGATGGTGGATAAATTGAAGTGACAGTTCATCCTTGTTGATTATGAGCTTGACCTACTGAAGAAAATGCAAAGTTTGAAGCAAGCGGGATGATTTGTTCAGGAGTATACAGAGGAGTTATATCGAATCCTCATCAGAACAGGCCATGCAGAAGATGATAAGGAGAAAGTTTCTCATTACCTTAATGGGTTGAGGCCCAGCATTCAGGAAGAGTTGAATCTGGTTTGAATGAACAGTATTGAAGAGGCATACCAGTTTGCCCTAAAAGTGGAGGAAAAGCTGAACAAGAAGTTCAAGAATAGATAAAATGGAAGAGGTCATGGTGGATGATCTAGTGGACGGTCATATGGAGGCCGAAATGAAGATCCAAAAAAGAAGGATGAGGCCAGTAGCAGTCAAAATCAGAGAGGAAACAATTCCAATCATTTCCAAGATCAGAATAATAGAGATCAGAGAGGAAGAGGAAGAGGACAAGGTTCAGGAAGAGGAGGCTTCTGTGGAACATGTTTTCACTGTGGAGAAGAAGGTCATAGGGCATTTGAATGTCCTCAACGCCAAGGAAGGATAAATAGGAGGAATGAAGGCCAGGCCAAAGTTGCACATGTAGATGAAGATGCCAGTTCATCAAATTTAGAAGATGCTGAAAGAGGAGAAACACTTATTAACAGAAGAGTCTTGCTGAGTGGTGAGAATGAACTTGAACAAAGGAGGAGCCTGTTTTGCACTAGATGCAAGTGTGAGGGTAAATGCTGTGATGTGATTATTGATAGTGTAAGCACTGACAATTTGGTTTCAGAAGAGATGGTGACAAAGTTGAAGCTCAAGACATAGAAACATCCACATCCATATTGAATTGCCTGGGTGCAAGATGACCACAAGGTCATGGTTAGTGAATAGTGTCTGGTAAAGTTCAAGATCGGCGAGTACCAAGATGAGGTACTATGTGATATCATATCTATGGATGCATGTCATATGTTGTTGGGTAGATCATGGTAGTTTGATAGATGTGTTGTACATGATGGTTGTGTGAATACCTATTCCTTGACAAAGGATGGAGTGCGACATAAGCTAAAGCCATTGAAGGAGACTGAAGAAAAGGTATGTGGTAATGCAAGAATAACTTTTGTTGATGGAAGAAAATTCCTAGATGGTATGAGGCATGAGCATGTGTGTTTTGCTTTAATTCCAAAAGCTAGTAAAGAGGAAGTAGATGATGTTCCTGTAGAAGTTATAGATTTGTTGGATGAGTTTCAGGATATTGTATCTAATAATGTGCCTGATGGATTACCACCAGTCAGGAAGATCAGTCATCAGATGGACTTGATCCTAGGAGTGAGTTTTTTGAATAAGGTAGCACACAAAATGACACCAGTAAGAAGTGAAGAGTTGAACAGACAAGTACATGAGTTATTGTAGAAGGGGTTGATTTGGGAGAGCCTGAGTCCATGTGCTGTACCAGCAGTATGAGCACCAAAGAAGAATGGAGAGTGGAGGATGTGTACAAATTTTAGAGCAATAAACAAGATCACAATCAAGTATAGGTTTCCATTGCCACGAATGGATGATATTATGGATTGGTTGAGTGGAGCTGTGTATTTCTCAAAGATAGATCTAAAGAGTGGATATCACCAGATTCAGATTAGAGAAGGAGATGAATGGAAGACTGCCTTCAAGACAAAGGAAGGACTATATGAGTGGTTAGTCATGCCTTTTGGGCTAACCAATGCACCGAGCACTTTCATGCGGCTCATGAAGGAGGTTCTGAAAGAATTTCTGGGTAAGTTTGTCATTGTTTACCTAGATGATATTTTGATCTTTAGCAAGACATTAGAGGAACATATGATGCATATTCGTATGGTGTTTGAGAAACTGAGAGATGAGAAATTGTTGATTAATTTGAAGAAGTGCAGTTTTGTGAAGAAAGAGTTAGTGTATTTGGGATTTGTAGTTTTAGCAGAAGGTCTAAAAATGGATCTAGAGAAGGTACAGGCTATCCTTGAATGGCCTACCCCAAGGAGTGCTACTAAGGTAAGATCTTTTCATGGTTTGGCTAGCTTTTACAGAAAGTTTATCATAAATTTTAGCAGTATTTGTGGACCCTTGATTGAAACAATGAGAGGGGATAGAAAAGAGTTTAAGTGGACTAATGGGGCAGAAAAGAGTTTTTAATTGTTGAAACAAAAAGTTACAGAACAACCTATTTTAGCACTTCCAGATTTTAATAATGTGTTTCAAGTAGATTGTGATGCTAGTGGTACTGCAATAGGAGCCGTTATGAGCCAAGAAGGTAAACCTATTGCTTATTTCAGTGAGAAGTTAAATGATGCTAGGAGGAAGTATTCTATTTATGATTAGGAATTTTATGCTATAGTTCTGGCATTAAAGAAGTGGAGACATTATCTGCTTCCTAAGGAGTTTGTTTTGTATACTAATGATCAAGCTTTGCAATATTTGAATAGTCAAGGAAAGTTGAATCAGAGCCATTTGAAATGGGTTGAGTTTTTGCAGAGTTATACATTTGTTTTGAAACATAGGAGTGGAAATTCTAACAGGGATGCAGATGTGCTTAGCAGAAGGAAACTATTGTTGATAGAGATGCAGATTGAGGTGGTTGGGTTCAAGGAACTCAAGAATTTGTATCCAGAGGATCTTGATTTTGGTGAAGCTTGGAAAGCTTGTAAAGAACCTGTTACTCTAGACAGGACAAAATGGCTGGATTTTATCATCCAGGATGATATGCTATTCAGAGAGAGTCAGTTGTGCATTCCAAGAAGTTTTATGAGGGAGAATATCATCAAGGAGAAGCATAGCAAAGGATTGGTTGGACATTTTGGTCGAGATAAAACCCTTGCTTTGGTTAGTGAGAATTATTATTGGCCACAGTTGCAGCAAGATGTTAAGAAGTTTGTACAGAGTTGTAGAGTATGTCAGATGGCGAAAGGAGTGAAGCAGAATATAGGGTTGTATCAGCCATTACCTGTACTAGAGAAGCCTTGGGAGGATATCAGTATGGACTTTGTTCTTGGTTTACCAAGGACACAGCAGGGACATGATTCAATTTTTGTAGTAGTTGAAATTTTTTTGAAGATGACACATTTCATTCCCTACAAGAAGACTAATGATGTTGTTCATGTAGCATAATTTTTTTTCAGAGAAGTAGTGAGACTACATGGTTTGCCAAAGACCATAGTTTCAGATAGAGACACTAAGTTCGTCAGATATTTTTGGCGTACATTATGGAAAAAGTTGAAGACAAATTTGAAGTTCAGTTCATCACATCATCCATAGACTGATGGACAGACAGAGGTGGTGAATAGGAGTTTGGGAAATTTGCTGAGATGTTTGATTGGAGATAAGCCAACAGGATGGGATTTGATTTTACCCAGGTGGAATTTGCATACAATAATTCTGTCAATAGGAGCACTGGTAAATCACCATTCTAGATTGTATATGGGAGTAGTCCCATAAATGCATCAGAATTGAGAAAGATAGATAAAGGAGAAATAAGTAGTGCTGAAGCAGAGGATTTTGCAGAACACTTGAAGAACATCCATGAGGAGGTGAGGAAGCATATTACCAAGATGAATGCGCTGTATAAGGATAAAGCAGATGTGAAAAGGAGGCATAAGAAATTTTAGGTTGGAGATGAAGTCATGGTTCATTTGCGGAAGGAGCGATTTTTGGTTGGTACATATAACAAGTTGAAAATGAAGAAGTTTGGGCCATGTAAGATACTGAAGAAACATGATTCAGGAAATGCATATGAGGTAGAATTGCCTACTGAGCTAAATATTTCACTAGTGTTTAATGTTTTAGATTTGACAGAGTATCATGAGGGAGGTGTTGAAGATGAGGTTACAGCAGCACAATGGTGTATTCCAATAACTAGTTCAGATATCAAGGAGATTGAAGACATACTGGATAGTCATGTTGGCAAAAGCACAAGGAATATGACATATGAAGAGTATTTGGTCAAATGGAAAGGATGACCTATTGAAGATTCATCATGGCTAACAAAGGAGGAGGTTAACCATCTTGGTTTTCCTCTGCACACCTGAGTCATGATGGGGTCACTTCTCAAATTACCTCGGGTGTCTGATGCATGAGCATCTTGGGTGTAAGAGCAATCTTGCATCACCCAAAAATATTTATGTTTTTGTATTCAATAAGGGCTATCTTGTGCAGAGCTGCTATTTATGGAAACTTGCTATTTTTGGTAAGTTGGTCTTACGATCTTAGAATGTTCTGATTTTATATGTGGAGGTTCATCCCAGTCATATCAGCCTGCCAGTAAAGTTTCATGGCTAGATCAGTTCTAGTTTTGAAGATATTGAAGATTTTTGGTATTGGTAGCAGGGTACAGAAACTTTGAACTCAGTTTTGAAGGCTTTAGAGGCCTCAGATGAGGTCAAAAATTTGGGTGTGACAAACACTTGTGTTGATCACACCTGTAGAGCGCTTCATGGCATTTCTGAAATGGGGTTATAATAGTCCATCGGGTCAACTGGTGATGACCTATGGTCTCCGGAAGTCGGGTCACCTGAAATGGCGGAAAATAATTTTCCTTCAAAATTTTTGTTCGGGTTTCAAAAGTTATTTTGAGCCGAATTTGATGTAATAAATTGAAAAATAAAATAATTCTAAGTTTGGTCGGCCCTTAGGGTTAAATTTCTGGAACCTTCTCGGGCGGTGGAAATTGCCTATATAAAGAAGGCCCGTAGTGTTGTCTAGGGCAGTTCTGGGTAGTAGATCTGGGTATTGATTCGAGGCTTTGTCCTACAGAATATTGTAAGGGAATGCCCATGTGGCTTTGCATATTGTAATTCTGAAAGTTTGTAATTCCACACTTGTGGAGATAATAAGAAGCCAATTTTTTGTTCTTGCATATTGTTGTTGTCGTTTCTCTATTTTTGTTATGTGTTTGTGGTATTAAGGGGAGCACCCTTCATCAATTCCTAAACCACCATATTTTTTAGTCTTGTAGAAGGAATCCCAAGCAATAAGAGGAATTCTATTCTTTTCATTCATTTTTCTCCAAAGGAAATGCTTCTGAATCTTATCAATGATCTCAAAAAACTTGGAATGAATTTTGAATAGGCTCGTGATATAAATCAGGAGGCTTTGAAGGGAGGATTTGTGAAGTTGGAGTTTACCAGCCTAACTTAGAATAGTAGAGGGGAAAGAAGAAATACCACAACCCAAAAGATTACCAATTTCCCTTTGTTTCTCAACTAGAGTGTTGATGAAAAAATAGATATTTTACTCTAATTAATCATCTTTCCTAAGGCACTATAGTAAATATTCAAAGATTTCTTAATATTTCTAGCTTCTAAAAGTGAAGCCTTACTGATCATGATAGTATCATCCACAAACTTCACATGGGAGAATGTAAGGTAAGAAGTGTTAAAATGATTTAGAACAATAGAGAGGGGGGGTGAATCAATTGTTCCTAGGTTCGGATGTATAAAACAAACTTTAAAAATCTTCAACAAATCAGATCCAACAGCCAACAACTACTCGGTGATTACTGATTGCATAACAAAAACATATAACAGTGCAGTCCACTATCCAATAGTATCTAACTTGTAAAATACAAAAATGTTCAAACCAAAACATTCAAACAAGTATTAACACCAGGATTTATAGTGGAAACCCAATTAGGGAAAAACCACTTTGTAACATGTTACTATTATTTTCACTCTTCTAAAGTGAGCTTTGTGAAAAGCCGACCTTGTCAAAGGTTACAAACATACTATCAGGTGTGACCTGGTTAAAGGATTTCAACCACTGTTAAAAGTGCACCTTGTTATAGGACTTACATACATCCCATTAGAATGCAACCTTATTCAAAGTATTTATACAAATGACTGTTAGGTCAACCTCTATTAAAAGAATTTTGACTGATACAATGGTTAGAAAGTAACAGTAGTATTGATCTGAGAAACATAAAACTCACTTTGAAAATATTAGATCCAATTTTGTACACATATGTTGGCTTACTAACTATGAACATTTTCTATCTCCATCACTGATCTGCTCAGAAATCTTAGGGTTAGGTCAGATTCATCGAATCCTTCCAACTTTATGTTCTTCATCTATCCTTCTAGAAGTATCTCAAATCTCTTAATATATTTACAATAAATTTTTTTATAGTGCAATAAATGCTTCTATACAATCAATAAATAAAGTCAACATGTTTTACATAATCCAAGAATTCAACTATGTCGGCTGGAAATTTGAATTCTTCCTCAAATGTAAAATACTGACGCTTAGTCAATACAGTGTTCAACTCCTTGGTATTTATTAGAAAGCTTAGTCACCACAAAAACTGTTTCCTTAGAAATTAACTGATGTTCGGTCAACACTGATTTTACTCGGCATATACTAGCTCATTCGACACTAACATCACTCGGCTTAAACTAGATTTCTTCATTTTTGCTTGGTTAAGCCTATTGGTTTAGTATTCATTATTACTTAGATAAATAATACATTGTCTTATCATTGTGCCACATAATCAAGTACTCATTGAAGTATCAAGATAACTCAACCTTTCTTTAGGTTCTATTGTTACCAACCTTGCCTATCCCCTTCTCAATAATTAAATAGATATAGTACTTTCTTAGATAGAAACAATCTTACTAATTAAGGTTTGACATCAATGACAATACAACAATTGCTTCAATTGCAGTTTCCAACAATCTCCCTCTTTGGCATTGATGGCAACACCATATGAATAACACAGGAATTACCAACCAATCCAAAACTTATCTGTCCATCAGAAATATTTATAATATCATTAGCTTCATTCTAATACATAATCAATTAGCCATGCTTGTATGACCATCTACTGAAATCTCTCCCTCTTACTTGATCTTCCATGAAATCTCACCATGTGTATTCATCTGTGATAATCTCCCTCTTTGACAAAAATTTCAAAGCAACAACTAAAACATACATCCTGTAGATGTAGATATCATTTTTCAGTTTTGTAACAATATTTCTCCCTCTATCATCTTTTCTTATGACTGATTCTTGGCTTTGCTATACTTTTCACAACTCTAGGCTGCTCCTAAAGTGTGACCTGTCTCTGCATCAATTTGTCAGATACTCTGTGCAACACATTTGATGTAGTGCTCCTAGCTTGACTAGGTAGCCTTAGTTAGGGGAAGAACCCCTAATTGACATCTCAGATATTCATGATCTTCTTTAGGTAAAGCTTTAGTGCATATGTCTGCTAGTTTTTCTTTTGTATTCACATATTCCATTCAGACCACTTTATCTTGTACTAGTTCCCTTAAGTAATGATACTTGATTGTGATGTGTTTGGTCTTTGTGTGCATCACTAGATTCTTAGAGATGTTGATAGCACTTGTGTTGTCATAGAATATGACAACTAGTTCAATGATCTCTTCTTTCATGCCTACCAACAATTTCTTTATCCATACCAAGTTTGAATAGTTCACTATTGCAGCCACATACTCAACTTCAACAGTAGATTGGGAAATGCAATTTTATTTCTTTCTTGTCTAGGAAACCAATCTCTGTCTAAGAAAAAAAGCTCCACCACTAGTACTCTTTTTTTCATCCACATTTTCTACCTAATCAACATCAGTATATACTCCCAGTTCAAACTTTTCATGCTTCTTGTAGTACAATCCATAGTTAGCACTCCCTTTCAAATATCTCATAATTCTTTTGACAACCATCATGTGAGTTTCCTTAGGATTGACATAGAATCTTGCCACAATTCCAATAGCTAAAGAAATATCTGGTCTTCTATGTACAACATATTATAGCTTTCCAATCATGGATCTATACAAAGTCTGGTTTACTTCTGTAACATCATCATTTTTAGACAACTTTTGTCTAGTAGCCATGGGAGTACTTACTGGCCTTGAATCTTCCATACCAAAGGTTTTCAACATCTCATGAACATATTTAGATTGGGTGATGAAAATTCCTTTCTCCATCCGATATACCTGTAAACCAACAAAAATTTGATCTCCCTAAACATACTCATTTCAAATTTAGTTTGCATTTCATTTGAAAATTTCTTACACAAGGCATCTTGTCCACCAAATATACTATCATCTACAAAAATCTTAGGCAACAAGATGCCTTTACCTTCTTCATCTTTCATGTACAGATTGCTTGTGTCATTTTTCCTTGAGAATCCAATCTATATCAGGTAGTTGTGCAGTCTCTCATACCATGCTCTGGGAGCTTGCTTTAGTCCATACAATGCTTTATTCAGTTTGCAAACCATGTGTCTTTTGTTTGGATCAACAAATCCTTCTGGTTGTTCAATATATAGTTTTTCTTCTAATATACCATTTAAAAATGTAGACTTAACATCCATTTGGTATACCTTGAAATATTTGTAGGCATCATATGCAAGCAAGGTTCTTACTCCTTCCAATCTAGCTACAGAGGCAAATGTCTCCCCATAATCTATTCCTTCTTCTTGTGCGTAGCCTTTGCATACTAGCCTAGCCTTGTTTCTTGTGATTTTACCATGCTCATTCAGCTTGTTCTAGAACACCCACTTTGTTCCAATGAAATTTTTATTTTCTGGTCTCAGCACCAGAGTCCAAGTATCATTCTTTTCTATTTGGTTTATCTCTTCATTCATTGCTTGTATCCAATCTTCATTTTCTAATGCCTCCCTTGTTGTCTTAGGCTGAAATTCACATAGTAAACATGTCGGATCTCTTATTTTTCTTCTGGTCAGAATTCCAATATCTTTGTCTCCAATTATCTATTCAGGCTTGTGATGTCTCCTTACATATTGTGCCAAAATAGGTTCTTCTCTCCTTTCATCTTGCTCTTTAGGTTCACCAACAAGATTGTCAGATTCAGCTTCTGAATTCTTGGCAACCTCTTCCTAATAATCGATAGCTTCCTCCTCTCGCTCTTCTTCTTCTCTCTCAGCATTGTTTTCCTAATGCTCGACATTGCTTACTCAAGACTCTACATCAGGTGCAAGTATGTCACTTGCCTCTCCTTCCTTTATATACACAAAAGATATGTAATCTTATGCTTCTTTTTTGCTGTCAGCTTCATTTTTCTCTGCATACTCATCAACTTTGACATTCACACTTTCCACAATTTTGTTAGTGTTAGAGTTCAAACACTTATAAGCTTTACTTTTTATGGAATAGCCTAGGAATATGCCTTCATCACTTTTAACATCAAATTTCTCATTCCTATTGTCCTTTAGTATGTAGCATTTTCTTCCAAAAATTTTAAAATACTTTACATTAGGTGCATACCCATGCCATAACTCATAAGGTGTCATTTGTACCTTTTTTGATCAGTACTCGGTTAAGAGTATAAAGAGCTGTACTTACAGCTTCTCTCTAGTACTTTTGTGCAACATTCTTTTCAATCATTAATGTCCTTGCACAATTCATGATAGATCTATTCCTTCTCTCCGCTATACCATTTTGTGGAGGAGTTCTTGGTGGAGACATCTATCTTTTGATCCCTCTCATTGCAAAATAGATTAAATTCATTGGATATAAATTCTCCACCTTGGTCAGATCTTAGACAATTTAGGTTCCTACCCATCTCCTTTTCAACCTTAGCCAAGTACCACTTGAAAAATTTAAAAGCATCAGATTTTTCTTTTAATAACATTACAGTCATCATTTAGGTATAATCATTGACAAACATGATAAAATATCTAGCAACACAATAGCTTTGTACACCCATAGGTCCAAAAAAGTCAGTATGAACCAAATCTAAAGCATTCTCAGAAGTAAAAGTCTTTCTCTTAAAACCAAACTTTGTCATCTTACTCAACTGACATTCTTTGCACATCACATTCCCAGGTTTCTTCAATCTAGGAAGACCTCTCACTTTCTTCTTCTTACTAATTTCTACTAGATTATCAAAATTAACATGACATAGCCACTTATGCCATAACCAAATATCATCAAGTTGTGTAATCATACATGTTTCTTCAGATAGGTCTAGATAGAGCAAATTACCTCTTGGCTGTTCTCCACTTCCAATCAGTTCACTAGTGGCATTAAATATTTTGGCCTTCTTGTGATGAAATTCCACTTCGTAGCCAGTGCTATTAAGCTGTGCAACACTTAACAGATTATAGTTAAGACCCTCAACCCAATAAGCATTCTCACAAGTGATCTTATCAATCAGCTTAATCAATCTTTTACCTCTAATAGGACATGGTGCATCATTACCAAATTTCACACTTCTACCTTTATAATGATCTAAGGTATCAAACTTACTCTTGTCACCAGTCATGTGATGTGAACAACCACTATCAATAATCCATTTATCATTTTTGTTCACATAAGATATCAATGCAGTTTTCTCATCCTCATCAAACTCATCTTTCATTGCAACATAGACAACTTCAATTTCAAAATCATCACTATTAGTGTCAGTCTCTTCTTCGGTAATGTAGCAGGATTTTTTACCTTTTCCTTTGTAGTCCTTGTACCTTTGGTAACCTCTATCTTCTCTTTTGTCTTTATGCTTGTTGTCTCTTTCTTCATCCTTATCATCCCTATTAGGACATCTAGTAGCTATATGACCAACTTTATTACATGAAAAACATATAATAAGAAGTTTACCTTTGTACTTTCCTTTTCCCCTTTTTAGTCTTCTAGCCATAAGAGCTTCTAGATCCTCAAGTTCTTCATCAAATGTGTCACTTTCACTTTCACTCTCACTGATGCATCTTTATTTTTCTTTCTTTGTCTTACTCAAAACCATTTGTGACTTAAAAGAAGATTCAACATTAGCAACAATGAAGTTATCATAGTTAGAAAGTTCAAAAGCAGTAAGCTTACCAACCAAACTTTCCAAAGTAAGATCATTTTTAGGGTTACATCTAGATTCCTGAATTGCTAAAATTTTAATGGCATAAATAGGATGCAAAGTTCTCAATACTTTTTCAATTATAGTTTCATCATCAATAGTTCCATTTGCTCCTCTAATAGCATTTACAACTTTTTTTATTCTACCACAATACTGTGCAATATTCTCACCTTCTTGCATTCTCATTTCATCAAATTTACCTCTGAGGCTCTCAGCTTTTTCTCTCAGTACATTAATGTCACCACCATAGATGTTTGCAAGAGTGTCCCACATTTGCTTTGCATTAGTTCAATATTTGATGTCTTCAAATTCTAGATAACTTAGGGCAGATGCAATCTCCAACATTGCTTGATTGTGCTCTTGTTTAGCTCTCATTTCCTTGGCAGTCAGAGGTGCAACAGGTGTGACATAGTCATGCTCAACATAATACTTTGCAGAATCACCAATACTGGCCAGATGCAGCTTCATCAAACTTTGCCATGCAGGGAAGTTCTCCTTATTTAGCTTCGGTACCTCCTTCTTATACATCCTAATCATTTGCTTTAAGTACCTTTAAACTTGTTCTTTGTAAGCACCAACAATTCTGATACTAATTATTAATATGATTTAGAACAATAGAGAGGGGGGGGGGGTGAATCAGTCGTTCTCAGGTCCAGATGTATAAAACAAACTTTAAAACTCTTCAACAAATCAGATCCAACAACCAACAACTACTCGGTCATTACCGATTGCATAACAGAAACATATAACAGTCCAGTCCACTATCCAATAGTATCTAACTTGTAAAACATAGAAATGTTCAAACCAAAACATTCAAACAAGTATTAACACCAAGATTTATAGTGGAAACCGAATTAGGGAAAAACCACTTTGTAACATGTTACTATTATTTTCACTCTTCTGAAGTGAGCTCAATGAAAATCCAACCCTATCAAAGGTTACAAACACACTGTTAGGTGTGACCCGATTAAAAGATTTCAACCACTCTATTAAAAGTGCACCTTATTATAGGTGTATGCACCCTAAAATGGTCGCCTAGACTTTGGGCCCCCATTCTTCATTTTATCAATGTTGGAATTATTTTATCAATTTTCTGAATCAATGATTTTTAATATTTTTAATTCAAATCAATTTATTTGATCAAATTGTAATTAATTAATTTTTTTTAATATATTTCCCAAGTTTTATTTAATTGAGAGAACTTGCTCCCTTTTAATTAAATAAAAATCTCTTTTAATTAAATAAAAATCATTTAATTAAATCATCAAGTCATTTATTTTAAATCTCATTTTAATTAAAAGAATAAATCTCTTTTAAATAAATAAAAAATCTTTTAATTAAATAATGGAAACCACTTTGCTAAAAAAAATAAATAAATTAAAAAAAAGAAAAGAAGTAAAGTGCATTTTCCTATGAGATAGAATCTTTTGACTTTTTGAAAAAGGTTTTTTCCTCTTAATCTCTTTCACACATCTTTTTGCCTCTTAACCATGTCTATTGATTTTGCCTCTTGAGAATCTTGAGCACATGGATCAACCAAAATTTAATCTCCACCATTGCTCATTTCTTTTTGCCTCTTAATCTTGATCATCCATTCATTTCTAAAATCCTTTATAAGGAGCCCTCTCCTTCTCATTTAATCATCCATCTTTTGCATACTCCATCTTTTGCATCCATCTTTTGCATAATCCGTCTTTTGCATCATCATCTCTTGCATTATCATCCTCTTAGAGTCTTAGCATCTTAGCATCTTGGAATCTTGGAGTCTCTCAATCTTGGCATCTTGGAGGTATGGTATTCTTAGATCTCTCATATTGAAGCATTGCATCATCATTTTTCATTTTCTTTCTTGCATCTAGCTTAATCCATCTAGCGTAGATCTACTTTCATTTTCATTTGCATGCATATTTGATGATCATGGAGACTAGTATTCTTGCTTTTTCTCTTTGAATCTCTCATTTTATGGTGTACTTGCATGGGCACAAACTAGGTCAAATCTGAGGGCCTCCATTACAAACCCTCGTACTCCAAGAATAGAGAGCTATGAGTCGCTATTTGAGACCTCATTCTTGAGAGATTTTGGATATAATGACTCATAGAAGTGTGAAAACATTTTAGCACATATTTTTGGCACCCACCATGGGGCATCCCACTTTTACATGCTTGTTTTGGTTATTTTTGGAGCTAACCCCCTTGTGCAGATTTGCTTGGAGACTAAAACCTTAGATTTTCAAATATTTGATCATATCTCCCAAATGGCTTGGTGCTTTTGTGTAATTTTTTTTTTCTAGTTGGCAACATATCAAAGAAGCTCCAATAAAAAATTCAAAATTTTCTGAGGTATTTTCAATTTTTTATAAGTTTTTCTTGATTTTTCATAAAAAAATAATTTTCAGTGCAAATTAGCATATTTTTCAGAAATTTTTACATTTTCGGAAAGATCTTCAAATTCTATAAGGGGTCCATTCTCTGTGTTTTGAATTTGGATGCAATATCATAGCTCAAATAATTGATTTACAAAAACTGGTCTGTTTTGGTAAAATGGGTCTCTAGGGAACAAATGAAGATATTTTTATGAAATTTTTACACTTTTGGAAAGATCTCTATTTTTTAGTAGGGGTCTCTATTTTGCTTTTCTATTTTTATGGCCGAAATCATATCAAAAAAATCATATCTTGTTGACTAGGTCAAATGCAAAAAAATAAAATTTTGTGATGAGTATGCACTTATTTTTCATTGTTCAATGCATGATATGAGTTGTCATTTGGATTATTTGCTGGCTATTATTGCTCGTAAAAATTTATTTTTAGATCTAACCCTAGGGTTTGCATAAGTTGGATATACATTGCATATCTTGTTTGTTTGTTTGCTTGTTTACTTGTTGGAGAGTTCGTGGCTTGCTTGCACAAAAAAGCTCAACAAAAATCTACTAAGCGCATTGCTTTGGACTTGAGATATTTTGTTGCATCTCTATAACATTTGGATTTTGGAAATAAAATGAATCTCTCATGTGTCTAGCTTGAGTGTTTATTGCTTTCATAGATCACACTTCAAATTTGGGCTCTAAAAAAGAACATAGATTCACTTTCTTGCATATGTGTTTCACATAGTGATTAGGCCCTATGAACACTATTTGTGGCGTTCTTGAGAGAGTGAGTTTCTTCCAAAAATCTTCTTGATGATAGAACCCTTTGTAGGTAGGGAAGATATTGTTATTATCTCACGTTCCCTTGATTTGCATCCTCATCTTTTGGTTGATGCATTCTCTCTCCGGAGGGGTTGATAGATCACAAGTTGTTGACACCACAGATCTTGGTGAGGTTAATTTCAATTTTAGTGTGTTAGATTAATTTGTTTGCTGTGTTTGGGTGAAGTGAAGAGGCTAGAGGATTATGCTCTACTCCCTTTTTGGGTAGTACTAGAAACTCAGATCCTTGAATCTAAGCTAAGTCCCCATGTGGTCCTTTTTGTGAGTGACCTTGTTAGAGAGGGTTAACCGTAGTGGACACTCCCTTTATTTGGTAAACCACATGGATGGAACCTCAAGTGGTAACAGCCATTTTCGCCATAGTAGTGACAACCACTATATAAATGTCCTTGTGGAAGAAATCTCCACGGGTGTAGTTTCTTGTTGGGCTGTCAGATCTCCTCAGCATCTCTGATTGATTAAATTCTTGGAATGTGTCAAAACCCCGGTGCACCAGGATTGGAGTTCACCCTCTTGAAATTGCAAAAATTGCAGAGTCAAACCATTACTAAGAACTATAGTGCAACCAACTTTTTATTTGCTAGGGCTATGTGCGTGATGAAAAAAATATTTTGAGAACATACACAAGTAGTTCTTAAGGAGTAGAAATACTAAGTCACTATTCTTGTTCATGTGCAAGGTTGCTTTTTCCCTTGCTCACTATTTGAAGAGATTGTTTATTTGAACTCCTTGATTGCTATCTTATGTGCTTGATCAATGATAAAAATTAGTTGATGTGTTTACTTGATCTTTTAAAACGAACAAAATCTGAGTTCTTGAGTGATAAAAACTTCAAAGATCTCTCCAAAAGTGCTATGACATGTTGCTCAATATCCAAATGAATTTAAATGGTATCAAGTTGCAAAAAATGGCTCTCGGTCTTCTTTCTTCCACATCTCCCATGTCTTCTTAGTCTCCCATTTTCATTCTTTTCTCTTCTTCCTTCACATCCTCTTGATTCTTTTCCTCTACCTTCTTCTATTCATCTCTTCTATCACTTCCATGCTTGATTCCTCCTCTTCTAGAACCATGAGTTTCAACTATCTTGCTGTAGAACCTCTCTTGAAAATGGATGATCTTGATCTCCTTACTCAATTTGAAGCGTATCATTCCTCCAAAACTCTCATTGATGATAAATTTATGACAAAAATACAAAAGAAAGCAAGTGAATCATCCACCTTTGGTAGAATCATGCTCATGATCCTCTCACGATCTCCTTCTTCCAAACATTATTCATCATCTAAGTCTTCTCATTTGAATTCCTCATCTTCCAAGTCTTATTATGACTCTTCTAGACATTATTCGCATTCTTCATTATCTAAGTCTTCTTCCTCCACTAGGTCTTCACTTTCCTATTCTTCAAAATATCATTCTTCTTCTACTTCTCCCAAGAGTCTTACTCCTCAATATGAGCAATATAATAATGCTTGTGATACCTCTCCCACGAAGAGTGACACACCCACCTTTGATGACTATGATGACTATTATGATGGCTATGATGATGAACCATATAGTCATACCTATGAAACCTCTATTCCTAAGAGTCCTCGTCGTTGTGTGCTCATGCTTACTAAAGGGTCATCCTATTGGATAGATCATGATGGTGATCTGTATGATTCTGATTTTGAAAGAGACTATGATGAATTTTGTGAACAATACCTTGATTATGATCCACTTACTACTACTAAGGACTATAAAAAGTACTGCGCTGATTTGAAACGTAGATACTATGAGCATCTCTCTAAGAATTCTCATGTTAAAAATAAAGATTACACTCTCAAGAAAGATTATGTTAATGATGTACCTTTGTCTTGTGATGGTTCCCTTCCATCCCCTACTTCCTCCAATAACCATACACTTCTTAAAGCTTCTGAGTCTTCCAAATCTATCACAAATCCTTTATCCAACAAAGATCCTAATACTTTTCACACGGTTCCCTATAGTTATCCTCAAGGGCTACCTCTTAAAGAAACTCAAGCTAACCTTCACTTGGCTACAAATACTTTCAATAATGCTAAAAATAAAGAGCCTAAGCCTTTATGCGCTATAATGCCTACTTCAGCTAGTCCTTCACCATCTCTTCCAAAGTCTTCCATACAATTCCAACATACTTCCTTGTCCTTAGAAGTGGCTCCATGTCAAGAGGACTCTAAAAATAAAGAAAGGAACATAAAGAAAGATCAAGATCAAGAACCCTCCATGTCATCCAATCCTTTTCATGATGTCTCTCATCCATTTCATGGTTCTTTTGATCCTCTATGCCCTTTCTCATTCATTCCACCATGTCTTAAGTCTTCTCCTAAGCAAGATCAAGCTACTACTTACACCGTTGAGCTTATTGACAATCAAACTAACCTTACTACACTTGCGCTTTCCAAAGATGATACTTCTATTAAGGTTATTAAAAATGGTGTTGTTACTTCCAATGTTAAGCCTATTGAAAATCAAGAAAAAAATGATATGCTTATGCTATCCAAAGCTCTTTGTCAAGATCAAAGTCTTCCATCTTCTTGTTCTACCACTCCATGTTCGCTTCCACTTTCTACTCTTCCTAAGTCTTTTCAAGCTCCGAACAATCCTATCAAAGAAGTTGCTCCTATTCAAGATGTTCATGATCCTATTGCAAATCCTAATACTCACTCTAAAGATGCTGATGTTCTTGGTTGTCATATAGATGTTGATAAAATTATTGATTATTCTTTTATATCTTCCACATCCATCTTTGGACCTCCTCCACCAATACTAAGGGCTTCACGTCTTCCTTCCATCTTGGGCCCTTATGTCCCTTCACTTTCCCCTCCTAACTCTCCTAATTCATCATCCATCTTGGGTCCTTACGTCCCTCCATCTCATATCTTTCCTCAAGATCAACATAGATTTAGAGCCTTGAATCCTTTTCATCCACTCACCCATCTAAACCAATCATATCCTCCTTTTTCTTCCACAATTCCCAAGTCTTTTGTAAGTAACTTGAATGTTCAATACAAGAAAAAGAAGCAATACAAGAATCCATAAAAAAAAAATCACCATGTCTCCTCTAATCGACATGGAGGCATAAAGTCAAAAGAGATATCTAAGAAGATAACTACAAGACAAGTATGGGTTCCAAAATCCATCATTGAAGATATTCTCTCTAAATCATCAAAAAGAAATGAAAAGCCTACAATTATATGGATTCCAATGTCTCTCTTGAAAGAGTCTGATATTGAGAAACAAGTGAAGTTGACATTCAAACTTCCAAAGGCTTCCACTTCATCTTCTTCCAAAAATATTCTTCCATTCCATGCATCCAAACCGCAACCTCTGCTATATGTTCACCATATTCCTTCACGTATTCCTTCATTCATGTTTCCTCCATCCTCTCGCCACTCTTCAAGGTGTGTGTGTTGATGTTTATCTTTCTTTCCTTTCCATCTACCCTTTCACAATCCTTCCATTCATTATCCTTCTACCTTCTATCCTTTTTCCTCATTTGCCTATTCCTCCTATCTTCCAACCTCACTCGCTTTACATAAAACTTTATCTTCCATTTTTCTCTTCCATCTTCCTTTTCTTATCAACATCGACTTTGAGCATATCATTTTGAATCCTTGGCATATCATTGTTTATCCTTTCAAGGAGCATTATCTAAAAAGCTTTCCTTCTTCCAAAAAAAGGTAAAAGAAAATAAATAGAAAAATTAAAAAAAACAAAAAAAACAAAAAATAAAATAAAATTGAAAATGTGCCTTGGTGGAAACTTAGAAATAGGCACCTTGGTAGCAAAAGTAAAGAGAAATAAATCCATCCTATGGTGAAAACCACTCCCTTGTGGCGCCTTGGATAAGTACCATGATGAAAACCTGGCAATTAGGCATCATGCGTAGTTCTTCTACATATTTCATCCATTTCATCATCTCTCTTTGATCTTGACAATGTTGACCTATACACGAACATTTGGCTATCTTGTGAGTTATCTTATGATGATCTTGCTTTCATTCCATTCATGCTTAGCCTTCATATTTATTTTCCTTTATTTATTCTAGTCTTTCGCTATCCTTTTCCCCTTTGGTCTTGATTTATTAAAAAAGAGTAAAACACGATGCTATGAAGCCTCTTGACATGTCTACTCCTTTGGACTGCATCCATTCCTTCTTTTGCATTACACCTTTGTGACTTATCCTATGTTGGCCTTTCATTTCTTGTCCAAATGTGCTTTACATGACAATTTTTCCCTGGCTTGGGTACTCTTGAGGAGTTTGCCCTTGATGATTTCTTCCCTTCATTCTCCTTCATTCTCTTGTCTTCCATCTCTTCCACCAGCTTGCTAATCCCTCTTGTTCTCCACCTTGCTGGACATTGGGACTACACGATGTGATCTTGCTTGGGATTTTGATGCCTGTTTTGTCTAGGGGCATCCATTGTACATACTTATTGATCTTGAAAAAATCTAAAAAAATGACATATTGTTAAAAAATTCTAAAAATTGGAAAATGTCTTGAAAAAATGATCATCTTAGTGAAAATCTAGTAATAGACGCTTTGATGTATCTCCAAAAAAATTATATATTCCAAAAATGCAAAAAAATAAAAAAGTTCAAAAAATAATAGAAAAAGTGCCTTGGTGAAAACTTGGAAATAGGCGCCTTGGTAGCAAAAATACAAAAAAATTATAAAAAGTCTTGAAAAAAAAAGAAAAAAAAAGGAAAAATTGCAATAAAATCCAAGTGGTAAAAACTTGGAAACAAGCGCTACTTGAGGCCTTTGCACCTATATTTCCTAGCACGCATCCTCGACACTTAGCCTTTCTCCATCATGACTTGTCCTTGTTGCCATGGTTTGGAATTGGTCTTTGTCTTTGTCTATGGGCATAATTGTCTTAGCTTTGGTCTCTTGGATGCATTTGTCTTTAGGACACCTTGCAAACGGTGTTTTTCAACACCTCCCCAACTGTGTTTTTCAACACAACCCCTGGCATCGAGTGTTTCTTAACACTTATTGGCTTGGTCTTACCCAGTTTTGTTATGTGATTTTACCTGCTTGCAAGCATTGAATCCTTATCCTCGGAACTCAATATCAGTTAACACACTTAAAATTTTAAACACAACACTTAATGCTTGAGCTATGTCATGATCTTTTCTTTGTGTGTTGACTGTTATTGATTTTCGTTGAGTGTCCTTGTCTAATAAGTCTCTCCATGATGCATAGCTAGAGGACTTGGGGCATGTGGCATATTTTTATTTGCTTTCTGCTTGTGGGTGTGGTCTTGAACCTCTTGAGTGTCTTTTGTTGTTCCCTTGAAACACTTAGGAGATTTGCGGCATCATTCTTGATTGTTTTTGCACAACCGTTCTTATGGTCATCCTTGCATCTATGCCTTGATGCGAGAGTGGTTTTGCTATATTAAATTGCGTAAGCTAACAACCAAGTCATCTTGACCTTTATGTCTTTAATGCTTATGTTAGAGTCTTTCCACATTCCAATCCGATATAAATCACATTCATATCTTCATAGTTGCGCTTGTGGCTAGTGATGATTGTGTGATTTTTCGATGTTCGTTAATAATGGCCCAATGATGAAAATAAGTTCTTTGACATTCTCTAATGAATGATGAACACAGGATCCTATAGTTTCTCTATTGCAAGTACACCTTTGCATTTTCATGTAGCTTGCATTGTTAGACTCCATGTTAAATTTGCATTTTTAGGCTGCATTATGAGTTTGAGAGGGTTTTCCTTCATCTTTCTTTCAGACACTTAATCAGCTGTGATCATGTTTCGATCTTCATTTCCTTATCTTCTTTCGTGATCTCAATCAAAATTTCCCATCTTAAACAGTTGATTGATTTTTGAGGCGTTCTCTATCTTGAGGTAGATTCTCTTTCTTCTCTCCATTTCTTTTCACATCTTCCAACCTTCGATCTTCCATTCGCTTTCATCCCACTTCTTTTCTTCTAATTCAACCTTGGGACATAATCTTTCATGATCTACCTTGATCCTGTGATTCTTATATCTTTCATCTTGCATCAAGAACCTTATCTTTAGTTTGATTTGATCAAATTTATCGATTTACTATTTTTCTTCTATCTCATTTCAATTTTGATCATGAGGGGCCAGTGCCTGTCAAACTTCAATCTTTGATTTAGTTTTATCAATTCAATTCTTGCTTGAGATTCTTATCTCTTATTTGAGACTTGACAATTACCTATTTACAATGGTCATGGCCTTGTCTTTTTCAATTAGCTTATCTTTGTCTTGGCATGTTCCCAAAATGATCACACATTTGGATTGTTTTGTGATCCTAAATTGATCTCACATTTCAATTCCATTCTTTGGCTACATGTCTTCCCAGAATGATCACACATTACCCAAAGAGGAGCAAATGTATGCACCCTAAAATAGTCGCCTAGACTTTGGGCCCCCATTCTTCATTTTATCAATGTTGAAATTATTTTATCAATTTTTTGAATCAATGATTTTTAATATTTTTAATTCAAATCAATTTATTTGATCAAATTGTAATTAATTCAAAAATTTTAATATATTTCTCAAGTTTTATTTAATTGAGAGAACTTGCTCCCTTTTAATTAAATAACAATCTCTTTTAATTAAATAAAAATTATTTAATTAAATCATCAAGTCATTTATTTTAAATCTCATTTTAATTAAAAGAATAAATCTCTTTTAAATAAATAAAAAATCTTTTAATTAAATAATAGAAACCACTTTGCTTAAAAAAAAAAAAAAAAAAAAAAAAAAAAAAGTAAAGTGCACTTTCCTATGAGATAGAATCTTTTGACTTTTTGAAAAAGGTTTTTGCCTCTTAATCTCTTCCACACATCTTTTTGCCTCTTAACCATGTCCATTGATTTTGCCTCTTGAGAATCTTGAGCATATGGATCAACCAAGATTTAATCTCCACTATTGCTCATTTCTTTTTGCCTCTTAATCTTGACCGTCCATTCATTTCTAAAATCCTTTAAAAGGAGCCCTCTCCTTCTCATTTAATCATCCATCTTTTGCATAATCCATCTTTTGCATCATCTCTTGCATTATCATCCTCTTAGAGTCTTGGCATCTTAGCATCTTGGAATCTTGGAGTCTCTCAATCTTGGCATCTTGGAGGTATGGTATTCTTAGATCTCTCATATTGAAGTATTGCATCATCATTTTTTATTTTCTTTCTTGCATCTAGCTTAATCTATCTAGCGTAGATCTACTTTCATTTTCATTTGCATGCATATTTGATGATCATGGAGACTAGTATTCTTGCTTTTTCTCTTTGAATCTCTCATTTTATGGTGTACTTGCATGGGCACAAACTAGGTCAAATATGGGGGCCTCCATTACAAACCCTTGCACTCCATGAATAGAGAGCTATGAGTCGCTATTTGAGACCTCATTCTTGAGAGATCTTAGATATAATGACTCATAGAAGTGTGACAACATTTTAGCACACAATAGGACTTACATACATCCCATTAGAATGGAATCTTGTTCAAAGGATTTATTCTAATGACTGTTAGGTCAACCTCTGTTAAAAGGATTTTGACTGATAAAATGGTTAGAAAGTAACAGTAGTATTGATCTGAGAAACATACAACTCACTTTGCAAATATCAGATCTAATTCTGTACACATATGCTAGCTTACTGACTGTGAACCTTTTCCATCTCCATCACTGATATGCTCAGAAATCTCTTCAAGCAATCACACCAGTTCTCCTTCAGCCTTTTCTGCTTAGACAGTTAATTACATCAACAATACTTCCAGCATCCACTCTCTCTCAACCTCATGCTTAGGTTTCCTTAATACTTCCTCAATTAGGTCAATACATCTTTTGTCGCTTAATCTCCTTCGTAGATCTTAGGGTTAGGTCAGATTCATCGAATCCTTCCAACTTTATGTTCTTCGTCTATCCTTCTAGAAGTATCTCAAATCTCTTAATAGATTTACAATAAAATTTTTTATAGTGCAATAAATGCTTCCATACAATCAATAAATAAATTCAACACGTTTTACATAATCTAAGAATTCAACTATGTCAGCTGGAAATCTGAATTCTTCCTCAAATGTAAAATACTGACGTTTGGTCAATATAGTGTTCAACTCCTCAGTCTTCATTAGAAAGCTCAGTCACCATAAAAACTGTTTCCTCAAAAATTAACTGATGTTCGGTCAACACTGATTTTACTCAGCATATACTAGCTCGATTGACACTAACATCACTCGGCTTAAACTATATTTCTTCACTTTTGCTCAATTAAGCCTACCAGTTTAGTTCTCATTCTTACTTAGATAAATAATACATTATCTTATCATTGTGCCACATAATCAAGTACTCATTGAAGTATCAAGATAACTCAACCTTTCCTTAGGTGCTATTGTTACCAACCTTGCCTATCCCCTTGTCAATAATTAAATAAATATAGTACTTTCTTAGATAGCAACAATCTTACCAGTTAAGGTTTGACATCAATGACAATACAACAATTGCTTCAATTGTAGTTTCCAACAAGAAGATGACAACCTACGACCTTCAATAATTCTTTGACTGACAAGAGATTGGATGTATCTTCCAAAACTCTTAGCCATGATGATGACTAAAATAGGGGAGATAGGGTCTCCCTGTCTAAGACCCCTTGAAGGAGAGAAAAAAGGGGAGGGAGAGCCATTGACTAGGACCGAAGTAGAGATAGTGGATATAAGATGGAAAATCAGCTCCCTAACCTTGGTATTAAATCTAATAGATTCAAAAACCTTCATTAGGAACTTACAGTCAACCCTATCATAGGATTTTTCCATATCCAATTTCAATAAGAAGCCCTCTTTCTTATAAGTGGAGAGAGAGTGAATGTATTCATGAATAGTGATGATAGAATCCAAGATTTTTCTTCTCGAAACAAAACTACTTTGTTAAGGCGATATCAAAATTGGAAAAAGACCAATAATTCTCATGGTAAGAACTTTATAAATGATCTTGTAGAAAGAGTTATAGAGGCTACTTGGTCTGAATCTTTCCATAGCATTACCTCTAGGCACTTTCAAAATGAGGACTAAAAAAGTAGAGTTTAATTCATTCAAAAGATTCCTGGCTCTGAAGAATTCTTTAACTGCATCAATCACATCCTTTTTAGTAATCTTCCAGAAGTTCTAGAAGAAAAACATGGGGAATGCATCTGGACCTAGGGCCTTCTCACCCTCAAAAGAAAAAAAAAAGCATACATTATTTACTTCATTGTAGGGATAGCTACTAGATCCTTATTCTTCTCTGCAGTTATGATAGTTGGAATAGATCTAAGAAGATTATATTGGTTCTTTTTAGATAGATGGCCATTTTTAGATAGTAGATATGAGAAAAATCTCAAGGCCTCCTCCCTAATCTCAGGCTATTTAGTCAAAGGACCTCTAGCTGAATGTATCTATGTTATCCTATTTGAGGATTTGTGCTTGAGAGTCATCAAGTGGAAAAATCTTGTGTTCTTATCTCTCGCCTCCAACCAAAGAGCCCTTGATCTTTGTCTCCAAAAGATCTCCTCCTTGGAGATGATGTTGTGATAATCAACAAGAACTTCCTTCTCCCTCTGGACCACCTCCAAGCTAGCACCTTCCCTCTACATACTCTCTTGTATTTCTTCTATCTCCAACTTTTTCTTGTTTTTGGACTCAAATATTTTACCAAAAACATCTTTATTCCATCTTTTAACATTAATCTTAACATTCCTTAGCTTCTTTGCAACTCTGAACATAGCAATATCTTGGAATTGAATCTCCCACCATTTCTCCCACCATTTCCTTATACAGGAGTCCAAGCTAGGGTGGATTAACCACATTCTCTCTAACCTAAAGGGAAAATTCATTTTTCCTTGGATAGGGTCCGCTATAAAAGATAGAGGGTAGTGGTTTGATCCAATTTTGGGTATAATCCCAAGGGAGCAGTAATACTTATCTATCTAGCCACAAGAAAGAAAATAGCAATCCAACCGAACCTAAATAAGCTCATCTCCAAAATTCCTATTGATCCACGTAAAATGAGCCCCTTGAAGGTTTGTATTAATCAAGATATTAGAATTAATAAAGTTCAACAGATCTATTCTACTCTCCATCTAACTTTGGGTTCCTCCCATTTTCTCTGACTCTCTTAAAGGGGTATTAAAGTCCCCCATAACCATCCAATTGTCCTACTAGATCTTGGATTTGACCTCTGACATAGAATTCCAAAATCTAGCTCTAGCATTCATAGTACTAGGAGCATAAATATTGGTTAAAATCCACTAAAATTCATCTTTGACATGCAAATATTAATAAAAATAAAAATTTCACCTACATACAAATATTTCATTGAATACTTTTAGGGTTTCAGATAATGGTTGTTCCCCCTGAGGCTTCATCCAAATCACTTCCCACAATGACATTATCTTTAAATATTCTAAGATTTTCAACTTTTTCTCTTGACATTTTAGATTCCTAAATAAGAAGAATGCTAGGTCTATGATATCTACATAAGTTTTTCAAAACATCTTTCTTATGGATTCCATTAAGACCCCTTATGTTCTATGATATAATTTTAATTTCTTAACAGGGGAACATACCTCTTTCATGGTAAGTTTCTTACCATCAACAATATTTCTTTTTCTCTTCTTCTCTCTAGTTATCTTCTTTGACGACGTCCCGAGATGCGACTTGGGTGATCCCACATCTTCCCTTTATCTATTTTTGGTGGCCATTCCACCTTGTCCCTTTAAGGAGATCTTCTCACCTTTTTTATTTCCATTGAGTCTGATCTTGATTTAGTTGGCCCTTTTCCTTGATTAGGTTTCTTTTTAGGTCCTACTGTCGACCAACCTCCTTCCTCTTTTCCTTTATTTTTCTCTTCCACACCATATAAGGCCTTAGATAAATCTCCCCACTTTTATTTATCTAGAAAATCCTAAAGAGGGGAAGAACTTTCCAGAACCACTTTAGCCACTAGCTGATCTGACTGTTGTCCAAGTATGTTATAGGGATAGGCATCTTCAAAGGAATCCACAAGTTGGGTATCTGAAACCTTGGATGAAACTGGCGATAGGATATAATCCTCTTCATCTTTGATTTCCCCATCGTCCAAGATAACACCCTCAACACGAGGAGTCAGGAAATCAGATATTGAGTTTGAGTCCTCTCTTTTTGACACATTTTTTTATTTGGGCCTTCTTGCGTAGGGGATTTAGGTACTTCTTTATCCTTTCCTCCATCTCTCCCTTTCGTTGCCTCTATCTCCTCATTCTTTTTCTTTTCAACCCATTTTTTCTTGATTCCTGCTTCTTTGGTCTTTTGAACTTTTTCCTTGTTTTGGGGACATTTTTTTCACCTAGTGACCTATTATTTTGCATATAAATAAAGAAAACAAAATAGATTTATATTCAATCTTTTGGGCAGTTTTTTCCAGTTTTGAAACAATTTCCACAAAAGTGGGGAGATTTGTATATTGTCCCACACACATGTAAAGACAAGTGTAAAAAAGCCTTGTATTGGTTGTCATCATAGAATCAATAGAGAGAAACTCACCAAAGGAGCTAGAAATACCCTTGAAGACATCTTCATTCCATAATTCCAGCAGAAGTTCGGGAAGTCAGATCCAAATAGGAGCAACAACAAAAATGGAATCATTCATCTCTAGGTTGGGGGTCCATATTTTGAGTGCTAAAGTGGATCTCCCAATAGACCAGAGGCCACCACATAATATTTTTTCAAGGTCTTTCTTATTCGAGAAAGTAAAAGAAAAGAAACCCTTCGACATAGTTGTTGTCTCTACACTTCCTCTAAGTTTCCACTGCTTCTTAGTATATCCTCTCACCACATCAATATTAGGCCTCAGACCCATAAATTTCCCAACCAGAGTGAGAGCCATGGATCCAATAGAATGTCTCACTAGTTGATCTAGGATTAAAATGGCATATTTCCCATTTTTCAAATCTAAAATGTTCTTAACTGGGGGGGGAATTAGATTTTTCCATAAGCTTGAATCCAAATAACTTTTTCCAGGAATGGGCCTCCAATCCATCTTTGGACTTACCATCCATAGTGGGACCGACACCATGCGAAGTCCCACAAAAATCAATAGGGAACTCCTGGGAGGAAAAATCAAGATTAGCATGTGATTCTGCAAGCCCAAGAGGTATCCTCGCCACCTATGCACCCATATCCAGTGGAAAACCCAAAGGAGGGGGTCCCCCACCAAGCGTGGGTCCCCCACCAAACGTGGGTCCCCTACCATCACAGAGCCCTCCACATAAGACTCATTTGACCCAGATTCACCATGCTGTCCAACCCCTGATGGGCTGCCTCCAGGCCCTGAAAGAACATCTTTGCCAATACCCTGTGTCCTACTCTCTCCATCTCCCTTGCTCATTTCAATTGTTCCTACACTATTCTTTGTAGTTAATGAAAAGGGTTTACAATTTTTTTTAAATCTACTTTGAAAATCCTAAAAACTAAGGATAGTTCCAATAATTTGTGACCATCCTTTCTTAGTTATACTAAATGTTTTTATTCCAAGATCCATAAGACTTCTATCCCTAAATCCTCCATATATTTTTTTCCATTCATCTTCATTTATAAAACATTATTCTCTCAAGGAAACTCAGTTGCCTTATGCAACACATATTCTAAAATATTAAGTTGATAACACACACATGCCATTGTTATTGTGTGCACCTTTCTTCTCTTCTTCTTCTTTCTTTCTTTTTTATACTATTGAATAATATTATGATATATTGGTGTAAGAACTAAAACTATTCATTAAATTTAATTAATTAATAATATGTTAAATAAATTGGGGATCATCTTGTGGTGTAATGGTTAAGTGGTTGCATTGTTAATGACGCAACCACACTTTAAATCCCCACTTTGACCAAATAAATGGTGTTAATGCTAGTTTGGACCCACCTTTGTTGGGTTGGTGTGCTTGTGGGTTCTATGCCCCTACTCGATTACCATGCTCGCAAGTTAAGTTTACCGACCAAAAAATACTTGTTAAATGATTTTAGCAATTTACCAAGTTCTATTTAATTTTTTCTTATCTTTAAACAATTGATTAGTTTTGCATGTGCATGTACATGTTTTAATTCAAATAACATGTACACATTTTGGCTTATATTTTTTGAGCCATAATGTGTACATGATTTTTCATTTAAAAAAAAATAGTATGTGTTTAGCTCATTTTCTAAATTGTTTTATTGAGTGGCCACTCTTTTTTTCACTATCTATGTGCATGTTCCCTAAACCCTACCTATAATTTCACCCTAAAATAACCCTAACCAAATTGAACACTAACCTTAACAAATTGAACTTTAATCCTAAACTTAATCATAATTTAAACTTAATCCTAACCCTATCTTTACTTATAATTATAACCTTGGTTCTAATTTTAACTCTAGCCATACTTATAACCCTATTTATAATCCTATTTTTACACTAACCCTAACCTTTATTTAATCTTAATCTTAAGATTAAACCTTAGGATTAAACCCTAATCATAATTATAAATAAATGTTGACCCTACTTTAAAGATCCAACCCTAAGCATAACCTTATCCCTTACCTAATCTTAATCCTAGACTTAATTGAACTCTAACCATAATTTAACTTTGACCTTAAATTAGATATTTCTCCTATAATCGTAATTGAACACTAATTGAACCCTATCCCTAACTCTAACCATAATTGAACCTTAATTTTAAATTTAATCAAATCATAAGATTTTAATCCTTACTAAATGATGACCTAAATTAAATATTAACCTTAAACCTAACCCTAATTAAACTCTAATGCTACCTCTAACTAAATTATATCCCCCTAGTCTAACCCTAGCTTCGGGGCTAGTATTTGATGAGATTTGCATCTCCATTCAAATGGGAAATGAAGATTTGACACACAAAAAATCACTCTATTCAAAGATGAAGTGATTAGTAATAATATGGAGACATATTTTTCTTTGTGATTCATCAAAGGATCTCTTATCTATTATAGATAGAAAGTGTTGTCTAGTAAATGTGTTTTGACACATTTACCTATGCTTAAGTTTAGTTAGGAACCCAACAATATTAGTTATTAGTTATTTAGTGTGTTTTAATAATTGTTGTTTGTAGTTGGATATTGGTTATCTCTAGCAGCTCTCAATTTCAATTCATTATCTGGTGAAATAACTTTGGTTCTCTTATTTGTGAAGGTTATATGATAGATTGTGTTCCTGGATCGAAGGTTGCTCCAATAGAAATAATGTAGAAGATGATATCTAAACTATTTGCCCTGTATAAAAGTCCACTGGAAATAATATAAATATATACGCTCATGAATATAATCTCTTCATGACTCATGCGAAGAATCTCCTATCTCCAAAAAAGGTAGAATGAATGCTAAAGATGACCTATAGACTATGTGCATTATTGCATTTTAATGCAAAATGTCTTCAATGAAACTTCTCTCATATAATAAGGTTGTGTTCTATTTCAGTTTTAATGAAAAAAAAAAGTTCCCACCCATAATCCCATTCACATGATATACAAACTTAGGCGACTCTCAAACGATACCTTTTTTAAAAGAAAAAATATGCTTTGAAAGTTTGCGATAAGTTCAAATGTTTTGGCCATTAGAATTGTAAAAAATTATTGTTTTCAATATTTTATATAAAATTTCAAAAAATAAACATAAATTTAGTTATAAAATTCTAGTATATTATTTTTTCTAGGTACAAAGCAATTGCAATAATATGACAAATAGTACTCTTTCGAGTTAATTAGATTTAATTAATAATATGTTAAATGATTTTAACAATTTATCAAGTTCTATTTAATTGAATTTCATATTTAAGATTGTGATTAACTTTACAAGTAATAATGAAAAGGAATGTTAAGGCGGTACTAACTTTAAAATAGAATAAATAGTTTTGTCAAAGATGAGAGTATAAAACTTTATTATAATTTTATTTTTATTTTTAAAACATTTTACACAAGGCATTCAAAATGACCTTCTTCAAAAGAGCTCAAGATCTTAAATTTATTATAAATAAAAAACATTTTTAAGAAAAAATGATGATGATTATTGTCTAAAATTTAAATGAAACGAGATTTTAGACATGCAAATAGCCAAATTAAAAGTTAATGAGAAAATGTAAAAGGATAGTTGATGCATAGACATAATAAATTAGACATGTATGAAAATATGTGTGATTTAGAAAAGATGAGATCAAATATATACCAATGTGTGAATGTGAGAATAGATATTTGTCAATATACAATTATAATAAACTATTCTTTTAATCTGTTGTATGATGTAAAAAATTTGAATCCAATTTATTTTAAATTAAAATTGTATAGATTATATAAGACCGTGTTTCTATGTCCTTCCAAAGAATGAAATTGAGTGAAAGATTAAAATTTAATACAAATCATTAAAGTGTGAAAAAATATATATGTGATATCTTACTTTTATCAAAACCTTATCAATTAAATTGCTTCCGGCCAATCTTTTAAAAGTTGGGAAGGTTGAAAAACAATCTTAAAATGAATGTTGAACCGCTAATATAAAAGGACGGTACGTGTCAAAATGATAGGTCGTGGAATAGGAGCCCATCACTTTTTTTAAAGTCAAAAAAATTTGGAGATGGTCTTTGCATGAGACGAGGGTTCGTTATTGTTTGAGAGAAATAGAATTCATCAGCATGACATAGAATAGAAGTTTTTGTCAATAGAATAGAATAGAAGTTGCTGTTGAGGTTAGAAAACTTCTGTTCTCTCTAGTCGTGATGTAAGGACCGACGAATGATATGAAACGAGTTATAACTTATGAAACGAGTTATTTCTTATACTATAAATCATTTATGGATTCATATTAAAATATTTTTTATTTATTTTTCAGTTTTCAAAAATATTTTCTGTATCTTATTATCTGTATTCAGAAATACCAGAACAATAGCTTTAAATAATTAGTTCTTTTTTAGAAACTAAAATAATAGTTATAAATAATTATTATCTAAATATCAGAATATTACAAGTCATAATCATAACCAGGTTATTACACAAATTAGAACAATAACTATAAACAATTAAAAACAAAAACATCCCAACCATAAAATATTTTATTTAATAAAAGAATCTTTAATTAAACACCCTGCATTGATTATTGGGATACAACATTAAATGAGTTTTGCTTATTGGGAATAGTTTTTCTTATTGTGAATAAGATGTTTAATTTAAGGTAACATGCATTTAAATATGGCAATTTTTCTATGAATAAATATTTTCCATCATGTTATTAATTTGCATTTATTTTTTAATACATAGAAGTGTAGAACTAGCGACCATGGATGGATTGTTTAAGGGGCGAAGATTTCTCCAACAATCTCATAAATCTAAGCTACAACCTCCTAAACCTCCACTTGATCGTGTACATGATGCACAACATAATTAGCCAAAATATGTTGTTATGCTTAATTCTTAAACATCATTATGGTCTATACATTTATGATGAGTTGGTGTGTACACATTTTATAAATGTCTATTATATTGAAGAGTTAAGTATGTAGTAAAGTCTAATACAACATTTTGCTCGTCTATGAAAGGATATTCTCCCTTCTATAAAAATTCAAAGTTCAAATTTGCAGATTTATAAAAGGGATATTCTATGTGTTATAAAAATCCAAAGTTTATTCAAATTTAGAATATACTTACATCGTAGGTGTTTCCATTTTGGAAAGCCTCGGCATATTTTTCTCATCGAACAGTTGTAAGCTTTGGACAACCCAATGACACTAGTAAATTTTAGCTTGTTTTTCGATGAGGATTAGTCAAATTTTTGATACCAATTGGTCGACCAAATGACCAAAATTGTTGTCGGAGTTTTTTCGTCGATTATACAACACAGTAAAATGCCGTCAAAATTTCAACGTCCATAGTGGTTGAATTATTGACGGACCCACCGTCGAAATAATCGCTTCAACTTGGAAGCATTATCGATCATACTTTCCATCTATGTGACCAATGTCTGTGGAAATTGTGACGACTTAGGGTTGCAACTATCGTTGAGGGTTCAACATTCTCGTCGAAATGCCTAGGAAGGTTCGTCTCGCTTTCGACAAAAGTTGGTTGGAGTAGTCGTCAAGCATATGACATTGTCATCGAAATGACTAGTATTGAGATGTCGAAAAAGCGACAAATAATAATTTTTTTAAAAATAAAATAAAATATATTATCAAATTAAGCATAGCAATATTATGCTTTAATTGTTTACATAGTAATAATGACCAATGGCATAATTTAATTAGGGCCAATAGAATAAATTACAATAATTACATCAATAATAGTTTTGGTCATTTGGTCAACCAATCGGTATAAAAAATTTGACTAATCCTCGTCGAAAAATAAGAAAAAGGAAGCATTTTTTAAAATATTATGTTAATGATATAATACAAAAATTTAGTACTTTGGAACCGTGTCCTTGTCAAAATCATCGGGCACCTCATTAACTATAAGGTTTTTAATAGCTGCTGGTTTTTTTTAAAAAATAATCTTATTGTAATGAATTCCATTTCATCAAACTATGAGATGCAAAACAATGATGTTTATTGTCATAGTGATAATCATCAATAGTAGTGATACAATAATACCTAAGATGAAAGGGTTTTAAACATAGTGGCATTGCATTATAACATTGATGTTGAGCAATATACATAGAAAGACGGTGTCGTGAAGGAAAAGAGATATGTAGATCCTATTAGTTCAAAGGAATGTTTAATGCCAGTCAAGAACAATACTAAAGATAGTAGTGTGAGACAGTGTTGGTAAAGACAACGATTAGGAATACAAAACAGTGACCAAGAAAGATAAAATAGTGAGGGAACACTTGAAGAGCACTGTTAGAGAATAATGATAGTCACTGTCAAGAGGACAAGAAACTCATCCCCTAAGTCAAAAGGATACATTTATGAAACAATTAAGACAATGATTCAAAGACAAAAAAAACTATTATTAACAAAGCAAGAAAGATCAAAATAGTAGTTTTGCTGCTATAGTGCATGATTGGGCCAAACATTGTTCAATGCAAACAATAAATGAATTAAGGGAAGTGAAGAGGGTCACAAAGTAGTGCCATTCCTTATCACAGGGGTATTAATAAGGGTCATGACTATCAAAATGATTGAAGTAAAAATAAATCATTGTTATTAAGTAACAAGAAAGAGCAGCCAAACTGACAAAATTAGTGCTATGAAGACAATTCTCATTGTATAGAAGCAGTGGTGTTCAATGTCTAAAGGACAGCGACATATACAAACAAATCAATGTTTATAGATGGATTGACAATGAATAAAGAGGTTTCAAAAAATAGTGATGTGTACACTGTCAAAGAACATTGTGGTATTCACAATCAAAGAACAAAGATGTGCTCAAGGTTATAAAACAGTGATTTGTTTTAGAATGTGAAGAGTCCAGTAAGAACAGTAGTAAGTAATGTTGCAATAACAACGAATGCAGGACAAAGATGTAATGGAAGTGAAAAAATAGTGATTGTTCAAGGGTTTTTCTATACAAAGTCAATGGTGAACAAACATTGATACAACAATACAACGATAAGAAGATTTGTTTGGGAGCCTTCATATAGGGGCTCGCGTGCCTTATCAAGTATAGGTACATCAAGGTCTATGTCAACATCATCATCATCATCATCATCATCATCATCATCATGATCATCTTGATCATCGTGATCTTCTTCATCATCGTGATCTTCTTCCATGGGATCATTACCTTCTACTTCTATATTCACACCTCCATGTTCCCTCATTTGGAAATCCACATTCTCTGGATTGACATGGTCCATAACATGAAACCCAGGGTGGTTAACCTATATCAAAATGATGACCTTATATTAACCATGACCATGATGTCATCATCAAATCATGTCTTATGTATTTTATAAATTATTAAAATACATACCAATGGACGAAATTTGTTTCCCCCTTCAATGTGACCATGTTGCCTACAATGTTCCTCGGCTGTTTTGATTAGATATCTTCGAGTCTTTAAGCCCTTACAAATTTTTCAAGGACAATAACATTTTCCATCACCTTTTCTTTTTAAGTTAGACCACAGTCTAGCAATTGTCTCCCTATTTTGTTGTGTGTTGATATCGTTAGACATGGTCTTTCTTGAATGTAATGACTCGTTGGTGGAAGAAGGATGATTTGTTTGCAACCTACATATAAAAATTGTCACTGAACAACCATTTTCTCAACTATAATTTTCTCAACGCAAAGGGACATTTATCATACCAAATCAAAGTTTAGAAATGGACGGTTCTGATGCTTTGCCATTACAACAATTGAACATTCATCATTTGCTATTGTGTATTCCATTTAAGTATGTCAAAAATGTTCAAAATGTTGTCACCAAGCACAGACATAGGAAATAAAAAAGGGACAAAAGACAAGAAATAAGAAAAATCATTACGACTATAGAAAATCTGCATGTTCACAATACTACATGTGCATATAAGAGTCAATCAGAGAAGGTATATGCACAAGTGACAAACATGCAGATTTGTCGACCAAGCATTACTGGGAGCTCGACCCTGAAAGAAATGGACTTGTGATGATATTTCACAATAGTATATGTGTTGTGGGGTAAGCTCCCAGTAGTGCTTATGCAATTATGCATGTTCATTACTTGTGCATATGAAATAGCTCTAATGGATACTTGAAAGAGTGGCTTAATATAAACAAAATGGTTACAAAGATGAGAATATGTCATTAGAATAATGGGGGATAATAGAAATATTAAGTCAAATGAATTTCCAAGACAAAATAGAAATCATGTTAATGAAACAACAATTAATCTTGTCTAGTAACAACCCTTATGTGTGCCACAAAACTAGACCTGGATAAAAAGAAATATGGAATGTAGGATATAGATCCATCATCCAATAATGAATGAAACATAGCAATAGAAGTCACTTGGCCAAACACTAAAATGAGGCACCTTCAACATGGTTAAATTCTTGAGGCTCTATTGTCAAACAAAATAAAGCATGATCATATATAATGTAATGTTGTCAGCCCATAAGATGATTTCTCAAACAAAGATTTTGCAACTAACACATATATTCCATTTTACATCGATCAAAGATAAATACACCACCAACATAAACAAAGGGCCCCATGGATTAGAAACAAAAATTAGTGGCAAGATGGACAACACACAAGAGAAGATCATCCTTATCCTATGTTGCCTATGGTTTTGACCATGTGGCTAATTTTAAAATTTCAAATATTACAATTACCCTTAATTTTATGCTTCTAAATTGATAAGAATTCAAACCACGAGTTTTCTCCTTTTTTTAGTAGTAGATTCTAGGCTCTTTAATGATTGGGTTTCAAAAGGTCATGAAATAGTGAAAGGCCTCTTTTCATGTATTTCATTACCTTTTTATTACTCATTGTTAGACCCCAGGTAAATTGGGAAAATGGTTGATGTCATATCATAGACAATGAAAATAAAATATCATTAATATGTATTAAAGGGTAGTAATGTCAAATATCTAATGGTAGCAAGGAGATAGAATGCTATCAAGAACCGAGATAGTCACAAAGCATGTGATAGTAGATGGTAAAAATGAGGCAATGATAAGCAATAATAGAACAAAGGACAATGATGTCTAATATTTTCATAGAAGTGGCACTGTGAAAGGCTTAAAATAATGATGTGCATCAAAATACAGTAAGATCAAAGATGTAAAATAGTAAAGTAGTGATGAAGAGAAGATAAAAGAGAGATCTCAGTGTTATTATGGAGATCAAAATATTATTATTGTATGACATAGATAGACACAATTTGAGAAGAAGAGGATAGTACATTTCTATCATGAAAATTCAGTGATAGAAAAAGAAATGCAGTGAGAAGACAATATACAATGAAAATTTGAATTGGAATGATAGTGAGATGGAATGTGAAGAAGTAAAAAAGAACAAGAAGAAAAAGATCAAAACAGTAATATCAAAGATGCATGTCAAAGAAGATACCTTAAAGAGATTTGAAATTTTAAAAATAGTGATTACCATACCCAATGAAGATCAACAATGTATTGATGACATCGAGAAAATGAGAAACTATGTAGTGAACAATGAGATAAATATGATTAAAACAATGAACATAAAGAATGTATGTTTTCTCAAGAATGCCCTTTCACAAACAAAAAAATTTCACTCTTTCATCATTCCTAGACAATTTACATTTTCTACAAGGTTTCAGAATAAGCTTATAAACATGTATAACAGGTGCAAAAGCCTGGTGGATGCACTTAAAGTGTTTGAACAAATTAGAGGATAAGCCTGTAACCTCAATCTAACTCAAGTTGAATAAGAAAAGAAACCATGATTAGTGAAGCCCAATTAGTGGGTTTCATTTGGAGTGAAGTTATTTATGGCTATATAAAGCCAAAGCATCAGAGTTGTCTTTGAGGCAAGAGTAAATTGGTGTTAAAGCTTTAGTTTTCGGTTCAAAAATTTAGAGGTGAGCTTAGTGGGTTTAGGGAAATGGAGAAGAATCAAGTTTGTGAGGACAAATTGAAGAATGTGGTAGTGGATCATCCTCATCCTACAAAGCTTCACAGAAAGATGAATCCACTTCCTCCAAGGAGAGAGGCTATGAAAAGAGAGATTTTTCAATCCATTTTCCATCCCGCAGATCTGCATGCCAAGGACTCCAAAGGCACCTAGAGGAGCTTTAGGGAAAGAGATTTTTTACTTCCCTTTTGATGTCCTAATTATTATGTATTATGATGTATTTATGTTTTTTTAGACTGTATTAGAGGTTTAAATGTGTATGTAAACAAGCTTCTTTTTTAAAGCTTTCTCTGGTTGCATTTGCATTCACTGTCAATTAGGGTATTTTTAAAAATAATGGTCCTTTTTATTGCAATGATGAGGAGATAAAATTTCTTTAGTTTTTAATATGTATGTGCCAAAAAATTAGAAGATATGTACAGTGGATTTCATGCATTTGGGTTGAGATTGTTTGGATACCCAATTGTCAATCAAGAGCTAATCCAGGAGGAATAAACAAAAATGGAGGAAGTGGGGGCTTAAGATTAGATGTAACGTCACATTGTGGGATCAAATCGGCATCACCGATGGTGATTTGTAAACCTTTGTCCCTTTATTCTTCAAAATAGGAAAGAGAGGTTCAACTAAAATCTCTATTAATTTATTAAGAAGATCATGCTGACATTGTTAGAAAGGATCCAATCAAATAGAAGGATCCAACTAAAAACTATCTAAACATGAAATCTCAATACAAATGCATATAATCCATGCATACTAATAATTAGAGAAGTAATACTCTATAAAAAATCATGATTATACCCAATTAATCTTGAATCCTAGAGTGCCAAATTTTTCCTTGAAAAATCTAGATTCATGAAAAAGTCATTGGCCAATTGTTGACCCAATTTTTAATGACATTTTATGTTTTGAAAACATTAAAATCATGTTAAAATTCCTTTAAAATGGTAAAAATTATGAACATTTTGATGCAAAGACCTGTGAACCCTAGAAAAACTAGTGAAACCATTGATCACTTAGAAATAGGACCGATTTTTAGATGATATCAATGTTTGTGCAGAATCAACATGGAAAGTGTTAGTATTATTTTTTAAACAAATAGTTTGACTCCAAACACCATGAATTGGGTTGATCTGGACTTTCGAGGAGTGCCAACTCTCTATATTCTAAAGGTAAATGATGCAGTTAAAACTAGAAAGGACAAATCTATTGTCTAACTTTGCAGCAGAGAAATTAGGGGTCAAATAAATGTGGTCTCATGGAATGCTATGACTATTGAGAAGGCCATGGAAACTTTTAAGGAAATGCAATTAGCAGGTGTAAATCCAAACTCCATGACTTTTGCCAGCATCCTACCAGCTTGTGCCGAAACGGGAGTGTTAGAACATTAAGGTATGGGCATCCATCAAAGCATAATGGAAGGGGGATTTTCATTCAATATTATAGTGGAAAATGCTTTGATAGATATGTATGGAAAATGTGGAAATATACATAAGGCACATAAACTATTTGACGGAATGCCTCAAAGAGATGTTATCTCATGGAATGCGATAATACTTTATTTTATGATGTGCTATACCTAGGATTATTTCTCAAATCCCATGACTAAATCTTCCAAATATTATGTTATCATTAGGATAAACCAATTACTTTAGTGCATTTACAGTATGAGAATGAACTGTTAGGAATGGGAACACTGAGAGGGGGGGGGGGGGTGAATCAGTGTTCATTGAATTTTATCTTTTTACTTTAATCTTTATACTGAACTGAAATACTTAAGTACTGAATTAAGCATTCACATAAACATGAAACATGAAATCAACACATGACACCAATATGGTTAGGGGGAAACCCAAATAGGTAAAAACCCCGGTGGGAATTGACACCCACTAATATTTTGTACTAGTGTTTTGTGATCCTTGTTAGAAGATCCTTAACCCTGTTAGGAGTTGCTTTACAATGCTTTAAGTACAATAGACCTTTTCAAGGGTCGTACCCTATTAGGAGTCTTTTACAATAGTCCCTGTTAGGGGAGAGGATGCATTGTCCTAGAGCTCACTGCTCAAGTGGGGAAGGCTACAACCTTTTGATCTCAGATACACACTATATTTGCTCAATGAACTATCACTGTGACACTGCTTGTTAGATCAGTTCCTTTGATGCACTGATGTTTTGACCTCTTGCAAAGTTCTAATACATCTTATTGCCTCTTCGCATACTTCTAATCTTCTTAACACAACTATCTATCAACTTCCATACCGAATACAATGGGCGCATCTTATATTTATATGTGCATACAAAATAAACAACTAGGTCGGCCCTTAGACCTATTACATACAACGCTTCCAAATGAATTGGCTTAAGCATGTTTACAAAAAAATATATATACATGTCAAAAATCTAAATACAATAGGTGCATAGCCTTTACAACATTAGAATATAGTCACAACACAAAATGATAATTGTCAGCTACTTGTGCTGTTCTTCACTGGCACACACTGGCTATGCAACTTCAACTGACTGTATCTTTCTCATACTTGTACATCTGATCATGCGCTCATAGAATAAGCATGAATATAGTCTAACCAACTTAACTTCCAAGGCGCATACCATAATTCTACCATACGCACGTGTGCTAATGCTTTGAGCTGCAGGAACTCTGTACATTGTCCAGTCTTCAATACTTAACCGATTTCTGATCTCCTCATCAAGTGCACTGACTCCAAACTGCTATATGAATTTGTTTCCATAATGAAAACACTATATCAAGTCATATACATCATTATAGCCAACTTTCCAACAATCTCCCCCTTTGTCATTGATGGCAACAAAGGAATATGGCCAAGTTGCTAACTGTCCTTAATACAAAAAACTTTTGTCATCTATACATATACTTATATGTCCCTATACATATTATGATCCATATTCTATACACAAATCCCCCTTTGACATTAATGACAAAGGTTTTACAAAAACCGTATCTATACATACTTACTGAGGGAAAACATCCAGATATGCAATCTTTAGGTTTTGGATGTCCTTCCAAAATGAGATCAAAGAGTTTACTATCTAGAGATGGGTGCATAATGCATACTGAAGCTTCTCCATCTTCCTCAAATATGTTGAAGGACCTTGATCATAGGTTATCATGGTGGCAGAAATCTCTTTGATGTTCTGATTTAGAATGTCTAATGAGGGTGCAAGAGCATTCCTCAACTGATTTTGTCTAGCCCTTAACTTTGTCATCTCTTTTTCTGCCTTCTCAATTTTGTCTATCTGACCTTGGTAGACATTATTGCACATGTTCACATATGTGGATTTGTCTTTCACTGAAATCTTCACTTGCTCAATCATATCTTTTGCCTCTTTTATTTTCTTGAAATGAGCATCAGTAAGCTTATCTCGATCCATGCATTCTGCAATGATTTTTCTTCCTTGATCTACAAATTCTTTTAGGGATGCTTGACCAGAATTGAGTGAGCTAAGTTCAAGTGAAAAGTTGTTCACCAATTCATTCAATCTCTTCTTTAGATACTTTTCTTCTGCAACTAGGGATGCAGATTCTTCAAGGCTTGAGAAATTGCTTTTGAAATGTGAGATGACTGTACTCACATCATCAACAGAGTGTATCTTTGACACTTTCTTATCCTCTAGCAATAGATTGTTCAACATGTTTACTGATTCTACCAGGAGGGGATTCCTCATCACTTTCTTTTCTTTAGCTTTCTCCATAGCTAAGACGTTGAACTTAATCAGGTCTTCTTCTCTCCATGAGTCCAAATTGGATGTGTCAGGTGTCAAACTTGACAACAATGCTACAGAGGGAGTGATGGGAGTGCTATCCATCACTTCTTGTTTTACCTTGACTAGTTCAACTGATGGTTCATTATTCTTTTCTTTTTCTATTTCTTTCTTCTTCTTCTTCTTTTTCTATTTTTTCTTTTTCTTCTTCTTTTTCTTCCATCTTTTCTTCTTCTTTCTCATCATCAATCAATACTTCTTCTTGATGAGTGGGAGGTGTGTTGTTGCATAACATTTTAGCTTCTTGTGTGCTCACAAAAGCTTCCTCAAACTTATCTAAGTCATTGTCTGTGGCCGCCATTGCAATCTCTACATTGTCAATGAAGATGGTGCTGTCCTTGAGTGATTCTGTCATGGGCGCAGACTTATCTACCTCTGATTGTGTTTCCGTTGTAGGCACTGAATCCTGAGGACTTGAAGATTCTACCTTGATGGTCTTTAACCATTTGGTAACCATTGTGGGTACATGTGCTATGGGCACAGTAGGTGGATACATGTTTATGTTCATAAAAACCTTCTCAAAGGATTTCTCTATCTCTTTGGCAACTAATTCATAGTTTTTATCCATTATATTCAGAGTTCTTGTCTTGGTTTTGAGGTGAGGCTTCACTAGATCTAACAGCAACTTCTTTTCTTCTAGCTCACATACAAGAAGAGTTTCATCTAAGATCTTTTCCCTTATCTGCTGATCTTCTTCAATAGCCCATCTCTTTTGGAATTCTAGGATATTCCATACATTGTCAGGGATCATTATTTTTAGTTCCAAGACTGTCCTTTTGAACTTGATCATGTGCTTTATGATCATGCTATGAATCTTTGAATTGTCTATTTCACTATATTTATCATAAAACTTCTTTACTTGATCAATCCTCCCCTCATCAATTATTCTGGCACTTAGCACACTGAGACTAGGTTTGAAACTTAGTTTAGGAGGTGCTTGAGTGTTCTTTCTTCTTCTTGTTGCTTGCGAGGATGGATGACTGGTGCCAACCTCTTTCTTCCTCTTTGGCATTGCCTTATACTCAGGAGGAGTAGTAAGGTCAATGGATTTCTTGGGTGTAGAAGGAGTATCATAAGTTATATCCTTCTGTTCATCAGATTTCTCTATCTTTACCTTCTTCAACTTGGGATCTTGTGATTCTGCCTTTGCTGCATCTGTGCTCTTTAGTTCCAAAGCAATCTTTTGTTCTTTTTCTTTGTCAAGATCTTCTTGAGACACACCATGTATTCTCAAGATCTCTAATGTGACTTTAGAAACCATTCTTTTTGTTGTTGTGTTGTTTAGCTTGGCATCTACTTCTCTTGTCTTCTCCTCATAAGTTCCCCATCTAGGTTCATTAGGGTCAGTAGGAGCTGTAAGCAATACTTGAGCATATGCTTCTAAAACTTGTTCTTCTACTTCATATCCAAGTGGATGAATCCACTTTGTTCTAGGGACTACTACCTCCATGCATGTTGTATCTATTTCAACCATAAAACAAATTGTATCCTTGTATTTTTCAACAATGTTTTTTGGAATTTTGTACCTCATTTGCATCTTGACCCTAAATGTCTTAAGCTCCAATGTTATGTAATCTCTCAAAGTACTTTTAGTGGTTTCCTTGTAAGATATCTGTGGCATGGTTGGAATGGACTTGTCCAAATACAAATCTGATACTCTCCCAACTATATGAGGGTACATGTAAATGATCAAAGACCCAAACCTGAATATCTTGGTCTTGTCATGCTTGATTGCCTTGATGTTATCAATCAACTATGTGTGCAAGATCTCACACAAGTTGAGTTCTCCATCTTCCTTCACAAGACTAATGGCTACTAGAATTGTGCCCGTCGACACACTTTTCACTCTACTAGTGTGATGAAATCTATATCTAAGTATCATAGACATCAATTTGATGTTTGCTTGCTCAATAGGTTCAATTGTCATTCCGCGCCTATCACTCCTTGACTTACATGTTTGCTCAACAATTTTCCTAACATCCTTGCCTACTGGAAGGATGGCGCCTGTCTTTGATAGGCCTATCATCTCATATATCAAGTCACTGGTAATTCTGACCAGCACATCACCTATCCAAAATAGGTCATCATGAATTCTGCTTGAAAAAGAATTTTAATCCATTCTATCTCATAGAATTCATATGTCATAGCATACTCTACTATGGGGTGATCATTCCACTTTGCATATTCATCCAGAAAGGTTTTGTTTGGTTTTAACATTGTTTCCATGTGCGCCCTTAACTTGTCCAACCCTACTAGATCCTTCTTATAGTAGATGTAAGCCCTAATGTCTTCCACATGCATAATGCCCATAGGTGTGCGGGAGAATGCTCCATCTAAGTCATCTAGGGTAGAATTAAATGGATGCCTCTTAAAGACATATCTTTTCTTTTCTACAACATCAAAAACTATGGGAGTGGCCATCACTTATTTGATTTATCACTTTCCAAGTGTTTACTAAGATAATCCGAAGACTTCTGAATCGGCATGGTGAGCTAGGGTTTCTGCAACTGATCAATTATGTTGCTAATCACTGATAGATCAATCTCCAAGTCTTCACAAAAAATTCTAAGGCTCTTTCTGCTCTCCTATCACTCTGAATTTGAATGCAATGAGTAATCAATCAACTTTTTGTGTACTTAAAGTGAAAATTCTGCCATTAATGCTTGCCGCGTAAACCAGACTGTCACTTAAAAATTTCCAACTTTTGTTTTGTTAACAATAAGTATGTGCACTCTTGCACGAAGCTTACTTTATACTCAAAAAGCTTAAGTTCAAAGGTGCATACTCTGAGAATGAGTATACCAGCCACACAGGGGTCTAGAGCTAAATTAGCTCCCCCTATGACCTTGAGGGCCATTCATCTAGATGTAGAGGGTGCGTCCACTGTGGATGCATCCAATATATTCTCATCAACTTTGTCCTTCTTTAATTCTATCCAAATCAAGCTCACATCCTTTGAGGCTTTCACAAACTTGACTTCTCCTTCGGGATCCAAAACTGGTTCTTCGGCCTTTTTAGGGCTTTCCTGACCTTGTGTCCTTGATCTACAGAACTTTGAGATATGTGCAACCTTGTTAAAAGAGTGACAAATGACTGGAGGTCTTATATTCCTCGATGCATTGACATGAGTCACCATTTTACATTGTCTATCTAAGTGACCATTATAGTTACATATCTGACATGTAACATTCTGAGAACTTCTTACATTTGTCTAATTCTGATTTCTCTGATCATGCTGAATCCTGTTCTTCTTACTAGTCTTGCAATTCATAGCTCTATGACCAAATTTATTGCATGAATAACAGTAACCATTAAAAGGTCTTACCTCTGTACAGTTCCTCGCAATGTGTCCATGCTTGTTACATGAAAAACAAGTGTGTTCTACTGGCTTGCACTCATTCTTAGGTGGTCCACCATTATCTTTGGTTTGATCTTTAGTATTCTTAGTATCAATAGAGTCTTTTTGTGTATCCTTTCTTGCTTGCATGTTGTCAATCTGATTTTGTGCTTCATTGTATCCAATACATTTAGTGTCTCCTTTGGCTCTTCTTGCATACAACTGAGATTCTATCAAATTAGAACTGGTGTGTAATTTGTCAATATGATTCTTTTCTTCTTTCAATTCAGACTCCAAGCTTTCCTTTTTGTTTGTTAGTTCTAATATTTCCATGTTTGCTTGCTTCAATTATTCATTCAGTTGAAGGTTCTCTTTGACATGTTCATCATAGACTTCTTGATTGTTAGTTAGATTATCATCAAACTCTTCAAGTTGTTCTTTTAAGGATTTATTTTCTTCATTTAGCTTCTTGACCATTGTCCCTAGTGTTGGAAATATTCAAGACTAGCCAAGTTACTAAGAGGGGAGGGGTGAATCAGTAACTTCAAAAAATTTATATCAATTTCAGATCTTAACCATATTCCAAATAACATTTAGCTCATTGATCTAATTGCATGCATGAGAAACTAAAAACATAAAACATTCATAACACTTTGAACACAATGATTTGGTGACCCATAAACCTTCCAAATAGAAAGTAAAACTGGGGTGGGGATGATACCCACAAAACTTCAATACTGCAGTATAAAGTTTGCCGATCAAGGCTTACAATGATCACTTCTGATGATTTGCCCTGTTAGGAGCAATTAGGACTGCTAGGTCCACCTTGTTAGAGGATTTACAAACATACAATGAAGTATGCACTCGGTTAAGAGATTTTAAAAAAGACTGTTAAGTCTACCTTGTTAAAGGATTTCAAGCTGATTCACTTGTTAGGATGAAACAGTAGATCTCTTACTTGCAATTGTACTTGCTGATTGAGATTCTTTGATGTACTGATCACCTTCTATGATAGATATGTCTCTGCTACTCCTTATACTGCTATAGCCTTTTGTAATTCACCTATCTCTGCCTTTCTTCTCTTTTTCACACATTACTCTTGTTTTGATATGATACAAAACATTGCTTATATATCAATCCAAAATAATTACAAAGTTGGCCCTAACACAAATATTACTGAGTTGGCCCAAATATAGTTACAAAGTTCCTGCAAACTAACTCAGTGACTTTCTGATACTTGGCATCCATTGCAATACTCGGCATCATCATGCTCTCGGTAGGAGTGGAGGCTCGGTCCATACTAACCACTCGATTGTAGTTTTGAACTTGGTATATACTGGAGACTCGGTAGATATAATGTCACTTGGTAGAAACTAAATTCCCTATTTATCGTGCTGGCACTTAGTAAACACTGCTCATCTCATCACTTGGTAATGATAACTCGGTAAGCACTGTGAAGCTCGATCTGCTCGATAAGCATCATTCTTCTTGGATTGCTCAGTAAACACTGTTCTGCGGGATTGCTCGGTAAACACTATTTTGCTAGATGAGCTCAGTAAGCACACAGAGTCTGAATAAGTGTTGTCACTAATGAAAAATATACTTAATGCCAACAATCTCCCCCTTTGGCATTAGTGACAAAAACACTTATTGCCCAAAACTTATATACAAAAATCATGCTGAATCTATTTTTGATTTTTCAAAATTTGTCTTTGTCAATCTGTTGTATATACATTTCATGACTCCCCCATACAGTATACATATATACAAATATCTTATTTTACCTCATACATGTCAAAAATCTAAATACAATAGGTGAATAGCCTTTACAACATTAGAATATAGTCACAACACAAAATGATAATTGTCGGCTGCTTGTTCTGTTCTTCACTGGCACACACTGGCTGTGCAACTTCAACTGATTGTATCTTTCTCATACTTGCACATCTGACCATGCACTCATAGAATAAGCATGAATATAGTCTAACCAACTTAACTTCCAAGGCGCATACCATAATTCTTCCATACGCACATGCGATAATGCTCTGAGCTGCAAGAACTTTGTACGCTGTCCAGTCTTCAACACTTAACCGATTTCTGATCTCCTCATCAAGTGCGCTGACTCCAAACTGCTATATGACTTTCTTGCCATAATGAAAATAGTATATCAAGTCATATACATCAGTATAGCCAACTTTCCAGCATGAACTCAAAAGGTGTCAATAAAGATAGTGGTTCACTAAGTTGTGAACAAATTTTAGATTTGTTGACCAAGGAATATCAAAGGTATGCATATTTGTACCCGACTCACATGAATTTTGACAATGGGTGTATTATTTTTAGTCCCATTTATGACACATGCATGTTTGAATCTCCTCGTGCACCTAAGATGACTTGTTTGCAAAGCTATAATGCATATGAAATTATTATATACATATACTGACGTAAGTTCAGATTCTTATGAGGTATGGACATCATATGATAAAAAGGCTCAATATTGTAAGGCTCCAAGTCAAATGGCCTCATATGTTGATCACTCCCACCCTTGTGATCACTTTGGTTTTGGTGGGAGATGTCCTAGTTGTATCCTATGTATTCTATGTTGTTTTGATAGTCCTGGTGGAGAACACAGTGAAGGGTGCACTTAACAAGCACCAGTTGTTGGTTGGGGATTCCTGATGAAGGTTGGAGATTCTCGAGTGGGTATGATTAAATAAAGTTGAAAATTTGTTTTTTGGCATCATTTTTCAAGATTGTTTGGAGTTATGGAGTCCTAGAAGTAAGTTGGTATGGGTGGGTTATGGAGTCCTAGAAGTAAGGGGTTATGGAGTCCACCTTTGAATATCGAGTATTCTCTGGACTATGATTTTCTTTTAATCAGAACAAAGGTATAATAAATTTCAACAATTTTAAGGGATAGAAAGGTCATCAATGTGAAACATAATATTAAATAGAAATCCTACTTGCCATGATCAAGTTGTGTGCATGTTATTAACCACGAGATACTTTACAACCTGCTCACTAAAAGTTTCTATTGAGCCCATGTAATTCTAGATACTAAAATTATCAGCACAAATAGTTACAAAGTTCTTGGACTTAGTTTACATTTTTTGATGAGAAGTTAGGAATGAATTGTGTTTCCGGGAGTTGTGGCCATCCTGTGCATGTTTTTTTAAGAAAGAATTATTCTATTTACCTAACTTGATATCTCTCACTGTTATATGTCTTGTTCTACACATTGTTAATCTCATTTAACCAAATTAGTTCAATAGAACCACCTCTATGAAAATTCTATGTCTTTGATATGAGAACAGACTATTCTTCTGATAACTGCCTGATCAATATCGGTTTCGAAACATTTGGAAATGGGTACTATTAATAAGGCATTTAGTACATGATACATCCATAAGGATGGGAGCTTTGAGCTTGAAATGAGTCTGAGGATCTATTATATGAAAAGTGACATATATGTTGTTGCTTACCATTTGTTTGCAAAGAACTTATGCCATGTGCCTTTCAATACGTGTGGTAGGCACTTCTATTCAGATGGAAACTCCTCTGAGTAGATTACTTGGAGTGCAAATGTGAAAGAAGGGTTCACTAGTTTTTAAAAATGGCTACCAAATGTAAACATAAAGCAGTGATGTTGATAAAGATCTTATTGTATAAGTTCTATATTTCAGATTGATGTACATCATTGCCATACTATTTTTAATATTTGTAATTGAACTGAAGCATTACTAAAGCATTTCCATGATTTTATATGGCATCCTCTATGATTGCTAATTGTTTTTTTTTTCACATCATTTTGTTTGACTACATTTATTTTTATAGGCCCTATTGGCGGTGTTATTTTCCAAAGGCCCTATTGACGATGTCATTTTTCTTGCTCATTACATATAATATATTATAAAACATGCATATGCAAACCTTTATGGAATATGTTGATAATGTTGAGAGATTTTGATTAAGATAGGTATCCAACTGAGACTTTCAACCAACTAAGACTTTCAAATCTATCAACAACCATGGTTCTCTTATTGCATCATTCAACATATTTTCCCCAATTCATGGGCCACTTCTAATGGTGTTCACACCACTTCTAATGGTGGAATGAACACCATTAGAAGTGCAGAGATTAGGGTTTCAAACATGTGATAAATTAAAAAAATTAAAAATATGAATAAAAAACCAAATATACAATATATATTAATCATGTATTAAACCAGTGAAGATTAGATGAAATGTGTGCAGCAGCAACACAAAGGTGAAATGGGGTCAACTTACTGATGAAGAGTGGTGCTTACAGGTGGAGTTGAGGCTAGATGCATAGGTGGTGTCGATAGATGCCCTCCTTTGACCCTCCTTCAGCTCTGCTTTTCCGTGTGTGAAATATAACAAAATGAAATAAAATGATCCCTATGCTTTTTTAAAAGTTATATTGATGTGTTGGTTGGAATTACGATCACCTGTCATGGTTGTCATAATTTCGACCAGCATGGGAATGGATTAAAAAAAATCAAATTTTTCCTTGTATAAACCGACCAAGGAAAACCATTTTAATGCTTGGTCGGAAATGTTGATCGAAAATGTGGGTCAAATGTACTAGTGTGACTACCATTGGGAGCTTCTTGGTGGTCCATCTGCAGACAATCTAATTGCAACTTCAATCAAATATCTTTCACCATTTATTTAACCCATCACTGATTAAACTCATGATGGCGTAGTAGATATATAAGAATTGTAGCCCTGGCTGTGCAGAAGTCCATCCCATTGCATTAGTTACATTCCTCTAAATATCGCCTTGGATCATTATCCTGCAGTTATTATTCTACACTTGATGTTCATGTGTTTGGTGGAACGCACGATCATTATCCTACAGTTATTGTTCTACACTTGTTGTTAATGGGTACGTCGTATTTATGAGGAACAAAATTTTCTTTCATTTTTAGGTAGTAATAGATTATTTTAACTCTTCATTATCATACATTTTGCAATTTTCTGAATTGCTTGGATTTTGGTGAAAGGAAGATGAGAGTACTGCATCATCAAAATTTTCTTAATTCATATCTGAATTAAGCATTACTGGTTGAATAGATGTATATTTCTTTTCTGGTAAATAAAAGTAAAACTTATTTGGTAGTTGTTATTATAAAAACTTAATTATTATTAGTGATGATATTGGATAACTATAAGATTGATCATGATAAAATTATTATAAGATCTTAGTATAATGGATTTATGCTTTGATGATAAAATTATTATCAGATCTTAGTATAATGGATTTACGATCTGATGATAAAATTATTATAAGATCTTAGAATCTTGGATTGCAGAGCATAAATTTCTTACACAAGATCTTTGACTTCGTCTACCTCTGCCTTGTTCATTTTCATCACGGCTTATATCTTAGAGATGCAAGACTTGATGCCCCAACTTATCACAACTTTTTTAATATCTGCCCGTAATTTGCAATCACACTTCACTCATTCTGATGATAGAAAACATGCTTGATTATGTCTTTGTTCTGCTCCTCTACATTGTGTCTCGATTAATTGAAAGCTGGGATCTTGCAGACAATACACCAAATAAGAAATTCAGAAAACCAAAAATAGGCCTTATGACTAAAAATGAATAGTTTAATTAGAAAATGCAACATCACCCCAAATAGAAATACATTTTGCATTATGAAATTAAATAAAAATGTAATAGAATATCAATACAAAAATGTAGGCTTTTGAAGAGACACCTATCTAAATATGTTAAAAAAAAGTTGAGGTCCTTATCATAAATGTGTGGTGTCACTATGTTTCACATGAATGGTTTTGTTAAGGTGAATGGCATGCAATATTTATCTTAAATTTTATTTTAGACAAAAAGAAAGCATCAAGGAACGTTGGTTTGGGGGCATCTGTGGAGCTACATGTCTTCCAAGCATGTCAATCTATATTTTGGGACTGAGCGATTTATGCCATATGGACTACAGTGTGTTGGCAAGTTGTCTATATTGAGGTATATGACTAGATATAGTGTTGTCATTATGGAAACAAAGTCATATAGTAGTTTGGAGTCAGCGCACTTGATGTAAATATCAGAATTCGGTTAAGTGTTGAAGATTGGACAGTGTACAGAGTTCCTACAGCTCAGAGCATTAGCGCACATGTGTACAGATGAATTATGGTATGCGCCCTAGAAGTTAAGCTGGTTAGACTATATTCTTGCTTAGTCTATGAGCGCATGATTAGATGCGCAAGGACAAGAAAGTTACAGTTAGTTGAAGTTGCACAGCCAGTGTGTGCCAGTAGAGAATAGAGCATGGAGCTGATAGTTAGTATTTTGGTTTGTGATTGTAATGTAATATTGTAAAGGCTATGCGTCCATTGTATTTAGGTTGCCGACATGTTTATATGTATAATTGTAAGCACGCTTAATCCAATTCATTTGGAAGCATTATTTTTAATTAGTTATAGGGCCGACCTAATTGTGTATTTTGTATGAGCATATAAATATAAGGTGCACCTATTGTATTCGGTATGGATGTTGATAGAGAATTGTAGTAAGAAGAGAAGAAGTGTGCAAAGACACTAGAAGATGTATTAGAGCTTTTCTAGAGGTAAAAGCATCATCACATCAAAGGAATTGATCTGACAAGTAGTGTCACAGTGATAGTTCATCCTGCAGATATAGTGTGTATCTGAGATCAGAAGGTTGTAGCCTTCACCACTTGAGTAGTGAGCTCTTGGATAGTGCATCCTCCCCCCTAACAGGGACAATTGTAAAAGACTCCTAACAGGGTCTGACCCTTAACAAGGTCTACTATACTTAAAGCATTGTAAAGCTACTCCTACCAGGGTAAAGGATCTTCTAACAAGGATCACAAAACACTAGTGCAGAATATTAGTGGGTATCAATTCCCACTGAGGTTTTTACCTATTTGGGTTTCCCCGTAATCATATTGGTGTCATGTGTTGATTTCATGTTTCATGTTTATATGAATGTTTATTTCAGTACTTAAGCATTTAAGTTCAGCATAAAGATTAAAGTGAAAAGTTAAAATACAATGAACACTGATTCACGGGTGAACCCACAATAGTGGGTTACACTTTTTTGCCTGAACGAACACTCAACTCTACATTTTGAAAAAAACTTTCAGATTCAGATGCATATTGTCATTAAACCATTTGAAATTAGAAGATTAATTAAATTAGAGTCTTTTACGATTAAATATGTCTAGATTCTAAATATATTTTTTATTTTTATTTTTGAATTGATTTTAATGGTTTTTTCTTTCTCCCAAAAAAATTGGTATGTGGCTGAAAATGTCATTTTCAAAGAGGTACATTGTTTTCATAGAGCATAATTTTGTTTTCTAAAATAGATATCAATGTGATTCTTTCGAATTTGGTTTTGTAACATCCATACAGAGGGCATGCAATTGGTTTGATGATATTATCACTATTATTGCACATTTTATTAATGTTTGAAGTTGACTAAACTGTAATTTTGACATACCTTGACTACATACCTTATAACTTGTCGTGTATTTGTCCAATTTCATTTTTTATTTTTTTTGATAGAAAGAGAAATTCAATACCTAGGGCATAGATATTTTTTAGAATTTTTGTTCTCTCATTTACTATTTTTCCATAAGCGTCAAACATAGAGGTAGACATACGGTGAAATATCTATGTTTAGTAAAACTAAAAATAAAAACTCATAATAAACTTAATATATATTAACATTATAATCATTGGAAATATTTTTCTTAGTAGTACCTTACTACATAGATAGTTTTGTCAAATGGATTCATTTGATCTGCCAAAAGATAGAGTCGAAGTGATTTTTTGTCAGCATTTTAATAGGTGCAAAGGAGACTCCATTGTAGGTATGAATGATGAGTATAGATGTTATATCAATGTTTTTCTTATCTAAGAGGCTTGGAGCTAACCATTTGTAATTAATTCCTTCAAATGGAACCTCTCAATGCTTAAATCATCATATTTTATTAAAAATGTGTTATTTCAACAAAAATCAGCATGTCTAAAAAAGTGTAACCCACTATTGTGGGGTCACCCTCTGAAAACCCCCCCTCTCAGTGTTCCCATTCCTAACAATTGGTATCAGAGCTTTGGTCCTCAGCATAGAAGTTTAACCACTTGAGGAGATCATGGACAAAGCAGAAATGAAACATCTAAAAAGAAATCTTGAAGCTGCTCTTGAAGACCTGGACAAGTCAGAAAGAGAATCTGAAGAACTAAAGGATAAACTCAATGATGCTCAATTAGTCATAAAAAAGCTAAGGAAGGATTTGAAAGAATGCTCTACTAGTGATCTAGGGACAATGGTCAAGAAGTTGAATGAAGAAAATAAATCCTTGAAAGAACAACTTGAAGAGTTTGATGATAAGTTGACTAATAATTAGAAAGTTTATGATGAACAGATCAAAGAGAACCTTCAGTTGAATGAAGAACTAAGGCCAGAAAACATGGAAATCTTAGAGCTAAGGAATATCATAGAAAGCTTGGAGTCTGAATTGAAAGTAGCAAAGAATCATATTGACAAGTTACACACCAGTTCTGATTTGGTAGAATCTCAGTTGTATGCAAGAAGAGACAAAGGAGACACCAGTTGTATTGGATACAATGAAGAACAAAATCATATTAACAATATGCGAGCAAGAAAGGATTCACGTAAGGACTCTACTGGTGTTGAAAAGACTGAAGATCAAACTAAAGATAATGGTGGACCACCTAAGAATGAGCACAAAAAGTAGAACGCACTTGTTTTACATGTAACAAGCATGGACACATTGCAAGGAACTGTACAGAGGTAAGACCTTTTAATGGTTACTATTATTCATGCAACAAGTTTGGTCATAGAGCTATGAATTGCAAGACTAGTAAGAAGAATAGGATTCAACAAGATTAGAGAAATCAAAATTAGACAAATGTAAGAAGTTCTTAGAATGTTACATGCCAGATATGTAACTATAATGGTCACACAACAAAAAAATGCAGAATTGTGACTCATGTCAATGTGTCGAGGAATATAAGACCTCCAGTCATTTGTCACTCTTGTAACAAGGTTGGACATATCTTAAGGTTTTGTAGATCAAGGATGCAAGGTTAGGGAAGCCCTAAAAAGGCCAAAGAACTAGTTTTGGATCCCGTATGAGAAGTTAATTTTTTCAAAGCCTCAGATGATGTGAGCATGATTTGGTCAAAGAAAAAGAAGGAAAAGACTGATGAGAATGTATTGGATGCATCCGCAGTGGACGCACCCTCCACATCTGGATGAATGGCCCTCAGGGTCATAGGGGGAGCTAATTTAGCTCTAGATGCTTGCGTGGTTGGTATACTCATCCTCAGAGTATGCACCTTTGGACTTAAGCTTTTGGAGTATAAAGGTACCTATGTGCTAGAGTGCACATGCTGATTGTGAACATAATTCAAGTTACAAATTTTGAAGTGATAGCCTGGTTTATGCGACTTGCATTAATGGTGGAATTTTCACTTTTAAGTACATAGAAATTTATTTGATTGCTCATTGCATTCAAATTCAGAGTGATAGAAAGCAGAAAGAGCCTTGGAAGTTGTTGTGAAGACTTGGAGATTGATCTATCAATGTTTGTAGTGTATTTGCTCGGTTGTAGAAACCCTAAGCTCGTTATGCCAATTTGAAAGCCTTTAGAATATATCAGAGTTCAGTTGGAAAGTGTTTACAAGTAAGTCATGGCCACTCCCATTGTTTATGATGTCGCTGAGAAGAAGAGATATGTTTTCAAGAAACATCCATTTAAATAAACCCTAGATGATTTAGAGGGAGATTTCTCCCGCATGCCTATGGGTGTCATGCATGTGGAAGACATTAGGGCATATATCTACTGTAAGAAGGAACCAGTTGGATTGGATAGGCTAAGAGCACACATGGATACCATGTTGAAACCTGACAAAACATTCGTGGATGAATATGCTAAATGGAATGATCACCCTATTGTTGAGTATGCTATGGCATATGAATTCTATGAGATAGAATGGATAAAGATTTTATTAAGTAGAATTCATGATGATTTGTTTTGGATTAGTGATGTACCAATTAGAATCACCAATGAATTGATACATGAGATGACAGGCCTTTCTAGGACAGGCATCGTCCTTCCCGTGGGAAAGGATGTTAGAAAGATAGTTGAGCAAACTTGTAAGTCTAGGAGTGATAGGCACGACATGAAAATTGAGCCTATTGAACAAGTAGACATCAAATTGATGTCAATGATACTAGATTACAGGTTTCATCACACCATCAGGGTGAATAGTGTGTCTCTAGGCACTATTCTTGCAACCATCAGACTTGTGAAGGAAGATGGGGAATTCAACTTGTGTGAGATCTTGTGCACACAGTTGATTGATAACATCAAGTCCATCAAGCATGAAAAGACAATGATATTCAGGTTTGGTTCATTAATCATTTACATGTACCTTCATATAGTTGGGAGAGTATCAGATTTGTATTTGGACAAATCCATTCCAACCATGCCACAGATATCCAACAAAGCATCCACATAGAGCACATTAAGAGATTATGTGACACTGGAATTGAAGACCTTTAGGGTCAAGATGCAAATGAGGTATAGGATTCCAGAGAGCATTATGGAAAAGTACAAAGATACAATTTGTTTTATGGTAGAAATAGATACAACTTGTATGGAAGCTGTTGAGCCAAGAACTAAGTGGATTCATCCACTTGGTTATGAGGTAGAGGAAGAGGTCCTTGAAGCATATGCATAGGTATTACTATCAGCCCCCAAAGATCCTAATGAACCTAGATGGGGAACATATGAAGAGAAAACCAGAGAAGTAGATGCAAAACTTAATAGTGCATCAACAAAAAGAAAGGTTGCTAAAGTCACATCAGAGATCTTGAGAATACATGGTGTATCTCAAGAAGACCTTGACAAGGAAAGGGAAGATAAGATTGCTTTGGAAATGAAAAGTGCAATAGTAGAAGAAGAATAAGAAGATCCTAAGATAAAGAAGATAAAAATTGAAAAAGATGATAGTCGGAAGGATATAACTAATGACACTCCTTCTGCACCCAAAGAAACTAGTGATTCTAATGCTCATCCAGAGTATAAGCCAATGGTCAAAAGGAAGAAAGAAACCATCACTTGTCATCCATCCTCGCGAGCTACACAAAGCAAGAAAAACATTCAAGCACCTCCTAAGGTAGGATTCAGACCTAACCTTAAAGTATTGAGCACAAGAATTGTTAATGAGGGCAGAATTGATCAAGTAGGGAAGTTTTATGAAACATACAGTGAGATTGACAAATCAGAAATACATGATATGATTGTTAAACATATGATAAAATTCAAGAAGATAGTTCTTGAATTGAAAACAAAAATTCTTGATAAAGTATGGGAGATATTGGATACCTTAAAGAGACAAGCCACTAAAGAAGACTTCAGAATAAGGGAACAAATTCTTGATTCCACTCTTCCAATATGTTCTGTTGAAGAAAAGTTAATATTATTGATTTTGGTGAAGCCGCACTTAAGGTAAAAAATGAGAACACTACACCTCATGAACAAAGACTATGAGCTGATCTCTAAGGAAACAAAGAAGGCCTTTGAGAAGGTATTCTTAGAACAGGGCATGAAACCTATGTCTGCACCCATCTCTCAAGTACCTAGTAAGCAAGACAAAGTAGCAGAGACTATCAAGGTACAGTCTATAGGTCCTTAGGACTCAGCGCCTATAGTGGTAGTTCAAAAAAAGTTAGATAAATCCACACCTATGTCAAAATCAATCAAGGACAACACCATTATCATTGATAATGTGGAGATAGCCATGGCAGCCACTGACATAGAATTAGACAAGTTTGAAGAAGCTTTTGTGAGCACACAAGAAGCTGAGATTTTATGCAGCAACACACCTCCCACTCATCAAGAAGAGGTATTGATTGAAAATATATCAGATGAGAAAGAAGAAGAGAAAATGGAAAAGGAAGAAAAGAAAGAAGAAGAAGAGGAAGAAAAGAAAGAAGAAGATAAAGAACAAGAGAAAGATGAAACTTCTGTTGATCTATCCAAGGTAAAACTAGAAGTGATGGATATCACTCCCATGACTCCCTCCTCAACATTGTTGTCAAGTTTGACACCTGACACATCCATCTTGGACTCATGGAGAGAAGAAGACCTGATTAAGTTCAACGTCTTAGCTATGGAGAAGGCAAAGGAGAAACAAGTCATGAGAAATCCTCTCCTTGTGGAATCTGTGAACATATTAAATAGTCTTTTGCTAGAAGAGAAGAAAGTGTATAAGGTACACTCGGTTGATGATGTGAGTACAATTATCTCATAGTTCAAAAGTAATTTTTCAAGCCTTGAAGAATCTGCATCCAATGTTGCAGAAGAGAAGTACCTAAAGAAGAGATTGAATGAGTTGATGAGCAAATTTGCACTAGATCTGAATTCTCTCAAGACAGGTGTATCGTCTTAAAATGGAAGCACTTCCATGATAAGAGCATTTAGCCCTCTGAGTAAGTGATTTGGAGTCATTTTAAGAACCTTGATTGGGTCTTTGCATGTATTTGGCTTTTCTCCCCACTTTCCACTTCTTCCCTGCACTTGATTTCTTCATTCTAGGTGAAATTAAGGTTAGGATCTTAAGGATTCTCCTAAATTTTCCTCTTCCATGGCTCTATTTTCTAGGTAGGATTTAGAAATGGATCCTCCTAGGCTTCATCTTAGTAATCATAGGATTTTATGTCTATCCTTGACATTCTATCCTGTTCTGGCATCAGTATTAAGTTTTTGGACATCTGTGGGACCTCCTGACTTGGTTCTGAGTCAACCTGGGACCAGGGTCAATGTCTAAGGTTGACCCTGACTAGGTCAAGGTCGAGTGTGACCCTGACTAGGTTAGGGTCAACCTCAAATTTGACTCCTTCCTCCAAAATTTCAATTTCTAGAATCTCTGCGCTTTAGGCTTTCGGGAGATTTATTTTCCCACCTCCGGGTCGGCCATTTTCGGTTTTAGGATGGTAAATCCTTTAATTGCATTTAATCTAGGTATATTTTCTAAAGGTGAGGACCTAATTGGGATTTAATTCTCCAAGGTGGCCCATCTAGAGGAGTGTGCCCTAGTTCACTATAAAAGGAGGCCTTCCTCTCTCATTTTCACATCCATCAATCACATCTTCTCTTCCATCAAGCAATCAAGTTTTTCAAGAAAGTCTTCAAGCATTCAAGAAAGTCTTCAAGCATTCAAGTGTTCAAGCATTCATCCATCAAGGAGATCCATTGTTAGCCATTGAAGGATTCAATCTCTTTGGAGCCCCCTTTGATGATCCATCCTTCTCCATGTTGCCCAAAAATTCCCTATCACTCCCTTTTTGGCTGCATCCTGTTTATTCCAAGAAATGCTCAAGTGTCAAAACCCTCTATGTTTTCTACCTTTTAGTGTCGAAAGTCTAGTGTGTTTTTTGCCTTTTGGCCCAAAAACCCAGTGTGTTTTCAACCTTCTCTCTGAAGGCTCAGGATGTTTTTGACTTTCGGTCCAAAATTTCTCTGTGTTTGCAACCTCCAATTTGAAAACCCTCTATGTTTTCGACCCCTCATGTTTCGCACTTCTACTTTGGCGTCGACACTTCCCTAAGTGCGCAACTCTGACCTGGTGGGGCCCCATGGTTGGCTTTCCTCAAATTCTTGTGGTTGTTGCATGTTCACAAGGAATATTCCTTGCCCTTGCGATCATGTGATAGGATGACACCTATCGATGGGCCCATTCTCCATCTGCAAAAGTTAAAGCTCGACAAAATCTTGTGGTTGTCGCTACACCGCTAAGGAAAGATGTTGCCTATTTAAGTGCATGGTGTAATGATGATCATCGATCTTCCTTCTGATGTGATGCTAGTGTCAGTGGGTCTAGGCCACATAATCCTATTCAGTAGCTCCTGATTCATCCGCGTCGTTCCATCTCACCTTTCTGTCAGTGGGTCTTGTTTCAAAAGGCATCAACGGTGGTTGCATGATCACTAAGGTATCTTTCCTGACATGCGATCATGCGACTACCATTGGATGAGAATCTTCAACCGATCAGTGGGGCCAGTGGTTGTTTTCAAAGAATGCTAGTGGTCTATTGCATGATCGCATAGCCCCTTTTTAGGCTATGCAAACATGCGACAAACTGTTAGCCATGCTGATAAGAGCTTGTAGTTTGGTGGTGGGCCTATAGTTTGGTGACGTGCCCGCATTTCATTGGTTGGCTGGTGACAAGGTTTTACAGTGGGCCTGAGATGTAAGTGTGGTAAAGATCCAATGGGGGTCGCATGTTCACATGGGATCTTCCGACCCCATGCAATCATGCGATAACCTTTCGATGAGATCCTTCTATCATGGGTTCAATGTGCCATGTCATGCTGATGTGCTAGTTTCTCATTTGCCAAGCTGGTGGTGATGATGTAGTTGTAAGTGGGGCTGGATTTTAATTGTAGAAGTTTAGAGGAGGTCATTCTTTTCTCTTCTAACTTGGCGGTGTCCGATAAAGGGTTTCTTTGTTCGCATGTTCATGGATATGATTTAGCAGGCCTCCAAACTTGGCAAGAGCATGGTTGCATGGTTAACATGTTTCGCGTGGTTGCTGAGTGGAGCCCAGGGTTAAGAAAAGTTAAAGAGACTTGGCAACTAAAGGGAGAGTGAGCCCGAGGTGTCTTGCGTGACCGGATGGCGATTCAGTGAAGCTTGTCGCATGATCACATGAGGCTTTTTTAGCTCATGTGATCATGCAACCAGTGGTATTTTCAAGCAGTGCAGCCAGTTTTGGTGGGATTTTTTCTATGAGATGGTTGTAGTGGCGGGGTAGCTCGGAATTGATTTTTGAGGACATTTTCTGGTTGTGAAGGTGATGATGGATGATCTGGTCGACGGTGCCATGGATTTTGTAGGGTACAGTGTGGTGTTCTTATGCCGATGAAACATTAAAGAGTTGGCACCATCAGTACTTTCAAATTCATTCTTGCGAAGATCAAATTTGGAGCCTTAATGACTCAGTGGGCTTGCAGGGAGGTAGATGGATTGAGGTCTTTTTTCTGTAGGCATGATTAGTACAGGGGTGGACATGCAAGCACATATCTGATCGGTTGAGATATTTTCATGAACATTTATGATCAGAAGTGACTAGTTTTAGGGTTGATTATTTTATGCAGATATTTGTAACCCTAATTCAGATATTTTGATTCCTGCCTGCATGCAGAGTGGTATATAGTGTTTTTTGGAGCCTTAGTGCTCATAGAGTTCACATTTTGTAAAAAGGAAAGTTTCTTTCCTAGAAAGCTATCTGAGACACTTTTCTATCCTCTGGTTTTCTACTCTTTGTAATCTCCCATTGATAATTCAGATATGGCAAAGCATTTTGTGACACTCTTGTTGTCCTCATGCCTTCTTATGTGAGTTATCTCTTATTGGATTGAAGTTTATGAATGCTGTCAATAGAAATTGGGGTTCCTGGTCCCTCTCACTTTCTTTGATTTTGTGTGTTACTGTGTCTGATCTGATTTAGATGTTTTGTGGGTATGCTATAGCCCCTAGCAGTCTTGTCTCATTCCTACACCTAGTTGCAGAGGAGGATGTTTGTTTGTAGGTCATAGGTTGAGTCTTCTGTTCAAGCCTTCCTATGAAATACTTATGCAAACCTATCTAGTGAGTGGTGACTTATTAGACCTGATTCCTCCATTGATCTCATCCCTCTATACTAAGATCCAAACCCTAGTTTTGATGCATCACCTAGTAGGTAGTTTGCTTTCAGTCATTTCCCTTTCATGCGCTCCTTCTAACCCTTTCCCTCAAAAGATTTACTTTCCTGTTAAGAGAAAACTAAGGTGACAATCCAAGAGGAACCAGCCTAGAACCTGGAGGTCTCATCTCAATTAGCAAAGGTCCCACAACCTTGAGATGATTCCCTTGTTATACTGGATTATCAAGACCAAGAGAGCTTGAGATTAGAGGCGCAAATTCAGTGTATAACACTCCATTCATTCAAGCCTTCTCATATGCAAAGATGAAGTCAAGATTGGTGTTGAAGATCAAATACCATTGATTGGAGACATCCTACATCCATTGAAGCATTCCTACTTGTGGATTTGAGGATTTGAATCCTCTACAAGGACTCAACATAAGCAAGGTGATTTGTTTCAATTACTTTGTTTATGCACAATATATTTCAATTCAATTTCAAGGTTAATTCCTAAATTGGGGTTTGACCAAGGCAAAACCCCCATACAACAAAAACCCCCATTTTCTTGTAGATACAGGTGCAGAGTTTCAGATTTGAGAGTGAATTTGGATACCCTTTTCGCTGAACTTCCGGGATCTGTGAACAAAATTCAAATCGGACTTCAAATAAAGAATGTGGTATTTGACCTTTTATGAAGGTCAAACCCAAGCTGAGCCATCTCGAGGAAATATTTCTGGGTTTTCTCTGTCTCGGCATTTACAGTCCAAGAAAAGTTTCAGATTTTCTCGAAAGTACACACAGACACCAGAATTCAACATTTTCTAGATATGCCCTAATTTTGAGGTTAGTAGTTGTATTTCAATTGTTCAATATTTCAAACATAATATCCATTCCACAAAGGGAAACATTAGATCTCCTTTCTTTTCCATATTAACCATAAATTGATTCGATTGTGTATTAACCTCTAGGTTGATCAAATCGGTTCTCTTTCTTGGGGAATTTGGGTTTGAGAATAGATCTCATATTTCCCCCTCTACATTTGAATGGTGGTGAATCCATTTTAACATCATTCATTTTGGTGAACTCGACTAGCTTACTCTCTTTCTTTTTGGTGTTAGATTTCCCTTTGTCTTATTGTGTGTGTTCACCTTCATCATTCATTTTGGTGAACCTGACTAGCTTACTCTCTTTCTTTTTGGTGTTAGATTTCCCTTTGCCTTATTGTACTTTCCTTTTATCTTGTTAGTATTAGATTTTTCCTTTGTGATTGATCTTGCATGCTAATTAGATTTCATCTTCATGCTTTTAGTTTAGTTCATTTGTGTTATATTGGTTTATGAGCTTTACTACCACTAGTCCTACTTATAACATTCTAGTTAGGAGAAGTCGTAGACTCATGGGTGCCTTTGATCCTGAATCTTCTTCTCCTTTCCTTAGGATCCCGGATGATAACCTGATTCTTCATGATTCCAATCCTCCTATGGAACAAAACTCTTCTCATCTCATGATGAGGATGATGCTTTAAGAGTTCCTCCTGAACAAGTCCAAAAACTTTCCAATGAACTTGATAAAATGGGTAATTGGCTTCTTCAAGAAAACCATAATCAAGATTCCATTCAAGCTATAGAGGCTCTTAATAAATTTTTGCATGATAGTGATCAAGGTGTTAACCTCTTGCGTGGTATTACTCATCTTGTGCATTCCAATGTTAAACCTTTAGCTTAAGATGCTCAAGATTTAGGTTTGATTCCTCCTATCACTAGTGTTGAACCTCCTTCTAATCCTTTACCTAGTATTCCTATCTATACTCCTCCTTTGGTGACTGTGATAGTTCCCTTTGTTCCTATGAGTGTTCCTCCTATGTCCCTTCCTATATCACAACCTTCATATCATAACATTCCTTTCACTTATTCCAATCTGCTTCCAACTGTAGTTCCTAGTGTTCCTCCAGTTGTGTCTTCTATTTCTGCAGCTTCTTACACTTTACCTAGTGTGTCTAATGTTGCTACTCCCCCTATTTCCTCTAATGATTCAACCATCATCAGTTTGGCTCAAATTGTGTCATCCTTACAACAACAACTTGCTTCCTTAACTCAAAACAAGTTTAGTATTCCTACATGTGACATGGTAAGTCCCTTGTCCCGAGATATTATTCATACTCCTATTCCTCAGCAAGGTGAGATGCCTCATCTTGAGAATTATAATGGAAAAGGAGATCTTATTCATCATGTTAAAACATTCCAAATCCTTTGTAGTGATTATGCTCATGACCATAGGATTTTAGCCAAACTGTTTGCTAGAACCTTTCGTGACAAGGCTTTACAATGGTATTGTTCCTTTCCTCCCTATTCAATTGATTGCTTCCCACAACTTGCTAATGCCTTTATTCAACAATTTCAAAATAATATTGGCCCGCAAGTGTCATTGACTGATTTAATGCATTGTAAACAAAGTGCTAAAGAAAAATTGATTGAATTTATTGGTAGATTTAAGCATTTGCATGGTTAGATTTCCTATCCTATTCCTGATATTGATATTCAATGTATGTTTATTTCAAATTTGCAAAAGGATATTAGAGATAAGATTTTGCTTACTGAATTTACCTCTTTTCAACAACTTTGTGCAGCACTTCATCATTATCAATTACAAGTGAGTCAATTTGAGAGCACCAATCCAATGGCTCCTATTCCAGTTGATAAGAGTGATGCTACTTCTAATCCAAACAATTTTCAAAAGTTCAACAATTATGTCAAGATAAACAAACAAGTGAATGCAGTTGTTGATCAGGTTTCTGTTGCATCTCATAATGCCACTTCTGCATCCACTACTTTTTGATTAAATCGTACGTTTACTCCTCTTGCTGAAACTTTACATGCTATTATGAATAGGTTGTTAGCTGATAATATGATTACTTTACCTCCTATTTGACCTCTTTTACCTACTACGATTGCATCTAAATCTTTTGATCAAAATGCTTTTTGTCAATATCATCGTCAGAATGGTCATGATACTGAGAGATGTTATTCTTTAAAACATAAGGTTCAAGATCTCATTGATTCTAAGGTTTTATCTATTGACAATCTAGATAGTAGTGGGAATTCATCTGTCTCTCCTCCTAATCAGAACCTTCAAATTTATACGAATCCTTTACCTACGCATGATACTAATACTATTTCTTAATCATCTACTATGGAAATTGTGTATGATTCAAAGATGGATGATCTCAATCATGTTGTTAATCAAGTGGAGCATGTTGATCAGTCTGTATCTCCACCTCACCCTCAACCTCAAATTCAAACTTTGATTCAACCTCAAGTTCAATCTCAACATCGACCAAAACCTAAACCTAAAATGAAAACTCAACCAAAACCTTGACAAAAATTTAAGAATAAAAGACCTTAGGAACTTTTGATTACCTTTGATGACTCTGAGACTATTAAAGCTCCCGATGGTCCCCTTTACATTGCTTCTAGGATTTCTCAGATACCTACTTGTGGTTGTCTTATTGATCCTACCTCCTTAGTCAATGTTATCACTTAAGAAAATCTTTTTATGAAAAGCTTACAACGTGATTTCTATGATACATTGAATGTGAGGATTCAAACTTGCAATGGTTTTCTTTATCCCTCATTTGGTTCTATTACCTTGCCGGTTGAACTTTTTGGAAAAATTGTGAACACTACCTTCATTGTGGTTCCTACTTCTGATCAATTTCAAGTTAAGCTAGGTTTTCCTTGGTTGACTGCCATACATGCTGTTGCTTCACCTATCCATAAGTGTCTTAAGTTCATTCATGATGATGAAGTGAAGATGATTAATCATAGTCTATATCAACCTTCTAGGCCTAGAGATTGTGCTGCTCTAGATTTCTTTTGGCCTTCCTTACCTAATTCATGTCCTCCTAGACCTGATAATATTTTTCGATCATATCAAGCTTATAAACATTGTAAAAACCTTGAATTAAGTTCACCTCCTATGGATCTTAATCATGGTCTTTTACCTACACCTTTGATACCTCCTTTAACTATGGCTTCTAGTTCTGTTAATCAATTTCCTTCTACTGAACCTATCAAAGATCCTGTGATTGTTTCTCCAATAGTTAATAATCCTATTGATCTTCCTAAAGAACCTGTGAAGGATCCCATGATTGTTCCTCCTAGTTCTCAACCTATTTAAAATAAATCAAAACGTAATCACTCTACTAATGAACATCATAAAAAACATCGTGCTCATGCTAAAGCTAAAAGATCTCTATCTTCTTTGGATAAATATATGTATAATGTGTTAGACAATGTTGCTACTAATAATGATGTTCACGTGCATGATTATGATGATTCTATTCATATCTTAGATCCTATTTTGATTAATTTGGATGAAGAAGATATTCTTGTTGATACTGATGATGTTAATGATGAATATGAGACTATTGACATTGACATTGATATGCTTTCATCACAATTAACTCTTACACTTAGTGTCAAACATAGTGATTCTCAAGAGGATCCTTGTTTGGAACTGGCTATCATTCCTACTATATTGGATATAGTCCCTCTTGCAAGTTAGCCACCTTCCCTAAATGATATACAATGAGATGGGGAGAGTAGGTGGCATGCTTGATTGGCTTGTCCTTCATGGTAGCTTTGTTGTGTGCTTTCCTATTGTAGTGTGCTTCTCCCGTAATGTGTTTGCTAAATGTTGTTAGATTCTTTTATATGATCCTTGTTACTCTGTTGGTGCAAGGTGATGAAGGAATCGAAACTATTGTTCAAATTCTTCTATATGTATCTCTATTCTTCTATGCATTGTTCAATGTTATGTCATAATTGTGCTATTGTTCATAAATGTTTCCTTGTATAATCTACTTGGATTCAAGATATGGTAGCACTAATTCTTTTTGGTCTCCATGTCATGGTCCGAAAAGATTCTCCTTCGTATATCTTATGCGATCTTTCCTCCTTTGTGATTGTAGTTCTACTTTCTTTGGGGAATGATGTCAATTCATTTGCAATAATATTATATATATATTATCTTATGATCATATTGACCCCATGGTAGGTAGATCCTTTCCGTGCTCTCTGTATGTTTCTATGATATTTCCCTTGATTTGTCTTCATCTAGGGGCATCTCGACGTGGAAACGTAATCAGTGGAGTTGTTTATGTTTCCGTTAAAGCCATTGCTCCTGTTAAAGTGTCAACAATGACTTTAACATGGGGGCATATGCTCTGCTCACCTATTTCATGCACGCACTTTTTAATACACACATATTTTTTTCAAGATACTTTTTTTTCCCTTTTTGGATTAGTAACTAATCCTTAAAGCACGGATTTATATTTTAGGATCTCTTGATCCCTCCAGTTTCAAACACACATATATTGTGATCCCTTAAGGTCGGAAGTTTCCTTAAGACTGGATCTCTTTTGGTTTTATTTTTATTCTTATGGAATAGAATATTCCTAAGGATAAATCCTTGATGGGTTGACTAGTGAGTAGCCACATTCACTAGGTGGTTCAATTCCATCTTTCTAGTTGCACCATTTTCCTGTGTGGATCAAAATGGGACATAAGTTCTCATTGGGTGAGGTAATCACACCTTCTTTCTCTCTCTAGAGATGTCTCTCTTATTGTGATCTAGGAGTCGATGAAGACTTGAGTCCTTGGGGGCTTAAGGTTTCTCTTTGTCCTTTGGATTACAATAAGATTATCTTTTTATTCTGATTTCCTTTACCAAGAGTTTGCATCGAGTCCATACTCTTGCTAAAGTGGGGGCTTAATGTATCATCTTAAAATGGAAGCACTTCCATGATAAGAGCATTTAGACCTCTGAGTAAGTGGTTTGGAGTCATGTTAAGCACCTTGATTGGGTGTTTTCATGTATTTTGCTTTTCTCCCCGCTTTCCACTTCTTCCCTACACTTGATTTCTTCATTCTAGGTGAAATTAAGGTTAGGATCTTAAGGATTCTCCTAAATTTCCCTCTTCCATGGCTCTATTTTCTAGGTAGGATTTAGAAATGGATACTCCTGGGCTTCATCTCAATAATCATAGGATTTTATGTCTATCCCTGACATTCTATCCTATTCTAGCATCGATATTAGGTTTCTGGACATCTCTGGGACCTCCTGACTTGGTTTTGAGTCAACCTGGGACTAGGGTCAATGTCTAAGGTCAACCTTGACTAGATCAAGGTCGAGCTTGACCTTGACTAGGTTAGGATCAACCTTGACTTTGACCCCTTCCTCCAAAATTTCAATTTCCAGAATCTCCGGGCTTCGGGCTTTCGGGAGATTTATTTTCCCACCTCCGGATCAACCATTTCGGGTTTCAAGATGGTAAATCCTTTAATTGCATTTAATCTAGGTATATTTTCTAAAGGTGAGGACCTAATTAGGATTTAATTCTCCAAGGTGGCCCATCTAGAGGAGTGTGCCCTAGTTCACTATAAAAAGAGGCCTTCCTCTCTCATTTTCACATCCATCAATCACATCTTCTCTTGCCATCAAGCAATCAAGTTTTACAAGCAAGTCTTCAAGCATTCAAGCAAGTGTTCAAGCATTCATCCATCAAGGAGATCCATTGTAAGCCATTGAAGGATTCAATCTCTTTGGAGCCCCCTTTGATGATCCATCCTTCTCCATTCATTCAAGCCTTCTCATATGCAAAGATCAAGTCAAGATTGGTGTTGAAGATCAAATACCATTGATTGGAGACATCCTACATCCACTAAAGCATTCCTACTTGTGGATTTGAGGATTCAAATCCTCTACAAGGACTTCAACATAAGCAAGGTGATTTGTTTCAATTACTTTGTTTATGCACAATATATTTCAATTCAATTTCAAGGTTAATTCCTAAATTGGGGTTTGACCAAGGTAAACCCCCCATACAACAAAAACCCCCATTTTCTTGCAGGTACAGGTGCAAAGTTTCAGATCTAAGAGTGAATTTGGATACCCTTTTTGCTGAACTTCTGAGATCTGCGAACATAATTCGAATTGGACTTCAAATAAAGAATGTGGTATTTGACCTTTTATGAGGGTCAAACCCGAGCTGAGCCATCTTGAGGAAAGATTTCTGGGTTTTCTCTGTCTCGGCATTTCCAGTTCAGGACAGGTTTTAGATTTTCTTGAAAGTACACACAGACACTAGAATTCAACATTTTCTAGATCTGCCCTAATTTTGAGTTTAGTAGTATTTCAATTGTTCAATATTTCAAACATAATATCCATTCCACAAAGGGAAACATTAGATCTCCTTTCTTTTCCATATTAACCATAAATTGATTCGATTATGTATTAACCTCTAGGTTGATCAAATCAGATCTCTTTCTTGGGGAATTTGGGTTTGAGAATAGATCTCATATTTCCCCCTCTACATTTGAATGGTGGTGAATCCATTTTAACATCATTCAACAGGACAAGCATCTTTAAAAGAATTTTCTGATCAAGGAAGGAAATTCATTGTAGACTACATGGATCAGGATAAGCTTACTGATGCCCATCTTAAGAAAATACAAGAGGCAGAAGCTATGATTGGGCAGGTGAAGAGTTCAGTGAAAGACACATCCAATGATGTTAACATGTGCAATAATGTCTACCAAGGTCAGTTGGACAAGATAGAGAAGGCAAAGAAAGAGATGGCAAAGATAAGGTCTAGACATACTCAGTTGAGGAATGCTCTTGCACCCTCACTAGACATTCTCAATCAGAACATAAAGGAGATTGATGCCACAATGGTAACCTATGATCAAGGTCCAAGCATAGATCTGAAGAAGATGGAGAAGCTTCAATATTCTTTATGTGCCCATCTCTAGATAGTTAACTCTTTGATAACTTTTTGGAAGAAGGAGATCTAGAATCTCAAGATAGCATATCTGAATGTTTTCCCTAAGTAAGTATGTGCAGATACAGTTTTTTGGTACACCTTTGTCATTAATTTCAAAGGGGGAGTTGTGTATATAATATGGAGTATAATATGTATAGGAGATATAATATTATGTATAAGAAATGTATAGAAGACAAAAGTTTTTGTGTTAAGGGACAGTTAGCAACTTGGCCATATTCCTTTGTTGCCATCAATGACAAAGGGGGAGATTGTTGGAAAGTTGTCTATACTAAGGTATATGACTAGATATAGTGTTGTCATTATGGCAACAAAGTCATATAGTAGTTTGGAGTCAGCGCACTTGATGTAAAGATCAAAATTTAGTCAATTGTTGAAGACTGGACAGTGTATAGAGTTCCTGTAGCTCAGAGCATCAGGGCATGTGTGTACAGATGAATTATGGTATGTGCCCTAGAAGTTAAGTTGGTTAAACTATATTCTTTCTTAGTCTATGATTTCATGATTAGATGTGCAAGGATGAGAAAGTTACAGTCAGTTGAAGTTGCACAGCTAGTGTGTGCCAACAGAGAACAGAGCATGGAGTCGACAGTTAGTATTTTGGTTTGCGATTGTAATGTAATATTGTAAAGGCTATGTGCCCATTGTATTTAGGTTGCCAACATGTTTATATGTATAATTTTAAGCACGCTTAAGCCAATTCATTTGGAAGCATTGTTTGTAATTAGTTATAGGGCCGACCTAATTGTGTATTTTGTATGAGCGTATAAATATATGGTGCACCCATTGTATTCGATATGGATGTTGATAGAGAGTTGTAGTAAGTAGAGAAGAAGTATGGGAAGACACTAGAAGATGTATTAGAGCTTTGCTAGAGGTAAAAGAATTAGCGCATCAAAGGAACTGATCTGACAAGCAGTGTCATAGTGACAGTTCATCCTACAGATATAGTGTGTATCTGAGATCAGAAGGTTGTAGCCTTCACCACTTGAGCAGTGAGCTCTTGGATAGTGCATCCTCTCCCCTAATAGGGACAATTGTAAAAGACTCCTAATAGGGTCCGACCCTTAACAAGGTCTACTATACTTAAAGCATTGTAAAGCTACTCCTAACAGGGTAAAGGATCTTCTAACAAGGATCACAAAACACTAGTGCAGAATATTAGTGGGTATCAATTCCCATTGAGGTTTTTACCTATTTGGGTTTCCCCGTAATCATATTGGTGTCATGTGTTGATTTCAAGTTTCATGTTTATATGAATGTTTATTTCAGTACTTAAGCATTTAAGTTTAGCATAAAGATTAAAGTGAAAAGTTGGAATACTGTGAACACTGATTCACCCCCCCCTCTCAGTGTTCCCATTCCTAACATAGTGCACATTGAATTTGTTTGGAATTATCAAAGGCCTTTACAATAAAACCATTGACACATATCTCATGGGACTGCATTTCTATTAGACAATTCGCATTCTTGGTCTATGCTTCCACAGTCTAATAATTTTTGGTTATGTCCAGACTGAGCATGTTGAAGAGGCCCTCACACTTTTGCATCAAATGAATCTTAAAAATGTTATGCCAGAATTTGTTTCCATGGCTTGTGTTATATTAGCTTGTGGTATTCTAGGTGCTCTAGATCAAGGCAAGTTTATTCGTAGTCTAATAAATATGTGGAATCAATTAGATTCTGACATATACATAATGACCTTACTGGTAGAAAATGTAGTGATGTAGCTATTGTAAACCAGTTGTTTGAGAAAATGTCAAGAAATGATGCGGTTCAATGGAATTTAATGATTTTTGGGCATTAGAAATTGACAAGCTAATGAAGCTATAACGCTCTTTAATTTAATGCAATTGTTAGATGCATTACTGAGCATTATAAATATGTTGATTTGGAGCATTTGGCGTTCAAGAGAAGGGGGAAGGCGGTAATCATTAATACATAATATCTAGGATACTTTGAAAGAGATTTAGGCCTATACCAATATCTGTGAAGATGGACTGACTTTAACTTGACATAATTAACAAAAACAAAAAAGGATCCTTCTGAAAAGATAGAATGAAGGAGCTCATCAAAATGCAGCGATGACAATGGCTCCTTCTTGTGGCCTTGTTTCAGGCTATGGTGTTTCCCATGGTCATTGCTTCGGAGTATGACCACAAGGTGTTGCATTTTTCTCCGAACATATGATTTTAACACATTTCAAAATAGTATATGTAGCCTACACATATCACATTTAGGTAGATCCAAAAACTAGAAGTCTTTTGTTATTGATATTTATATTTAAAATTTCACTCTTCCTTTTATTATGGTATTTGTTATGATTGATGGGTCTACTTCAACTTTATCATTTTGATTTCTAATGTTAAAGATATGGGTGTAAAGGTAACCTAAGTGCTGAATTCATGGTAATCAACAGATTCAGTTTGTGTTCTAATGGCTTTTTTGAAGTGGGTTTATCACGATTGATATCCACGACCTTTTCCACAAATTAATAATTTAAGTGTCTCTATATATTTGATTGCCTTGACTATATGAAGTTCTGGGATAATGGTTGTATATACATGGGGTTTTGTTGTTTTAATACTTGAATGGGTTTTGATTTTCTACTGCTTACTGCCATGGTGCCACAAGGCCCCTAATTGTGTTCCAGGTTGGGTCCCCATTCTCGTTGTTCAAATAGGAGGGGATTTCTGTTGGTTTTTAATACTTGAGGGGAGAAGAGAGGAAAGTAGAAGAAGAGTAAATGGGCACAACACAATTTGACGGATACAGGGAGTACCTGACCCCTTTCATAGCCTCATGTCATTAGCAACATTACTAAAAATATAAGTTAAGTGATGGATATTTGTGCCAATGACATAGGTGGCCTCATATTGATGGATGACTTGTAAATGTGTGGAAACAAGTTGATGTGACAATGAGGCTATCCCATCGACACGACATCACAAACCAAATTTTTGATCATTGCATGGGAAATAAAAGGGAAGTAAAAACATAAAAAAAAATAGCCAAATAAGTGACGATAGAAAATGGTGGATAGTAAAGTACACGGGAAAAATGAAGAGCAGAAAACAAATGAATTAGATTATCTCAATGGAAGTCATTGGGATCTCCACCACTTCCACCCATTGATCCTCCAAATTAGGTTCAACCTATTTTTTCTCATCAAATGGTTATAAGCTCTGGATAGTCCAATGACTACCATTGGGAGCTTCTTGGCAATCCTTTTGCAGATAATATGATTGCAACTTCAATCAAATATCTTTCACCATTTATTTAACCCATCACTGATTAAACTCATGATGACGTAGTAGATAGATAAGAATTGTAGCCCTGGCTATGCAAAAGTTCATCCCATCACATTAGTTACATTCCTCTAAATATCATCTTGGATCATTATCTTGCAGTTATTGTTCTACACTTGTTGTTCATGTGTTTGGCACAGAATGCACGATCATTATCCTGCAGTTATTGTTCTACACTTGTTAATGTGTTTGGTGGAATGCACTCTACATCACCACCCTCTTGTTCTATAAATAGAAAATAACAGTGAGACAAAAATACTTGGACATGAATTCATGAAGGGAACTCACAGCACAGAAAGTAGGAAACTTGAAAGGAAGCACACAACAACAGGAACTCACAACACACAACATCGGGGATTTTTACAAACTTTCGGTACTTTTTTCCTTTCTCAACCCTTCTTCCCTCGTCCATTTCCTACAAATTTTGTTTCGTACACATTTTTTTTATTTGTCTTCAGTAAATCAAATTACCATAGCAAATCAAGAACTTGATAAAAAAAAACATCTCTTTACTTGCATCAGCTTTCCATGCCATTGAAGGTGGTTTGGACAAACCTCTCCCAACCCCACGCCCTGGGCCCCTGAAATCAGATGACTATGACATTTTCCGCCAACCCAAGTCTGGGCCATTGTAGATAGAAGGCTTCCCAACTCCAAAGGAGTTAGCTCACAACCCCTCACCAGGGATTTGGTGTGCATTATCAACACCAAATTCTTTCTTCTTCCGCTCTTCTATAATTTCTCCTCTAATCAAACCCTAGAAAGCACTCTTTCTCTTATATATCTGGATGCTAAATAACAAATTACAATAACAAAACAGATAAAGTTGGGACTAGTGGCACTAAAATAGGTAAAACATAATTTTTTTTAATTTCTTACATAGATTCTCTTTTAGCTATGGATCTTATGAATCATAAAGAATTGGCACCTACTCATGAATCATGTAACAAAAATTTTTCTTTCTTAGCAAGATTTTTCTGTGTCAATATGAATAGATGCAACATTTTTGTACTTGTAGTGGCTAGCTAAGGTCATGAACATATATTAGAATCCGTTCATACGCTCCATAGCCTTAACTCTAAGAATTGTCATTATGGTAAATATTATTTGATAGTAGATTTACCTTGGCGACAATTTCCCCAAGCACAAAGATTTATTAATAATTAATACCATTTATAGAATACAGTTTCATCTATAAAAGAAAAAAATTAAAGAAAGGAAAGAGAAAACTCCAAAGTTGCATTGACATGGATATAGTCCTACGGTTACAGTTGTAGATATGGATACAACCATTTTAAAGACCTCTAATACAAATAGAGAGGCATGTATCCTGATTGTGCTTTGCAATAGGGTATCGACATTGACCAAAGCATAATCGATAGAAGGGTTTTGTCAAAAAATGTGGTTGTGAGTGCCCTCACAGCTTTTCATCCAAAATGTGGATGTATCAACAAGGAATGTTCAATGTCTCTCAGAAAACATTGAAAATGCGTATTCTCTTGAAATACCGCAACTTAAGGATAATTTTAAAATGGATTTGTTACAAAGTTTTAGAAACTTTCACGCAAATGCCACAAGAGAGAGAGAGGGCATTCAAATTGGAAAAGTATTCTGGTCAATCAAATCAATGCCAAGCTGAGATTGATAAAAGAGGAGTGTTATGCAATCCTAAAAATAAGCAATTTTAGAGTGACTACAAATCATATCCTACAAAAGGGTAATGGATTCTGAGAAGAAGCCTGGCTTGTGAAATAACAAATTCACTAAGAAGAATATAGTGAAAGCCCCAATCATTCATGACCTAACCCCAACACTTGAATCTCAGGTGCCTGGTATCACTAGAAATAGTATTCACGATCTCCCTTCTCACCCTAACTTCCTGAACTCTAAGCCTCTCTCTACTATTAGGAGGTAGACTAAAAAATGGAAGAATAGTTAGCAGACATTGCAGAAAATCTATGCACAAAATCGGCCTGGTTGTTGTTCATTTCCTTATCTGCAATAGTAACAACTCTTGGCTCCAAACCCCAAATTTGTGGTAGAGGGGACCTTAATTGCTTATACACTTCATACTACCTACGTTGGACATATGTATACATTATTTTCTCCCAGATGTTGTTCACATGTAGAACACCTGTCTCTGAAAGAATTCTAAATCCTATAGCACATAGAGATGTGACTCAATATAGCCTTGTTCAGTGTACATTTTTTGTATTCTACACCATAACTCCTATAGAATGCAAGAGCAGGGGAGAGTTTGTTGAAAGAGAGCATGTCATCAATGGCATTGAGTTATTCTAACAACCTCCTCCTAAGATAGCTCTCCCTCCACTGAAAAATAATGCACACTCTCTGAATTTTACTTGAAATCATGTTTGGTCGATGCCCCAACTTAACTTACACCTGCTACGCAGAAGCACATGTAATGCAATACGTGGAAGGCATTCACTCTTTTTGGGGATGCAGTTTCTACTTTTTGCTCCCAAATTTACCCAATATTTTATTTGTCAATCTCTATCCCATTATATATAAAATTATACATAGAAATTATGTTAATTCCATCACCATTTTTGCATAGGAAATTGTGACAGAAGACATATCTGTCAGTTTATCGACACCATATCACATTAGAAACATGCATTTCAACAACAGCTTCGTTATGGCTTTTTCTACGGTTTATCCATCAGAATTCTGACACAATACCTATTAACTGTCGAAAAGGTATCTTTTCTGACATTATAACTGTCGGAATAGCAACAGTTTCTACTTAATTCTGATAGATATACCCGTTGGTGATATGGCATTAATGTCGAACCATCTGTCAAAAAATTTCAATTTGCGACACTTGAAATGTCGGAAGAGAGACAGTACTTCATTATTTCTCTGATAGATTCCCTGTCGAACGTATAGCATTACTGTTGGAACTGTTATCATAAATTAGTTTTCTCTGACATTTTATCTATCAAATGCATAGCAGTTCTGTTGGAATTAATGAGTAAGTGACAAAAAACTGATGGATATGCACATTAAAGATAAAACAGCTCAAGAGACCATCATAGGTTCTCTCTTTCTTCGGTCTATATTATTGACATAATGTTTTACCTTTCATTAACTCATCAAATCCGGGGATTTGAAAGACTTTAATAGAATATTTTCATGACAACGTATATTATTTATGTTGACATTGCACAAATTTATCTACTTCGTGCACTTGTAGACTATGAGTACGGCGATAAAGAAGCATGGCCATGACCATGTTTCTTTATCATCGTCCTCATAATCTACAAGTGCATGAAGTAGATAAATTCGTGCAACGTCAATTTAAATAATATACATTGTCATGAAAATATTCTATTAAATTCTTTCAAATCTAGGGATTTGATGAGCTAATGAAAGGTAAAACATTCTATCAATAATATAGACCGAAGAAAGAGAGAACCTATGATAGTCTCTTGAGTTGTTTTATCTTTAGTCCTAGCTACTATCCTAGCTACCTGTCGATCATCAAGAATAATCATCGCCTTGCATTTATGTACACTGCACAAATTGATCCCAGTTTCGCAAAAACATTTTACACTTGTACATCTCATCAATATTGGAGGCCTAAAGTAATTTTATACGATCACTAGCACATTTCGTGCATGGATGAGAAACAGTATCCAAAGTTTCTAGATAACCATTTTTGAGAAGAGGAATGAGTGTAGGCCAAAGAAGAGATAATTCCACAACAGAAAGGAAGACATCTTTTTAGCCTGGGTTTGGATCCTACCCCAATTGTCGAAGGATCCAGGGCCAGTCTAGAAAGATGTCTTCCCATTCTGTTTGCAACATTGTGTCCATTCATGATCTCAAGAATATCATCATCTTTCTACTCTTCATTTGCCAAAATATATCGCTTCTTCAAGCTTGCAGAGTAATCTTATTAATAAAAGAACTCTTGCCAACATTAGGGTACCCACATATCAAAATAGTTGATGTTATTGGTGCTTGTGCTCAAGGATATCGATTCACTATTTTGAAATGGCCAAATCATTTTTATTTCATTTGTAGAGAAAAGAAGTGGGAGAAAATGAGCGGGTGAAAGTTGATCAAGTGTGAGAGCAGGCATTGCATTTTATTTGATCATGAATGCTCTCTAAAATGACCAATCATGTTTTCTATTCAATTTTTTTTGGTGTTTTTTTTTCCCATATTCAGTAGATAAAAATCATGGCGGCAGCCACTTAGCCATCTTTTTGATGTTCCAGGTATTTTACAAAGATACAGGTATGTGGATTTATCATTCAGTTGCTTGCAGTTATTGGTCAAATGCAAATATTTTGTCAAGTTGAAAGGGAAAGATATCAGTTTGGTGTTTTCGGTTTATGTTAAAAGTTGATTTGGTAAAATCCTCAAAAAACACACTACATGTTCTAAAATGTAAAGAAGTTGAATGTTAAATGTAAGATATATATCTCATCCATAGTAATCAAAAGAAAGAACATGAAACTTATAAGGAGATTTACCAATCCAAAAATATAAGCAAATAGGAAACATGATTGGTACCTTATGAATTGGTTTTTGAGGTGTACAATCTTCATCAATCTCCTGAGAACAAAACCCATCCTCATGAAAAATGCATTTAATGGATTAAACAAATCTACAAAACTGAACCAATGGCATGTTTAGAACAAAGAAATAGATTGATAATAATATGTTGAAAATTCTATTATGTTTAATACACGCAAAAGGACCAGTCCCAACAATTCTTAAACATACTTTATCTGATATGATAATAACATGCTAATTAAACTGATAAAGGTGTTATATGCATTTAATCTTCCAATTACTAATTACACAAAAAACAAATTACAAAACTGAACCAATGGCATGTTCTTCGTGTGGTACAAGGAAGATTTAGCTATGAAAAAAAAAAAGTGAAATGGCCTCATCATTTTTATTTCGATTGGATAGAGGAGTGAAAGCTGAGTGCGAGAGAAGGTATGTGATTTCTTCATCTTTCGAGCATCTGGCATCATATTCGACTGCAAATTTCAAATGCATTGAATTTTATTTGATCACGAATGCTCTCTGAAATGACCACATTCTATTGGTGTCGTGCTCTAGCCCGTGCTTTATCTCCATTATTTGATATTATTGGTGCTTGTGCTCAAGGATATTGATTCACTATTTTCAAATGTTTGGATTGTTTAGACAGTTACATTTCATGACTATTCCTCTAGTACACAGTCAGGAAATGTAACTGTCTAATGATTATATGTAATGTTGAATGGATTAAATGCTTTATTCTTGGTAGAAGTGAATGGAAGGAATAGTGTGTATTAAATACAATCCAGTCACTTATTGAATGCTTTGGAGACTATTGGTTTGATTGTCCATGCGCTACCATTGACTGAGATTCATTAAAGGATACAAAACCCTTCATTTTGGGATTATTGTGAGTGGATTCAAATGTAGGTTTGATTTGGTTAATATTTAGAAGAGATCAATAAAGTATTTAAAGACAATCTTACATGTTTGGAGAGGTTTGAGAGGCACTTATCATGACTATACCCTCACAAATGATCCTTTGAATGGTTACTATGAATATGAATGATTTGATATAGCATATTGCTCATTTTACTTAAAGTTTGGAATAGCTTGTGCAAGGGTGAAAGTAGTTTTGATCATTTTGGTTGTGACTGTTCCTCTACACAGTCAGGAAATGTAACTGTCTAATGATTATATGTAATGTTGAATGGATTAAATGCTTTATTCTTGGTAGAAGTGAATGGAAGGAATAGTGTTGGTGTTAGGTTTCATTTATTATTGAATTCAATGGTTTCCAAGATGTGTTGAGGAGTTTTCTCCTTGTTTAATGTTAACTGTTCCTACACAATCCACTCATACAATAGTGAAGTTACAAAACTGAACTGATGGCATGTTTACAACAAAGAAATAGAATGATAATAATATGCTAAAAATTCTATTCTGTTTAATACACACCAAAGGACTGTATTCTAAATTGCTGTCACTGAAATGACCGCATTCTACTGGTGTCATGCCCTAGCCCGTGATTTAACTCTATTATTTGATGTTATTGGTGCTTGTGCTCAAGGATATCCATTTTTTTGAAATGTTGACTGTGGTTATCAAATGGACAGCCTGTGAGCTTCTAGCTAGGCTCCATTTGTATTGATAGCTTAGGGCATCAAATGTATTGTATCACTGATAGTTGATACTTTGTTAAAAGGAAATAGGACAAAGAATGATTTTTATTTAGTTTCTCTATTTTTATCCCTAAGTGGCTTACAACCCTAGAGAAGTATATGTAGATTTATGGATGTAGTTGCAGGATACATAGCAGCTGATAATTCACAATAAATCCATGCATCCAATTTGAATAGCAATTAATACAAAGAAATAGGGTCCTCCAATGGCCCAATCATCTAGACCTTGACTGTCCCCTCAACCAGTGACCCTTCAAAACCAGGTTATCATGCAATCAGTGAGTGATCCTTCATTCTCCTGGTGAGCTTCTAGGTAGGCGCCATTTGTATATTTGATAGCTTAGGGCATCAAATGTATATTGTATCATTGATAGTTGAGAATTTGCTAGTATCAGTTTCTGGGTTTGATTGTGTATAATTTTTTCCATCAATGTTTTGGATCATACTACATGATCCATCATCAGGATGCTAGAGAGAAAAGAACATGATATGATGGATCATGTAGTATGATCCGAAACGTTGATGGAAAAAATTATACACAATCGAACCCAAAAACTGATACTAGCATTAATATGGATTGTGGAAATCTAATAGATCTAGTTGAGACTTTGTTAAAAGGAAATAGGACAAAGAATGATTTTGATTTAGTTTCTCTATTTTGATCTCTAAGTGGCTTACAACCGTAGAGAAGTATATGCATATTTATGGATGCAGTTGTAGGATAAATAGCAGCGGATAATTCACAAGAAATCCATGCATCCAATTTGAATAGAAATTACTACAAAGAAATAGGGTCCTCCAATGGCCCAATCATGGGGACCTTGACTGTCCCCTCAACCAGTGACCCTTCAAAATTGGGTTATCATGCAATCGGTGAGTGATTCTTCATTCTCCTGGTCTGCCTTGCAACTAAACATATTGGAAATACATAATACAATGATAACAAGTCTTTCACAATCCCACTTCCCTCAAGGAACACTATCAACCATCCCTTCCACATAGCATTTCACTATTTTATGAGTGGATTGTGCAGGAATAGTTAACACTAAACAAGGAGCAAACTCCTCAACACATCTTGGAAACCATTGAATTCAATAATAAATGAAACCTAACACCAACACTATTCCTTCCATAGTAGCAGGATACATAGCAGTCGATAATTCACAAGAAATCCATGCATCAAATTTTTATAAGGATATCCTACTAATCAATAGGAATTTTCTTGAGATGACCAATGATTATGCATTTTGATGGCAGTGTGCTAGTTCAAAAGGATAATATAAATCTAAAACAAATTTTTCTGATTTTCTCAAACTATAAATGTGGTTAAAGGGAAATATTATGGCCCCTACACTGTGGTTGTTAGCCTAATTAAAGACAGGCCTACCTTTTCATATAATAAGAGGCCAACATGAAACAAACATCCAGAGGTTAGGGGGTTGTTCCCTGTCCATAATTTATTATTTAAGTGCTAATTGATGATGGGTATATCATGTAATTCATACTTAGTGTGTCTCTTTCTTTCTCTCCACATTTCACATTAGGAGTATATGTTATAAAATACTAATGAAATCAACTATAGGTCAAATCTAATCAAAATTGCAATATAAAGATTAAAATAGATCTTGAAGAAATATGGGAACCATTTTTGACAGATATTGTACAAATGAAGAGAATACTCCAATGAGGAAATGCTTCAATGTGGAACAATTGAAGGACAATATTTTACTTTTATAGGAACATCTGCAATGTTTTTGATATATTTCTGAGATAACAAAACCATAGAAAGAATAGCATATAGAAGAAAATAAAGAATAATGATCATACTTTGAGATATTGTGGAAAATTAAAGGAAAGAATGCTCGGTGGGGTTATCATGCAATCAGTGAGTGATCCTTCATTCCCCTCTTCCAGTGACCCTTCAAAACTGGGTTATCATGCAATCGGTGAGTGATCCTTCATTCTCCCGGTCTGCCCTGCATCCAAACATATTGGAAATACACAATACAATGATAACAAGTCTTTCAAAATCCCCCTTCCCTCAAGGAACACTATCAACCATCCCTTCCACAACATTTCACTGTTGTACGAGTGGATTATGCAGGAACAGTTAACATTAAACAAGGAGCAAACTCCTCAACACATCTTTGTTGTAAACATGCCATTGGTTCAGTTTTGTAAATTTGTTTTTTGTGTTAAATGCATTTAAATGGAACATTAAGCATAGTAATAATATGCTTAGTCTATTAGTAATTGCAGATTAAATGCCCATAACACCTTTATCAGTTTAGAATGTTATTATAAGATACTAAAGAAGACCTGCTATTTGTTAGAGAAATCTTCACTGTCCCCCACAATGAAGACAATGACAATTGACCTCCTGCCCCACAACAAAGAACATTGTAATAAGAATAAGATAGTGCCAAGAAACATTTTCACAAATATGAAATGTGAGGAAAAGTAATAACATTAACAATGCCAAGATTCACAGCATTAAATTTCACCTGCGGATGAGTTTCTGCAGTGGGTTGCCCAGCATCAAAAATATGTTTAGTTGCATTTGAGCTATAACTAAGAGTATCATGTAGAACAGACTCTAAACTTTGAAAGTGCTCTCCAGCCTGCCAATTCAAAATTCAATCTAGGCAAGCATCAGTAAGTGAAATAAATTATAGACATCAACATCAACATCAACATCATCATAATCATTAGACATAAATTATAGACATCAACATCAACATAATCATAATCATTTGGAGGGTATTCATTTTGGTCCTTGGATAGTACTATGTTTCTTGAAAGTTCTTGTGATATGCTTCTAAACTTTAAAAACATATTTTATGGCTTAATGATAATATAGATTAGTATTTTGTTTTCTAATGGAATGTTGTTGATCATTCATGGTCTTGAAGAAACTTTTGATTGTTTTGATTTTCAAGTCTTGACATTGTTTCTCAATGTGATATATACTGACCACAAGATGGTTCAGTTGGTCCTCTCTTTCCATTTAATCATTTGTCTTCTTCATGGTGTAAGTTTCAATATGTTATAATCCAACATGAAGTGTGGTTCAAATGAAGTTGAACCAAATGCTGACCATGATGGCTATGATCATGATGAAGTAAATATGAATATTAAATCTAAAATATGGCTTGTAATTTGAATTTTCATTGTGAATGAAGAAACTATAGATTCAGGTTGACTCATTCTATGTTGTAGTATATTTGTTCCCTAGATCTACCATATTATATATGTGTAGCCTGTAAGGGACATCTTCTGCTCATCCATGTATCATAGCTCGATGAGAGTTCTTAGGAGAAAGACAAGATGTCAGTGGGAGATGGAGAAATCAATATCAGAACACCACTTGAAGCCTTGCAATGTTGAGAGTGGGATAAAAGCTACACTTGAGACCCTATATAAGGAACAAACTTATTGAGCTTCACTTTGTTTCGAGAATAGTTTTATATTCTGTACTAAACAGGGCCAACCACGTGAAGGTGGAAGCTCACTTGCCCCCCCCCCCTAACATCACTCTAAATTCCCCGTTAACATCTAACATTCATTCATTATTTTGTCCATTAATAAAATGTAACATTCATTAATTATCACACAATAACATTCATTCACACATTAGTAAAATGTGACATTCATTAATTATCGCATGATAACATTCATTAACACATTATAAAATTTATGAACATTCACTACCACATAATTAAATTCATTGGCATATAAAAATCAGTCATTATCAATTAAGGTGCATAGATGACAATCATTTCTTTTTTTTCTTTTGATTTCTAGTTTTTAAGATATAATTGCAAGATGAGTATCGATATCATCATCATGATCATCTACCCTCTCATTAGATCTCAATGCACGCCTAGTTCTCTGTTGATGCAAAGGGGGCTCATCTGCAATAACATATAAAAGGGTTAAATTAAAAACATTTTAAACATTTTAAAGTATTTCAGTACTTTATAGGCCACAATCATATAGCTCTTTACTTTATCTAGTCACATCATCAACATCAAGGTCATTTTGTCGATCCATGAGACTGTGTGGGATGCTCATGAAAGGAGTCTGGGTACCTACATATGTAATTCAATTATCTAATGTTAGCTAAAAAACTCATGATACATATACTCAAAACCACATAGTAAGTACATTAAAAACCATAAGCATCCCATAGTAAGTACATCACGAATTAATTATATTAAATAGATTAAGTAGTGATCACGTAACTATACATTTCATTCATGTCATTCATCTTCTTCTTCATCCAACTTCTTCTTCATCCAACTAAACGCCATGATCATCATTGATGTCGATGTCATCACCACCACCATCATTGTCTTCATCTTTGTTGTTGTCATCATCATCGGCATCAGCATCAGCATCAACATTAGCATCATCATCATCATCATCATCATCATCATCATCAGCATCAACAACATCATCATCAGCAACATCATCATCATCATCATCATCATCATCATCATCATCATCATTAGTAGCATCATTAGTAGCATCATCAGTAGCATCATCATCGTCATCATCTTCTTCTTCTTCAAGAAAACTTGCATTAGGAACATCATCGACTAACTGTTGTTCATGATCATCATCTACATCATCTTCTAGTTGTTCGCAATCTTCTTCCATCACATTATACCTCATCGGCCTTCCTCTTGGATCATGTCTAACAACAAACGACCAACTCGATTTATGCAGAACCTCTGAGTAAAATACCTGCTCACATTGGCTTGGAAGAACATAGGGTTCATCCCCAACTGGCTCAAAGAACCTTGTATTAATCATTGGAAATCAATTGTTATGTTCAATAATAGTTCTATCAAGATCATTTTGATTAAGTCGTAGCCTATACCATTTGACGACGAAGAGAACTAATCTGAAGGAATTAAAGTCACACTCAAGTATATCATCCAAAATGCCATAGTATCAATTTTTAGACTCTTGAGGATGTAAGTCATTTCTAGATGAAATATTAGTCACCTGAAAGACTGCACTTATCCCAGAATCACAAGTTATCTTTGTGTCATCCAACTTTTTGATGCAAAATTTATGACCATTGCAAAACATAGCCTTGTGGTGTTTGACCTACAAAAATATGTAAAACATGTATAAATTAATGCATCGAGAGTTCATAAGCGTATGAGTGATTAAAAAATTTATATGTACTTGGAAATCTTTTAAACCATTTGCTAAATCTATTTCCCTTTGGGTAACATTTGGATCTCCGTTACAATGAGCTTCATTAACCAATGAAGACACAACTTCCCATGTTAATGTGCGACCTAAATGATGACATCGTTCAATCCATTTCATCATCCAATCTTGATTGTTTTCAATATACAAATGTATTGCATCTCACTCTCGAGCAGCTGTACAAAAAATAAATAGATGACTTACAACCAATTCATTTTGAAGATTAAGAATTAATTAACAGCTACAATAACATCTTATAATTTATTACCTCTCACTTTCCTAATTCTGCCTTCCCCCACCAAGTACTCCCCTTCAAATTTTCTAATGGTGTCAAGATCCAAAATGCGATCTATATGGATCTTTGCTACAAGCTTAGGAAGATATTCAGTAACATACACCATAGTCTGGTATACCATATATGCCTCCACCATAGAACCCTCAGGACGTGCTCTTTGCCAAACCAAAGCCTTAAAAAATTTCAAGTGCCTCTCAACCATCCACATTGACCGAGTGTGTACAGGTCCACATATTTCAATCTCCTCAACTTGGTATATGAGGTAGTGTTCTTGTGCATTGAAAAAAGTTGAAGGTAGACACTTTTGCATTTCACACATTAGAAGATGAATTCTTCACTTCCAGTATTTTATATCTGCTCTATGGATTTCTTTAGATGACAACCACCTACAAGACATTCAAGACACACAAATATATAAACATGAGACTTTACAATATATATATATATATACAACAAATTGAACAGATATCATTGCTTACCTCATGTATTTTCTAAGATCATATATTACTTGTTTGATGTTATTGTTGAAGTTCTCTGGAAGAGATATGGGTAGCACGTACTGCAACAATTATAAAAATAATCATGTCATTCTTTTCTCATATAATACAATGAGAAGTACATGCAGTTTACAAATATATTGTAAATACAAAAGAACATGACTTACCTTGATGAAGGTATGCCAATCATGCATTTTCAACCCTGGCCCAAATTCACCTTTCTTTGATATGGTACTGCTTATGTTTACAGAAAATCCTGTAGGAAATTGAATTTTTCATATGACTTCTTTTATAACATCACCTTGTTGTTCTATTAATAACCAAGGAAGGGCACTTGTATTAATCCGTTCTCCATTTCTATTTGATTCAATGAAATTTTTCATTGCATGATTGGATTCATGAATGTCGCTACAAATTTTGACAATTTTTTCTTTGTCACGCCTTCCATCCAATATCTTCCACAATGTCTCTGTTACATTCTTTCCAATATGCATAGTATCAAACAAATGCACATCAAACAACTGCTCGTAGTAGGGCAACCTACTAAATTGTCTGGGATAACTCTTTAGTCCCTTTGGAAGGTGCTCAGTAGTGTTGCCTTGACAACATTCACGATCATCAATCACATAATCAGCAAACAAACACAATAAAAATATACAAATTCCAAACATAAACCGTTAGGTAGAATGGTAGTACCTTGACGATTAATTCTATTATATTCCAACTTCCATAAGTGAGGTGTCATTCTCCGTGGCTTAGATGTAGTCTCTTCTTTCCCATTGAAAAGATGTTTTTTGGTAATTCGATAGTTATGATTTTTGTGGAGAAAGTACCTATACTCATCAAAGACTTGCTTTCCTAAACTTTTTGAATAACGAGATTTCATCTTTGGACCACAAACTGAACATGCAAATTTTCCCTTTGTTTGAATACCTACAAGGTAATGATACAATTGGATTAAATATGTTAATTTTTTATTTTTAGAATTATCATGTGCAACTTGAACCCACCATAACATACTAGAAAAATGTGTTAGCCCTGGGGCATCATGTATTGTCCATACAAGCATTGCATGGAATTGAAATTGTCTGTCTCCTATTGGTCTAGAGATGTCATACATAGTGACACCTTTCCATAACTCCACCAACTCGTCGATAAAAGGCTCAATATAAGCATTCATATCTTTAACTTGGTATTTACCTGGTTGAATGAACAACATTCCATAATTATTGTGACCATTTTACTACAAGATTTATAATTACATACAGATAACTATTAAATGATCAAATACCTGAAACAATCATTGCCAACATAATGTGCTCCCTCTTTATTGACATCCATGGAGAAATGTTATTGTTGCTGACAAAAATAGGCCAAACAGATCTTAGCTCTCCAAATAAATTGACACCATCCGCTGCCACTGAAAGCTTGAGATTTCGAGGTTCTTCAATAAAGTGTGGCCACTTTTCCTCTATGTCCTTAAATATAGAACCATCCGTAGGCATTCAAATACTGTCATCTTGACTCTTATTGCATGCATGGTAATCCATAAATTGTGCCAAGGTATTACACCTAAATAATCTTTGCAAACATGGTATAATGGGGATGTAATGAAGAACCTTGTGAGGCACCTTTTTTGTTATTTGATCTATTTGATATCTACTCGTATGACATTCAGGGCATTCTGTTGCAAATTCATGTTCTTTATGATAAATAATATGATCATTGGGACAAGTATCTATTGCTTGATACTCTATTCCAATATCTTTCATAGTGGCACATAATTCTCGGTATGAGCAAGGGAGAATATTCAATGGTGGTAACAAGAACTCACCTATCAATCTATAGAAAAAAAATATGTTGTTAATATTAACAATATTTATGGTACATGTTTCACCATTTAATTACTATAATGACATATATGACATACCGTAGCATACGTCACATTTTTGTGTTGGATAAACCATTCATAACTTTCAAGTTCAACAACAACAATACATCAGAGAGAAGAGTTGTTTGGGAGCCTTCGTAAAGGGGCATGGCTGCCTTCTTAAGTAGAGGTATATCATGGATGACATCAACATCATCCTAATCATCATCATCAATTGTGCCAATACCAAATGTGTCATGGATCAATGTATTAGTACCATCATCTGGCGCATCATTGTCATCTTCCATGGGATCATAATCTTCAGCTTCAATATTTACACCTCCATGATCCTCCACTTCCAAAGCCATATTCTCAATATTCACACCTCCATGGTCCATATCACATACTCCCCTACGGAAGTCGACCTATATTAAAATGAACACAAATAAACCATGATAATGATCTCATCATCAGGTGTATTTCATATATATATTAATTGTTAAATAAATATAATGAAAAACTTACCGATTCATGATAATCAAAGCCTCCTTCAATGTGACCATTATCCCTACAATGTCTCTTAGCTGTTTTGATTAGCAATCTTCTAATGTTTAAGCCCTTACAATTATTGTCGGGACAATAACATTTTCCATCACCTTTTCTTTTCAAGTTCGACCACAATCTATTGATTGCATCCCCATTACCTTCTTCATTTGGATTGTCTAACATGATGCTTCTTCACTTAGATTATCTATAACCTAATTATATATAGAAATTGAAAACTTAGTTATGAAATGATGTTGTAGTATAGTATACCAAATTGAAACACTTCTATTATTGTAGTCTTCCACCTCAAACTCTTTCCTATTGTGGCAAAAAGAAAGATATTCAAATAATATAGTAGTTTGTAAATCAAAATAAAATGGAGGCAAGTTGTTGATTGAGGGTGCAAGGAACAACACTAGTCAGTACTTTTATCAAATTATAAATTTCAATTTTGAACCATTCTGTGAATATAGAACATGGATGTAATATCAGAAAATAACAAAATGTAGACACGACAGATTACTTATTTTGTTATTCTACATTACTTACTATTTGAGTGCACGTTCCACCTGCAACTTGATCAAGTCTTGTTTGATGCTTCAATTTTGTGTTAACTGTCCTGTAGATCAAGTAAACAATTTTGTATTTGCCCAATATGTTATTCAAAAAACAACAATAGAATAAAATACTTGTTGAGAAAGATCATCATAGGAGCATCAAAAACTCAAGATTTAAGGTAACACAACATTATAAGACTCTTACATTCAACCTTCAACTCATGCACCTAATAAATAGGAGAAAAAATACATGAAATTAAAAAATTTAACTAATGAATTGTGTTTTTCTTCTCATCTTAATCGGCCAAATTTATATGAGATTCTAAAGAAGGCCTCACTCTTAATCAGCCACATCTTCCAATTGTCTAAATGCATCTTTATTTGTCAACCAATTAATACATGCTACTATATAAAGAAGACAATCAAAAGACAATGAAGATTTTTTTGACAAAAATGAATACACTAAACTGAACCAATGACATGTTTACAAAAATCATCATAACTCGCAAGCAAAACTGAAACAATGGCATGTTTATAACTCATTAAGAGTGAGGAATAGCTTGTGCAAGGGTGAAAGTAGTTTTGATCATTTTGGTCATGATTGTTCCTCTACACAGTCAGGAAATGTAACTGTCTAATGATTATATGTAATGTTGAATGGATTAAATACTTTATTCTTGGTAGAAGTGAATGGAAGGAATAGTGTTGGTGTTAGGTTTCATTTATTATTGAATTCAATGGTTTCCAAGATGTGTTGAGGAGTTTGCTCCTTGTTTAATGTTAATTGTTCTTGCACAATCCACTCATACAACAGTGAAATGCTATGTGGAAGGGATGGTTGATAGTGTTCCTTGAGGGAAGGGGGATTTTTAAAGACTTTTTATCATTGTATTGTGTATTTCCAATATGTTTGGATGCAGGGCAGACCAGGAGAATGAAGGATCACTCACCGATTGCATGATAACCCAGTTTTGAAGGGTCACTAGTTGAGGGGACAGTCAAGGTCCCGATGATTGGGCCATTGGAGGACCCTATTTCTTTGTATTAATTGCTATTAAAATTGGATGCATGGATTTCTTGTGAATTATCAGCTGCTATGTATCCTGCAATTGCATCCGTAAATCTGCATATACTTCTCTACGGTTGTAAGCCACTTAGAGATCAAAATAGAGAAACTAAATCAAAATTGTTCTTTGTCCTATTTCCTTTTAACAAAGTCTCAACTATCAATGATAAAATATACATTTGATGCCCTAAGGTATCAAATATACAAATGGCACCTACCTAGAAGCTCACCAGGAGAATTAAGGATCACTCACTGATTGCATGATAACCTGGTTTTGAAGGGTCACTGGTTGAGGGGACAGTCAAGGTCCGGATGATTGGGCCATTGGAGGACCCTAGTTCTTTGTATTAATTGCTATTCAAATTGGATGCATGGATTTATTGTGAATTATTGGCTGCTATGTATCCTGCAACTGCATTTGTAAATTTGCATATACTTCTCTAGGCTTGTAAGCCACTTAGGGATCAAAATAGAGAAACTAAATAAAAACCCGGTTTTGAAGGGTCACTGAAAGAGGGGAATGAAGGATCACTCACTGATTGCATGATAACCCCACCAAGCATTCTTTCCTTTAATTTTCCACAATATCTCAAAGTATGATCATTATTCTTTACTTTCTTATATATGCTATTCTTTCTATGGTTTTGTTATCTCAGAAATATATCAAAAACATTGCAGATGTTCCTATAAAAGTAAAATATTGTCCTTCAATTGTTCCACATTGAAGCATTTCCTCTTTGGAGTATTCTCTTCATTTGTACAATATCTGTCAAAAATGGTTCCCATATTTCTTCAAGATCTATTTTAATCTTTATATTGCAATTTTGATTAGATTTGACCTATAGTTGATTTCATTAGTATTTTATAACATATACTCCTAATGTGAAATGTGGAGAGAAAGAAAGAGACACACTAGGTGGGTCAACCCACAATAGTGGGTTACACTTTTTCGGAGGAAGAAATTCTTCCCGAAATGCGACGGAGGCAAAAAATGCCTTCATACTTTCGAATGAAACTGAAGTGCTACTTTCGAATGAAACTAAAAAGTTTCGAATGAAACCCAAAAATGCCATAGTTTCAAAGGAAACTAGATTTCATTCGAAACCTATTTTCTAGGAATAAAATATTCCATGCAACAAGGTTTCGAATGAAACCTAGATTTCATTCGAAACCTTGTTGCATTAGGTTTTGGTGGGGTTTTTAACCCCACTTTCCATCATTTGGAAAGTGACATTTCGGCTGTGGGGTTCGACTGTGGGGCATCCGATTCATCGACCGTCATTTTCCAGGTGGGTATTTTTTGATTTTTTATGTATATATACGTATTACATTGTATATTTATGTATTTTTTTAATGTATTTAGTATTTTTTAACATATATACATGTATATATGTGTATATACATGTGTATATGTGTATATATGTGTATATGCATGTATATATGTGTATATACATGTGTATATGCATGTATTTATGTGTATATGCATGTATTTATGTATATATGCATATATTTATGTGTAAATACATGTATTTATGTGTATATACATGCATTTATATGTGTATATATATGTATTTATGTGTATATATGCATTTATATGTGTATATGCATGTATTTACATGTAAAGATGCATGTATATGTGTATGTATGCATGTATTTACATGTATATACATGCATCTATGTGTATATGCATGTATGTACATGTATTCACATGCATATACATATATATATGCATGTATATATATGTATTTACATACATATATACATGCATGTATACATGTGTATATGCATGTATGTACATGTATTTACATGTAAATACATGTATATTGTATATACATGTATTTACATGTATATATGCTTGTATATGTGTATATGAATGTATGTACATGTATATATATATGCATGTATTTATATGTATATACACACATATATGTGTATATGCATGTATTTATATGTATATACACATGTATATGTGTATATGCATGTATTTACATGTATGTACATGTATACATATATGCATGTATATGTGTATATGAATGTATGTACATGTATATATGCATGTATATACATGTAAATTTACATGTATACATAGGTGCATGCATTCAATGCATGTGTACAAGTATGTACATCTATGCATACACATGTACATGTATACATAGGTACATGTTAAATGGGTATAAATAGGTACATGTTTATACATAGGTACATAGACCTACATGTTAGATAATAAGTCTCTAATGATTTTAAATGTAGTTTTAAAAACTTTATTTTGATTGAATAATGTAGTTAAGCAGTTATAATTTGTGTTCAAATTTAATGTCTAGTTATTTACACTTTGTTTTTATTGAATAATGTAGAAGTGTACTTTAATTTTATTTAATGAAGTTCAAAAAATATGATTTAGTGCATGTGTACATGTAGTTATTTGACACTATAAATATAATTTCTTTCAGGTGCACATATCTTGATAGTTCATTTATACATCTAGATTACTAGACATTACACAAGGCAGATGCACCTATCCCACCTCAGGATCAGGAACAATCTGAGAACCTATTTGACCACACAAATAAGGAAATTCAAAAATTACAAGAGTCTATTGATAGTCCCTCCAGCTCCACTATTTATAGGAACACCTGTCAGTCCATCCTGGATAGCCTAATTGCTATCTGGAATGACATACAGAGGACTAGTGCATATTCCCCAGATGTTGTACAGTCTATTCTTGAGAGAAAGAGATGAGAGGTTAGCTCTAGTCTTTCTCTCAAGGAGGTGGCCAAACTGGTGCCCAAAGAGATTCTTAAAACCCAAGTTTGGCCATCATACGCAGAGAAACAATATGTGAAGGGATATCAGGTTACGAAGTGTCAGGATCCAGCTATATCTGCACTGATATACCCTAGGTTTCTAGCTGCCCATGGTCGTTACCCAAATAATGACCAAATCCCCTTATACTTCACATAGCAGATCTATGTAGAGGTGCGATTAGGGAAACAGGTTAATTACACAGATTTGGCACCACATTAGGGGCAGGGGCGTGGGAGACTTGCAGATAGAGATGCTTTTCGCCGACCTGATCGTCTGAAACCAACAAACAGGGTTATTCTAGGTGAGAGGTCACAGGCTATTGCTCCATCGTTGGGTTCCGTAGCAGACGATCTTGTTCGTAGCACCCAGCTACAGGGTGTAATTGATAGTGTAGGGCACATTGCATCGGTTGCGACATCCATATCTGTAGATCAGGTTGGCCAGTATTTGATGCAGCGACGGCGCTCCAGATCATCGTGTGGAGCATCTTCTAGTAGGAGCTCAAATGACTTGTACTCTGCAGCAGGGATCCCTTCACTTTCTAGCCTTGAGGGACTTACAGGAGAGATGGCACACGTCACCATTGTAATACCCCAAAATTGGCACCTATTTAATTTCATCAATTTTGGTGCATTATCTTGATTTTACATCACCAAAGTCCTAGTTCCCTAGGCAATTTTCTCTCTCCTACCTGACTTAATTTGACTTGATGTCAGTTGCAAAGACCCTAAATTGCAATAATCAAACACTAAAATTAATTCTTAAGTCTCTTTGGCTTTATTAGCTAAATTATCTCTATGATACATTAATTTAATTATAAAGTCCTATGTGCTTTAAATTAAATTAAATCAAACCACCCCCTTTGGCTAATACACATAAAAAGGAATTAATAATTGCTTGATATTCGAATGGACACACCTTTTTGAATTAATAATTCAAGATATTCGAAAGGCCACCTGTGTGGCATTTTCCATTCTTTTTATTAAGTAATTCTTGCATTTTTGTCTCAATTTGGAAATGAAGGGTCAAGAGTTTCGAATCAAGAAACTCTTCCTCCTCCTCTTGGCTCTTCTATTTATTTGGGCTCTTTTTCTTCATTAGAGGAGAGCAATTTTTTTGAGAGCATCCTTACTATAGCATTTTTTAGTCTCATATCTCATTATTTTCAAAGCTCTTTTATTGCATTATCTAGTTTAATTTCTCATATTAGTGTAATTGCATTTCACATTTAGATTAAATTTGCTTACTTGTTCTTAGTCTAATATCATCTTTATTTCAAAATCAAATAAAAATCTGCATTTCATATTTCTTTCAAAGTTTTCTAGATTAATTGCATTCATTCTTAGCTTAGTTTCATTTTGCTCATATTTGCTTTCAAATCCTCCATTGTTGAATTGGTCTCCCAGCTGTTGGCTCTCATTCTGAGAGTATTCAAACACCCCATTCACATAGGAGGCAACAGGTCGCCTCACCATGGAATTTGGATTGAGTTCTTCATACTCTCTCCCAAATTCCATCAAGTGAATAATGACCATGTTGTGCTGTTCCTAATTTAAAGGTCACATTCAGTCACATACATTTTGGCACCCACCGTGGGGCAGAAAAAATCAATTTCTGGCCTCATTCTTGATTGGTTTTTCAATTTTAGTGTTGGTTATAGGCCTTGTACGGCTATGTACAGCTTGGAAACTTTATAATATAGTAATGGATGGATATAATGATGAATTATATTTCTCATGCTTTTTTTTTGGTTCATTTTTATAAAGAAATGAATAAGTTATGATCATTTTGGTGAAAGTGGGTATTTGCAGATTAGAGATTCTCTGAATATAGTCAGATTGAAACGTCTGGTATGGAAAAATTATGAAGAATAAAGATCTCTAATAATATTAATTGGAAAGATACATGAATTATATTTCATTTCCTTTTTGTTTGAGTCATTTTTATGCAGATTTGTGAAAGTTATGGCCATTTGAGTGAAAACTAGTTTTTAACAATCTGCATTGGAGTTGCAGGCAATGATTTATTCTTAGAAAATGATTTATGAATGGAAAAAATAAATGGCTTACATATTTGAAAACTAGATTCATTAATAATTATTATAAAATTAGTTTGGTTTAATTTGGATTCTTTTTGAGAAATATATGTGATTCCCTAGGCAGGGTTTGGTGTTTTAAATCTGATTTATGACAAAACAATTGCAGTCTTGAAAGGTTATTGGTTGAGGAACCAAATTTAATCATAAGACCTTATAATTTTGGGAAATGGTAGTTCTTGATGTTAGCTAAAAACTTCATTCTTTCCAAAAATTTTAATATTGTGATTTTATGTGTCAAATAAATCAATCTTTAAAGACTGTCTTGAAGACAGCAATGTTACATATCTTACGGTTTGCCATTGATTTGTCTTGATTCTATACTTTCGGATGTGTGCTAAATGCTGGATTTCAGATCTTTGGACCTAAGGTGAGTTCTAAAAATCTCTATAACACTTGGTTTAGGCATAAAATTAATCTCTCATGTGTTTGGCTTGAGTGTTACACGCTTTCATAGAACACATTTTTTATGCTCTTAATGGGAAATGAATGAACATAGATTTTCTTTCATACAAGTTTGTGTTTAAGTGAATGCTTGTGTTTAAACATTAAGTAATTCTTGGTTTCAAATATCAAAACATCTCATTGAGTAATCTAGGGCATGGATTCATTCCTAGTTTACATGAAGAGTTAAATGCACCACTTTGTGGACTCACTTCATGTTTACTTGGAAAGTTAAATATTCCATGATTCAAACCCTCTTGCACTTATGAGTAGTATTGATTAGCAGTCTTAGATTACTTGTGATTGATCTAGATTGCTATCTTGGGTTATTGGACTCGCTAATCCGCCGGCCCCTCATTTCCGCCCTGTGGTTGCAATTTCAGCGCCACATTAAAGGGGAGGGGTCTATAGGAAAGAAGCGTTAATTGTTCCACTTGGAAACCCTTTTGTGCTCTTTGGAACTCACTTGTTTTCTAGGGTGTGGACTCACTTTGAGTTTGTGTGAGGAGTTAAATGCACCACTTTGTGGACTCACCTCACATTTACTTGAAGGGTTAAATGCACCACCTTTAGTGCTTCCCAATACTTTTGATAGAGAATTACTTACTTTTCATTTTTTCTAGAAGGCCTGCTTGGGGATTTCATCACCTCAAGGGACGACCTTAACTCCTGTGTTCCGGTGGAGTATAAATATCAGGAGGTGAATCCAAAGACACCTCTCTTGGGAATGAGTTAGATTTCACTCTTGGCTAAGCCTCAAAGAACTTTATACCTTTGAGAAGTGAAGGAGGAGATTTGGGTTACCGTCTCCCCCCGGCTGTGTGATTTCTAATTCTTCTCATCTACGGATTTGGGCCTCACGTACCTTGTGTATATCGAGGACTCCCTTTAGAAAAGCCATGTATATCCTTGTAGACAACTTGCTAGGATGTTGTTGTGTTTTAAGTGTCTACTAAAACATTCTCAAGAACATACACAAGTAGAGTCCTTAGGGAGTAGAAATACTAAGTCACTATTCCTGTTCATGCGCAAGGTTTCTTTGTCCCTTGCCCATCGCTTGAAGACTGTTTTCTTGAACTCCTTGATTGCTGTCTTATGTGCTTGATCAATGACATAAATCTGATCTGCCTTTTTGTCCGTGATCTATTTTTTTATTTTCCTGTCATTCACCATCAGAAACTGGTTGTCTTGAGTTAGGAATCGATCGATCTTTTCTTTGACTTGCGTTGTCTCTCATCTATTCATCTTATCTCTTTATGCCTTTTGTATCTTGCGTTGCGATTGTCTTATCTCGGCTATTCTAGCCATCTCTTTTTGACAATTCGTACCAGGTTCATCTTGCATCTTGGCTGTTCTAGCCATTTATCTCCTTTTCATTATCTTAGAGATAGAGTCTAGCTTTATCCCGAATCTTTGCTCGTTACACCTTCGTCTATGACTGTCACGACTCGAAGTGGAAAGACTTATCCTATTCAGAATACTGATCAAGATCAAAGTAAACCTCGTAATCAAGACATAGGTCATCCTGAATTTTTTATGAAATCTGAACTTTGTGAGGAATCGTCACATTCTTCATCATTCCAAGAGTATTACAATCCATTGTTTCAGATACAGTCTGACTTATTATTTCAAGAATATTATAACCCATTGTTTGAAGACCAGCAAGACTCTGAAGGGTCACTTTCTAAAATTAAATCTATTGATCCTTTTGAACCTATCAACTCTTTCATGATCTCTCATAATACTACCAACAAGATGGGAGATCCAAAACCTTCAAAGTTGGTTTTCAATCTCAGCTCTAACATGCCAAAACCCTCAAAGTCTATCTTTAATCTTAGCTCTAGTATGGAAATAGTCAATGCCACTAAGAAGGCTATGACAGAAGCTCAACCACCTTCCCAATTTGCTAGAAACAAACCTTGGATCTCTCACTGTGACATGATCATTGCTCCAAGGAGAAAGGATACTCCTAAACCCAAAAATCCTTTTGTCTTGCGAGGCCCTGCACCTCCCTCTTATAACTACACAAAATCTCCAGCTTGTGCGAATGCTATCCCTCAATCTCATGCAAAGATTTTTCTCAAAGGTCCCGAACCTTCGACATCCAAACCAAAACTATCTATGGATAAAGCCCTCACTAAGGCAAATGTCCCCAAAGATCTCAATCTCGACCAGTTTCAATCTATGGTGGGTCATTTGACCTCACGTCATTATTTATCCTTCCCTGAAGAAGATGATCACTTGTTGAGCCACCCGCATAATGCTCTTCTGTATACTGAAGTTATGACAGGCCCCAAGAGTATCCCTCATGTCCTCGTTGAAAATAGTGCTAGCCTAAATACTTGCTCTGCTAAGATGCTTACCCAAACAATAGACAGCTTTGTTCCTACCAATAGAGAGTCCATTGAGTTCTATGATGCTAAGCTAAAAGAAATAGAAAAGACCTTGAAGATCAAAGATATTGGCATGGGGGAATATCAGATTGAGTCCATCTTGTCTTTGACAACTCTCCCTCCATCTCAACGTTCTTGTGAGGAACCTTCTGAAGACGGATTTGGTATTGGCTATCAGAGCTATGAGCTTGACCAACCTAGCTATAGCTTTCACTCATGCAAGGATTCAGATGATGAAGAAACAAAGATTCAGCCTATGACACATGAAAGATCTTTGAATGTTCAAAATTCAGATTTAGACTACCAAAAAGAGTCTTATCTACCTTCTCAAGTGCTTCAAGAACATGATCTTGGTCCTCACCAGGAGGATTTTATACACTCTACTGAAAAGATTTCTACTACTGTAGCTACTACTGAATATGTCGCTGCCTCTAATGGCACACATACTGATTGGGAGCAACTGTTGGATGCTTCCCTTATCTTTGGTATGCCTCAAGGTATGCCTATTCTAGATTGTTCTACCACTTCTACTGTTGAACAAAATCCTACTACTACCGATTCCAATGATACACATACTGATTGGGAGCAATTGCTGGATGCTTCCCTTATCTTTGGTATGCCTCAAGGTATGCCTACTCTAGATTATTCCACCACTTCTGCTATTGAACAGACTCCTACTATTGCCAACTCCAATGGCACACATACTGATTGGGAGCACCTATTGGATGCTTCTCTTCTCTTGGGTATGCCTCAAGATATGCCTATTCCAGATTACTCTGCTGCTTCTACTACTGAACAAGATCCTGCTATTGAAGAAACATTTCCTTTGACAGATGATAGTGATGAAGAAAGTCTACCTCTGACTATGTCTCTAGCTGAATGGGACTCCATATCAGATGCTACTACAGAAATACCAGTTGATGCTATGCACTTATATGCTAGTCTTAACAACTCAGAAAGAGGAGAAAGTTATGATCCTCCAGATCAAGCTATTGATGATGATCCTTTCCACCCTCCTGTGGAGATCATTCCTATGGCTCCTAGGCCATCTACTTCAAGTTATACTTCTATTGCTCCAACAAATCATGGGTATTCGAGACCCCATCTTGTTACAATCTCATGGAATCTTGGTAGATCCAGAATTGAAATAGTTCCTATTCGTGCACTCTTACCACCTAAAAGGGGACCTGACTCTTGGAATAGACCATCTTGGTTAGGCTCACATAATATTCCTCCAAACTTATCTGACTCTTCTAAGATGACTCACAATCAACAACGCTCTATGGAAGATTACTTTCTTGATCTACCTGATGCATTCATGAATGATGAGGATGATACTGATATATTTGCACTTGAGCCCATCCCATCGATTTCTCTTCCCCCTTCATCTCCTAGAAAAGTGGCCTGCCCACTTCCATTTCCACCTCTCCACCTGAACCAGTCACATAAGCCTCTTTCATCCACCACTCCTGAGTCTTTTGGAAGTAACTTGGATGTGCAACATAAAAATAAAAATAATGAGAATCCACTTATATCTCAAGGTCACCATGTCCCATCTAATCGACATGTGACTATGAAGAAAGGAAAGAAACAAAGGTGTTCAAAAGACCGCAAAGGTCCTCAAAAAGAAGAAGACAATCAAAAGCCAGAAAATAAAATAAAAAATGGATCTCGAAATCCATTCTATAGGCATTGTCATCAAAAGCACCTCAAAGTAAAGAAGAAAAAAATCAAAAGCTATGTGGATTCCAAAGAAAGGAAAAATCAAAGTTGTCATTCAAGCTTCCAAAATTCTCATGCTTCCCTCCATTCCATTGCCCTTGCCTCTCATACTTTACCCTCTTCACTCCATCTTACCTTTTCCCAAAGTGCATATCAGTATCTCCTTATTACTAATGGTATGACTAAGAAAAATCTAGAATGTACTCTTCCTAAATGTTTAGAGCGTGGGAAATCCAAAAAAGAGTTAAGGTGTGTCCATGAGGATATTTGTGGGTCTCACTTAAGTGATCTTTCCTTGACTATGGATCTCTTGACAGTTGGACACTACTGGTTGGCTCTCCTGTTACTGCTACAACATCTGGTTTTGATTCTGCAACTTCTCAGCTGGCTACTACTACAAATGACTGTGTTTCCAGAGATTCCTACTGAAGGAGAGAAACTCAAAGAGCCCATCAACGCTCTTCATTTGAAGAAGTTCTACAGCTGACATTCTTAGTGTGCTCATGTACATACTTATTGATCCTGAAAAAATCCTAAAAATTGATATATTGCAAAAAAATCCTAAAAATTGCAAAATGTCCTGAAAAAATGATCATCTTAGTGAAAACCTGGCAAACAGGTGCTTTGATGTATCTATTATCTTGGTGAAAACCTGGTAAACAGGTGCCTTGATAATACCAAAAAAAAATAGAAAATTTCAAAAATACAAAAAAAATAGAAAATGTGAAAAATACAAAAAAAATAAAAAATACAAAAATACAAAAAAAATGAGATATTCAAAAAATACAAAAAAAGCAAAACAAGAGAAAAGTACAAAAAAATTGAAAAAGAGAAAAATGTGCCATTGATGAAAACCTGGCAAACAGGCGTCATGGTAGCAAAAATAGAATCTCTGCCAAGATGGTGACAACCTGGTAAACAGGCACCTCTTTTTTTCTGGAAGTAACATCTCATCTCAGCATCGCTTGGCTCTTAGTTTCCCGCTTTAGTTTCCTTCCTTTCTTGCTTTAGTTTGTTTTCTCGCTTTCCTGCTTTAGTTTGTTTCCTGCTTTGGTTTGCTAGCTCATGCGCTTGTCTTTGAGTTTTCCTTGACTCTTCATAGATTGGAATTGGTTCACACTTGGGGGCACCTGCCTAGTCTAGGGGGCATTGTCCTATCACTTTCAGAAACTCTTTTGAGCATTGGTTGCCAGTGGTTCCCACTATGCCTGCCTACGGATACCTAGCTTTCGTTCGATCTCTCGTCTTCGGGATTTCTCCCTTCTATCAATCACCAGTGATTCTCACTACGTCTGCCTACTGTCATTATCTCATTGAGACTTTGAATGTTATCTTTCCGAATCGACTTCAATCCACTTGAACATGAACTTAAACTAAAACTAAAACTAAATGTGTGTTCCTTTGAGGCTTGCTGAGCTTTGTTTTCTTTGAGTGTTTGTTTGATTGCTTTCCTTTTGCTTTCTTCTTGTTGGTTTAGTTCCAATGATCCAAAGACTTCATATAAGAGGGGTGTCCATCTGTAAGAGCCTCTATCTCATATTGGATGGCCATGCGTACCTCAACTCCTTTTATATGGATGCCTTGGTGAGGTTGGTTCTTCTCCTTGTTTGTTTTGAGTGACTTCTTTTGCTACATTTGGAATTGCTAACGCTCGTCTTGCTAAGTGAACGTAGGGGTCACTGCGAGCACTCTTTGGCAAAAGAAAGATCTCTCACGTGTTTGGTGTGTTTGTTCGCAAATGACATTCAGGTCATTCTAGCAAATGTGCTTTGATGCTTATGTTAACTTGCTAAATTAAAAGGAATAGGTGTTCAGGTCATTCTAGCTTCTTGTGCCTTAATGCTTACACCTCATTCTGACAAATTTAAGACTTATGTCATATTCATATTCTCATGTTGGGGAGAATTGTATGGCATCTTGCAATTGTCCCATGCTTAAATGAACTCAATGATGATAAATACGATGAGTCCGACAGCCGAGTCCGGAGGATTGCATTTGTTCATCCTAGGCCTGCATTTAGACTTGCATCTTTCATTCTAGGCTTGCATTTGGAGTGCTTTCTTGTTGCTCTCTTGATTGCTTTCTTCTAGATCTGCTCATCAAAGGTTCTCATCTTTTGTCCCAGTCTCATCTTGGCTGCATCCTTTTTCGGGATCGAAATCAAAATCTGACATCTCTACGTGGCTCAAAATCGCATTTTAAATATTGGACTCCTTCTGGATCAAATGCTTGTGTAGTCAGCCTTCTAGTGTCATCTTCCTGCTAGATCCTCATCTTTGCATCATGTCCTCAAATATTTGCTTCTTTTCATCAAGTCAACCCTAGTCAAAATTTGGTCAACTATGGTCAAACTTGGTCAACAAGACCTCTGCTTTGCTCTGATTTGCTTCTGCAGCTTTGCAAATCTAGTCTAATTGCTTTTGCTCTGCAATCTCTTATTGTTTATCATCCTTCTGACATGTCATCTTTCAATTTCGCTCTCGAGGGGGCAGGATGATTACATCATTTGAATCTTGTCGAATCTATTCTTGAATCAGTCTGATTTGAATCATCTGTTCTCATCGCTAGGGGCATCTTGGTGCCTCGCATCTTGTTATCTTATCATCCATCTTTTAGGTATCTGAGCAATCTAACTCGGATCCTCAAGGGCCAAACTTCATTCTGGAGATGGTTCTTGAAATCTTTTGGGTATTGGGGCAATCTAACCCTAATTCTTGGGAGTCAAGCTTCGTTCTGGAGATGACTCTCGAAATCCCTTTTAGACCATTATCTGGGCAATCTAACTTGGGTCTCGGAGGACTAAGCTTCGTATTGGGGCAATCTAACCCTGATTCGGAGATAGTCCTAAATCTACATCTTCATCAATTGGTATTGGGGCAATCTAACCCCGATTTCGGTTCTCTTTTAAGATCGTTGTCTTCGCAATCTAACTTAGACTTTGAAAAATTCATGCTTTGATCTGCTTTCATCTGTCACTTCAGACTATTCTTTGAATCAACGCGCTGTTCACACATCAATTCAAAGAGGGGCAAATGTAATACCCCAAAATTGGCACCTATTTAATTTCATCAATTTTGGTGCATTATCTTGATTTTACATCACCAAAGTCCTAGTTCCCTAGGCAATTTTCTCTCTCCTACCTGACTTAATTTGACTTGATGTCAGTTGCAAAGACCCTAAATTGCAATAATCAAACACTAAAATTAATTCCTAAGTCTCTTTGGCTTTATTAGCTAAATTATCTCTATGATACATTAATTTAATTATAAAGTCCTATGTGCTTTAAATTAAATTAAATCAAACCACCCCCTTTGGCTAATACACATAAAAAGGAATTAATAATTGCTTGATATTTGAATGGACACACCTTTTTGAATTAATAATTCAAGATATTCGAAAGGCCACCTGTGTGGCATTTTCCATTCTTTTTATTAAGTAATTCTTGCATTTTTGTCTCAATTTGGAAATGAAGGGTCAGGAGTTTCGAATCAAGAAACTCTTCCTCCTCCTCTTGGCTCTTCTATTTATTTGGGCTCTTTTTCTTCATTAGAGGAGAGCAATTTTTTTGAGAGCATCCTTACTATAGCATTTTTTAGTCTCATATCTCATTATTTTCAAAGCTCTTTTATTGCATTATCTAGTTTAATTTCTCATATTAGTGTAATTGCATTTCACATTTAGATTAAATTTGCTTACTTGTTCTTAGTCTAATATCATCTTTATTTCAAAATCAAATAAAAATCTGCATTTTATATTTCTTTCAAAGTTTTCTAGATTAATTGCATTCATTCTTAGCTTAGTTTCATTTTGCTCATATTTGCTTTCAAATCCTCCATTGTTGAATTGATCTCCCGGCTGTTGGCTCTCATTTTGAGAGTATTCAAACACCCCATTCACATAGGAGGCAACAGGTTGCCTCACCATGGAATTTGGATTGAGTTCTTCATACTCTCTCCCAAATTCTATCAAGTGAATAATGACCATGTTGTGTTGTGCCTGATTTAGAGGTCACATTCAGTCACATACAACCATGACTAGTTTGGCCGAGGATCTTATTGATGCATATGCATTTATATCCGCTGAGCATGGTATCCCTATAGCGGATGTCAGAGATCATGTGGGTACTGTTAGATACACTTAGCGACAGGATCATCATCACACACATCGTGATAGTAGCGGTGCCCATGGTGATCCTCCTATGGACCAGTCTATTGCTGCTGAGAGAGAGGCACACTGTACAGACCCTTCAGTGAGTGCAGGGTAGAGGTTATCTGATGTTGGTCTCGAGGACGTTGAGTTTGGCATGAGTGCAATCGGTTACCTAGATTTGCTGACACGTGATGATCAGTCAGCTTCTATGCCATCACATTTGGTTTCTCCATTGCATTCATCTTTAGAGAGACGACTGTCATCTACTCATGTGGCAGATGTTTAGTTTAGCTTCGATCAGGCGCAGCAGCATATTGATACCCTGGTTGATAGGATCAAGGAGAGGGAGTCAGAGCATGTTCCGGTTCCACCATCTACACAGGTATAATTTTTTTTAATGTCATTTAGTTAAACTTTGATTGTTGGAGATTCAAAATTTATATATAAATGTATATATAATTTTTGTCATTTTTTTTAATCTAGGGGGAGATGCCTCTTATTACTCCTATAGGGAGCAATCGTGTACGATGTCGGGACTCACTTGATGATGACATCAGCAGTGGGCAGGTGAGTTTTTAATTTATTCAATTTGTGTACGTACATCTTTACATTTTTAAAATAGATGAGTATTATTTTATCAACATTTGAAAGATGTGAATATTAATTTGTATGATCTCACTTTGTCTATATAGGGTTTTGCACATCCCTCGCAGCATGATAGCTACTCAGGGCCTGATCGTATTGTTAAGAGTCGTCATGATGATTCTTAGGCTCTTTTAGACATGTTACACATGTAGGGATCTCTGATGTTACATTTGACATAGTTGGACATGCATCCATGTATATTTTTTTCATGTATACATTGCTTACTTCTTGATTGATTTCATATATTTGATGTTCATGTTTGACATATATGTACATGTTTATCCTTGATGTATGTATGTACATGTGTAGTATACTAAATTGATAGATCTCTAGATTGACTATACATTTGACATAGTTGGATGCATGCATGTATATTTTTTTCATGTTTACATTACTTACTTCTTGATCGATCTCATATATTACATGTTTATGTTTGACAAATATGTACATGTGTACTATTTGATGTTTATATTTGACATATGTACATGTAATTCATACAAATTTTAGTTGAATGTTAAATTTGAATGTAATTCATACAAATTTCAATATGCACATGAAATTTAAGATAATTAAGTTGCATGTACATTACAAACTTATTATTTTTAATATGGGAAGTAAAATAGGAAATATATCACAATCAAGAGTATTTATTAAATTTGTAAACAATTTAATCCTAACATAGCAATTTCACATATTGAATTAAGCTATCTAACATGCATATAAAGTATCCTAATTTTATAAATCCAACATGAGATAGATTTAATTCTTGGCACATGCACACATATACATTTTAAAAAGACAAGTTAATTTATATATATATCTACTAATAAATTTGCTCCATTCACTAAGGGCACATGCCCTAAATTTTTTTTCTCAAAATCATTTTTCATACATGCACATGCACAATTTACTGTACATCAAGTGGTTCATCTCTCTCTTTGATAATATTCACTAATTTCTCATGCTCTTCGGTATCAAGTCTCCACTTACGAATGCCACGTCCTGTCACTGGATGAAGAGATAGTTGTGTGGCAATTACAAGATGACTATATTGATAAACCTTGTTGTTTAATTGATAATCAATAAAATGAACCCCCTGTTTAATTACTTTGATTTGCTTCAAGTATGTTCCTTGCACAACAACTGACCCTGCACAGACAATTGAACAACAACATGCATTAAATAAACATGTGTATATATATGTGTACATGCATACATTGTATCATAATTTGAACAAAAATTTGAATAAGGCCATCAAATGCAAGATAAATTTATTCATCAAAGCCCATAAATATAGCACGCTAACCTATAGGAAACACAATTCCATCGCTTGTTTCATTCTTTGTTAGCTTCATCCTCTCCTTCGTACAATGTAATAGATAGTAATTCACACCTTCAACATTATCAGACTCTGCTATTACTGCAAAAACATGTCCTGTAAAAGAACATTACACCGCTGTAAGTTATATAAATTTATTAGAGATACATATGGGTACCCTAAGAATTGAAAAGTGCATATATGTATATAAGAACACATACCAATTTTGATCAAACCTGAAATATGGTCGTAGTCGGTGGAAATCAATGGAACATCATCATAGCTTGCATCCTCAACTTCATCATTTGTAGTGGTAACATCTAGTGGAACCAAATTCCATTCACTGACATATCCACTTTTTTGGTTAATACATTCACCGTAGTTTTCAGAAACACAGTCATAACAAAAGCATGAGTAATCTCTACAATACAATGACCACACATTACTATCTGTACTCATAACCGAATGCAGGGATCTTGTTTTCTCTACCCTCTTGCATCCATGGAATGATCTTCTATCAACACCTGAATAATACACAAACACATGTAAATTTTTAAGAGTTGTTAGCATAACATATATATGTACGCATAAATTGAAACTTTAATTTAGAAATTAATGCATTTCATAAATATACCTGATATCTCCCAGAACAATCTAACTAGTATGACTCGATCCCGTAGTGAAGATGTGCTATCTTGATTTGGAGCTACAAAGTGTCTCTTGCACCACTCAACCACATCATGAGCATTATTTATACGATATCCCTGATAGTCCAATTGATACTCTCTTAAAGAACATTTGATACAAGCTCCTGCACCATCGTGCTCTCCCTTCCCGTGTCCACTCTCAAAGAAACTCCAAATATGTGGTATCTTTTGGAATCGATGATATCTACATAGCGCATAAAATGGTCTTGCTGACTTGAATTGTGCTGCACATCCATCTGACCAAACATAATGCTTTTTGATTTTTATGCCTTTATTTTCTAAATATCCAAAATATGTTTTAAAATAGTGCTCGACAAAATGAGTGTCATGCTCTTTATCATCACTGATGTAAAAGTGATATTCTTTCTTTATGACTCGTTCTTGAGTTGTACTTTCAATGCCATCCAAATCTAATTGTGCATGTCGATAACATACACGCACCATGATAGTGACCTGCTCTATATAGTAGTATTCCGATTGAAGTGCTTTTTGAGAAACAAAAGAGTAATTCTCTGCAAAATCAACAACAGATAAAACTGTTCCAAGTGGAAAAGTGTCTCTTAGTAGTTGGAACTGCTCAGCTTGCCACTTAGCAAAGAAAACGTGTCGTATATATGGTTGAATCAATTTACAAAAATTTTCCATAAATGTTGCAGCATGTATCTCTTCTTCTACATATTCCAACCTTGTTGATTCTTTCCCAACTTTTGTTTCAAACTTTACATACTTGTATCTCTTACAATTTACCATCCTTGTCATGTCAGTATCTTCATCCCTAAAAGGAAATTTAGCTAAATCCCCACATGTTTCACATGTGCCTCTTATGCATTTTATTTCATGTATCTCACTATCAATTGTCTTTTCACATAAGATCGATGTTATGAATTGGCTTGGTCGTTTAGGAAAATCATTTTGAGAGCCACCACTTTCTTCTATCATCTTTCTAAACCCTTGAAAGAAGAGATCGAATTCAACATGATATCGACAACAACAAGTCTCAAAAGTTTTATTTATCTTTACAAAATATGGTTTCAATCTTTCGAACATCATTTGTCCAATCTTGACATTAGGATTTGAATTGCAAAATGAGAGATACAATTCATGTTGTGTGGTGTCCAGCCAATGTTTTGTGTGCTGCAAATATTCCTTAGGCCCTGTCCTCTTTTTCATGACATCTCTCCTATTTGATGAAGGATGAGTATGATCAGTCCAAAATGTTATAACTAAGTTCTTGACTATTTCATTAATCTTGTCAGAGCGAGGAGCTTGACACATTAGTGCCCAATTACCTTCCAATGTAGTATCATCCAAAATGTTTCTCCTTTTCAAGTAATGTGACATTGTCTTCCTACTATACCCGAGATGAGATGAAAGTGAGGAAATCTATCTTTTATGATACATGTTTTTATTTAAAATTGATGTCAATATCACTCTTCTAGAAATGGACCTATCTGTAACTCTAGATGTTTTCCCAATGGATTGCAAACCTTCCTTGACACTTTCAACAACATTTTTTCCTAGGTCATCCAATTTTCTCTTTTTTGAACTTGCATCTACACCCAATAGTTTCAATGGCTCCTCTAACTCATCTTTAAGAAGTGTGATTGATAATAGTTGAGTTTTCCCAAGTGTATCAAGATTTTCAAACTGTGCAATTATATCCTTAGACTTTTTATTCAATGTCCTCTTCGTAGTATTTGTGGGTTGTTTGGCATACTCTCTCAATTTGTTCACATCCATTTCAAGTAAATGATCAATGCTTTTATGATTAATTTTTCTTTTCAATTGTTGGGCTAGGCTGGCATTGCCATGTGTTTCTTGTAATTCAACTGCAAACAAAATATTTAAAAATATCTTAGGATAGCTCATCTTAAGGAGAACAAGTGATTATTTATGTATAAGCTCATAGTGTATTATAATCATTCAAATCTAGACTAAATCAAGATAATGGTACGTAACTTAAATAAAGAGAGAGATAGAGAGAGATAGAGATCTATGTGTACTTGTTTGAGATTGTAAAGGATTTTCTTGTTAAGCTTGTGATGACCCTTCTATAGCATCTATAGGATGGTCTTGTTGAGCTTGAGATGTCCCCTCCCCAGCGTCTACAGGTTGGTCTTGTTGAGCTTGAGACGCCCCTTCTCCAGCTTCTACAGGTTGGTGTTGTTGAGCTTGTGATGACCCTTCTCCTGCAAATGGAGATACAGTTAGTAAGTTTAATACTTACTAGATATTAAAGTAGACATGTGTAGATCTATTAAAGATATTAAAGTAGACATGTGTAAGTTTAGTTCCTAATAGGTCCTGATAGGTCTAATAGACCTCTAATAGGTCCTAATAGGTCTAATAGGCCTTAATACATGTATAATACTATAAAATTACATGTCCTAATAGGTCTTTTTGTCCTAATATCTATCTAATAGACATCTAGCAGGTCTTAATACTTGTCTGACTAGGTCTTGATACATGTCCTAATAGGTTTGACTAGGTCTTAATACATGTCTATTAGGTCTTCATACATGTCCTAATAGGTCTCATACATGTCTTAATAGGTCTTCATACATGTCCTAATAGGTCTCATACATGTCCTAATAGGTCTCATAGGTCTTAATACATGTCTAATAGGTCTTAATACATGTCTAATAGGTCTTTTTGTCCTAATATATGTCTAATAGGTCTTAATACATGTCTAAAAGGTCTAATAGACATCTAATAGGTCCTATAGGTCTAATAGGTCTTAATAGGTCTAATAGGTCTTAATACATGTACAATACTGTAAGTACATCTAATATACATCCTATAATGGGTATAATAGGTTACTAATGCATCCTAATAGGTCTAATAAGTCTTAATAGGTCTTCACACATGTCCTAATAGGTCTCATAGGTCTTAGTACATGTCTAATAGGTCTTTTTGTCCTAATACCTGTCTAATAGGTCTTGATACATATCTAATAGGTAGATAATAGGCCTCTAATAGGTCCTAATAGGTCTAATAGGCCTCTAATAGGTCCTAATATGTCTAATAGGCCTTAATACATGTATAATACTGTACAAGTACATCTAATATGTCCTATAATAATGAAACTAACTTTCCTAATAGGTTAGGTAATAGGTCTAATAGGTCATAATAGGTCTTTAGGTCTTGATACATGCCCTAATAGGTGTGATAGATCTTAATACATGTCTAATAGGTCTTAATACACATGTCTAATAGGTCTAATAGACCTCTAATAGGTCCTAATAGGTCTAATGGGTCTAATAGGTCTCAATACATGTATATGATACTGCAAGTACATCTAATATGTCCTAGAACATGTATAATAGGTTCCTAGTAGGTCCTAATATAGGTCTAATAGGGCTTAATAGGTAGATAAAAAGGTATTCATGGATGTTCTAATAGGTTTGATAGGTATTAATAAACACATGTCTAATAGGTCTAATAGACCTCTAATAGGTCAAGTAATAGGTCTAATAGGTCTTAATAGATGTATAATACTATAAGTACATCTAATATGTCCTAGAATAGGTACATAATAGGTTTCTAATAGGTCCTAATAGGTCTAATAGGTCTTAATAGGTCTTTAGGTCTTGATACATGTCCTAATAGGTTTGACTAGGTCTTAATACATGTCTAATATGCCCTTTTGTCAAGTAATAGGTCTAATTAGGTACCAAGTCCAATTGATCTAATTGCATCTAAGCTACTTGAGTTATAGGTCTAGTTGCATCTATGTCGGTACTAATATGCCAATCTAACTTAATTAGGCCCTAATAGATCTAATAGACCTCTAATAGGCCTGATTAAGTTGACTAATACAAGTGTATACATGTACATATTATTCAAGTCCTAATATATGTAGCTATTAATAAGACATGCTCTTTATTGAATATATTCTAGGTCTAATTAGAAATTGCAATATCATGTGCTTACATGAACTTCATTAACATATGTCCTAATCATCAATTATGATATATAGTCATAGAGAGAGAGAGAGAGATAGGGTCACACCTTGTCTCACACGATGATACCTTTCATGAGCTTCTCTTCATAATCTCTCTTTAGTTTCTAGTGAGTAATGTCGAGCACTCTTATTTTGCCTTCTTTTCTGATTCCCCATCACTTTTGCATGATTATTCCACTAAAAGATCACAAAATGTAGGAAAATACACCTTCAAATGTCTTTTTTATATGTAAAATATGAATTATTTTGCAGCTCTGAATTAAAATATTGAGAAAATGGCTCTTATATTTATATGCGATCGTCGCTATCACGAAAAAACACCAAATTGGCCAACATGAGTTTCGAATGAAAGTTAAATTTAACTTTCATTCGAAACCAGTTAGCTTTCATTCAAAACTCTCTTGACCTGGGTGTTGATGCAGATGTCAACCCGAGGTTAGCATTTTTTAGTTTCGAATGAAAGTAAGAAGTTTCGAATGAAACTAGTTTCATTCGAAACTTCCTTTCTAGGAATTTTTGTCAAAAGCCAACAGAAAATAGCACATTTCTGAGTTTCGGGGTTGAAGCACTAGGGTCAAATGAAAAATTCAGAAAATGACCTTGAGTCCATGCAAAAGTGCTCTGAGTCATCTTTCTAACGACTATACTCTTGACCAGTTTTGAATTCATTAGGTGTATGTTGTTTGACGTGAAACGAATGTTAGTTTTTTGGCCAATTCAAACATATGAATTTGACGTTCAATAGAAAATAGTAGAAAATATAATAAAATTTTTGAAAAATATCAGTGCCCTTCATCTTAGAGTCTTCTTTCTACCAAAAAAAATAAATTTGAAATCCGATATATACAAAAGAAGTTATGCGTTATGCAGTGAAAGTAGGTCAAAAAACTAGCTTGGTCGACTTTGAGCATACATAAAATATGCAAAAAATGTGATAATGTCTTGAAACCAATTGGATTCCCTCAGTATGGATGTTACCAAACTATATTCAAAAGAATCGCATTGATATCTTTTATAGAAAAAAAGTTATGCATTACGCAGTCATGGTAACTCTTTGAAAATGCCATTTTCAGCAACATACTAGTTTTTGTGGGAGAAAGAAATTTTGATTTAAATTAATTTAAAAATAAAAATAAAAAATATATTTAGATTCTACACAGAAAATCCGAAAGGACTCTAGTTTACATCATTTTCCGATTTCGAATGGTTGAACGGCAATATGCATCGAAATGTCAAAGTTTTTCTGAAAATTGGAAGGTCAGTGTGAATTCAAGCCAAAAAGTGTAACCCACTATTGTGGGATGACCCAGGTATGAATTACACGATATACCCATCATCACCTAGCACTTAAATAATAAATTATGGACAGGGAACAACCCCCTAACTTCTGGATGTTTGTTTCATGTTGGCCTCTTATTATATGCAAAGGTAGGCCTGTCTTAATTAGGCTAACAACCACAGTGTAGGGGCCATAAATTATGGAACCCAAAATAGTACACACTTGTATTAAATTAGGTTCAATATACTACAAGGGAATGAAAACCATGCAATAGTGCCTCATGTGGATGGAAGAAACCCTTCACCAAGAAGATGGTTGTGTTTGCAATATTTATTAGAGGCAAAGAACATAATTTGGTTCCAGCAATTACTCCTAGAAGATAATGGCACTCACAAAACACTTGGAAAAGATAGCACTCACTATATCTTTTATCACTCTTTTAAAGCTGGGACAATAAATCTCAAAGATTGATCAACGAATTCTTGAACACAAAGGACCATTGACAGATATGATTCATGTGTACAATAGCCAACAACCAGTTGTTCCAATCATGATGTCCAATAATTATGTTAGAAAAAGCATCTACAAATCCCTTACACAACCATAATAGATTCAAACCATGAACTATAAGAACCTAACAATGGGACTAACAAAGATACAACCTAAACAAATCTTGATCATATTCCACCCTATTGTAAGGCCCAAGAAGTAACTCTATCTTAAAGCTACACATTCCTCTAGATGAAGCTCAAAGGTCAGGTAGCTGAAGCATAGCAATACTTGAATGAATATAGGAATAATTTGATGTACAATCATTTGCTAGATTGGTTTGTGGGTTTTCCACATAATATTTTCCCTTTAACACATTTATAGTTTGAGAAAATTAGAAAAAAATATTTCAGATTTATATTATCCTTTTGAACTAGCACACTGCCATCAGAATGCATAATCATTGGTCATCTCAAGAAAATTCCTATTGATTAGTAGGATATCCTTATAAAAATTTGATGCATGGATTTCTTGTGAATTATCGACTGCTATGTATCCTGCAACTATGGAAGGAATAGTTTTGGTGTTAGGTTTCATTTATTATTGAATTCAATGGTTTCCAAGATGTGTTGAGGAGTTTGCTCCTTGTTTAATGTTAACTGTTCCTGCACAATCCACTCATAAAATAGTGAAATGCTATGCGGAAGGGATGGTTGATAGTGTTCCTTGAGGGAAGGGGGATTTTGAAGGACTTGTTATCATTGTATTGTGTATTTCCAATATGTTTGGATGCAGGGTAGACCAGGAGAATGAAGGATCACTCACTGATTGCATGATAACCCAGTTTTGAAGGGTCACTGGTTGAGGGGACAGTCAAGATCTGGATGATTACACCATTGGAGGACCCTATTTATTTGTAGTAATTGCTATTCAAATTGGATGCATGGATTTCTTGTCAATTATCGGCTACTATGTATCCCGCAACTGTATCCGTAAATCTCCATATACTTCTCTAGGGTTGTAAGCCACTTAGGGATCAAAATATAGAGACTAAATCAAAATCATTCTTTGTCCTATTTCCTTTTAACAAAGTTTCAATTATCAATGATACAATATACATTTGATGCCCTAAGCTATCAAATATACAAATGGCACCTACCTAGAAGCTCACTAGGAGAATGAAGGATCACTCACTAATTGCATGATAACCCAGTTTTGAAGGGTCACTGGTTGAGGGGACAGTCAAGGTCCAGATGATTGGGCCATTGGACGACCCTAGTTCTTTGTATTAATTGCTATTCAAATTGGATGCATGGATTTATTGTGAATTATTGGCTGCTATGTATCCTGCAACTACATCCGTAAATCTACATATACTTCTCTAGGGTTGTAAGCCACCTAGGGATCAGAATAGAGAAACTAAATAAAAATCATTCTTTGTCCTATTTCCTTTTAACAAAGTATCAACTATCAATAATACAATACATTTGATGCCCTAAGCTATCAATACAAATGGCGCCTAGCTAGAAGCTCACGGGTTGTCCATTTGATAACCATAGTCAACATTTCAAAAAAATGGATATCCTTGAGCACAAGCACCAATAACATCAAATAATGGAGTTAAAGCATGGGCTAGGGTACGACACCAGTAGAATGTGGTCATTTCAGTGACAACAATTTACAATGGCGTCATTAAACATACATGCCAGTAATATCAACAAACATGAATCCAAATATTTGAATATGTAGTGAATCGATATCCTTGAGCACAAGCACCAATAACATCAAATAATAGAGATAAAGCACTAGCTGCGACACAACACTAGTAGAATGCGGTCATTTCAGAGAGCATTCATGATCAAATAAAATGAAATGCATTCAAATATGATGCCAGAGGCTCAAAAGATGAAAAAATCACATACCTTCTCCCGCGCTCAGCTTTCGCTCCTTTTCTCCCGCTCCCTCTATCCAATCGAAATAAAAATGATGAGGCCGTTTCACTTTTTTTTTTTAATCTATACTTCGAATCTGTCGGAATTCCAATGGTCAATTAAACATCCATCAGAATACCGACATCATTGGGGCCTATTACAAAAAAAAAACACCAAATTCATAATAAAAAGTTACCCGTTGGAAACTTTTGTCGAAATTTGGCCCCAAATGTAGTAGTAAATGCATTTAAAGCTATAATTCTCCCCATTCAATGTGGCATTGCATGCAGGTGTGAGGCTTATTATAGATGAGGCATTTGTTCTATTTTGAAGAGTCCAACACTTTGAAGATAGGAAAGGATGTTGTAGAGGCTAGACAGATGCTCAATAGTTTGAGGTGCGAAAACGTGTTTAGTAGTGAAACAAAGAATAAAATCCCTTTCACTAATTAGATAGATGTAGGTAATAATTTTAATATTAATTTAGATTAGTATTTAATGGGATTGTTTAGAGATTAATAAATGGATAGGATATTTGTTTTAGAAATAATATCTTATATTTCAAGTGTTGATGTTACATAAATTTTAGCAAAATGAATAAAAAAAATTAAAATTAAATTATTTAGATCTTTTTAGCAAAATGCAAATAATAATTAAAATTAATAAAAAATAATATAATTTATAATTTATTAATATATTTCTCAATTTCATAAGTTTATTATAAGAAATCAAAACAAGCAAATTCAAAATCGATTCAATTATAATATTCCTGGACTTTATTTTAATTGAGTTATGGCTACGCTTTTTAATAGATAATGAAATGTCCCCTACAAAATTGAATACTGGTCTCATGTCCCTTAATTTAATTTGGTAGTCCTTGACCCAAGCAATTTAGGAATATTATAATCTCTACTACTACCCAACCAAACTTTGCTGCCCCATATCTAATCTTTTAACATCTATAAACCTAATCATTTAGTATTATTTAGTTTACTTTTTATTATACACATGCGCCATATAATACTTATCTAGTTTATGTACATATTGCTTGACATTTGCCACTACACCCACCAAAATTATTTGTAGAGCTACTGTTGGAAACAGTTGTCTAAAGGAAATTGCTACTCAAATTATGTATTGTCTTTGATGTCACACAATGTCATAGTCCGCAGCAACCAGTTACTACCGAGCTCAGTCGGTTTGCCAGACAGGAATATTAGTGCTTACCGAGTCCACTCGGTCATCGAAGAAAAGTTAGTGTTTACCGAGTTCAGTCGGTCATCGAAGAAAAGTTAGTGTTTACCGAGTTCAGTCGGTCATCGAAGAAAAGTTAGTGTTTACCGAGTTCAGTCGGTCATCGAAGAAAAGTTAGTGTTTACCGAGTTCAGTCGGTCATCGAAGAAAAGTTAGTGTTTACCGAGTTCAGTCGGTTATCGAAGGTAAAGGATTGTCGGTGTTTACCGAGTTCCCTCGGTCTTCAAAAGATTATAGAAAGTTATGGTCACCGAGCACTGTCGGCCCTTGAAGGATTTTTGCAAATAGAGTTTGCTTAATTCAGCCGACTGTTATACTAAATAATGTCGATTTGACAAATCTAAAATCATATAAATAAAAGGTCAAATGTGAAAAATAAAAAAAATATAGCAGAAGATTTACAGAAGAAAGACAGGAAAGGTGTGTGCGAATTTGTGAAGGATGTTCAGATATCCTTGAGGTGCAGCACAGATTTATTCGATCAGGAAGGATCACACATATGCAGAACAGAGATCTATAATCAACAAGACAGTTTCATTATTATACAGGTCATTTTTCATTGTTACCTTCTTATCATTGTAACAGTGAATTCTAAATCTCTTAACCGAGTTGGTTTAACAACCATATTGTAAATCCTCTAACAAGGTGACAATTCCATTGAATTGTTTTCAAGACCTCTTACCAGGCCACTCCTAGCAGGGTGTTTTAAATCCTCTAACAAGGTCACACCTAACAGTGTGTTTTGTAACCTTTTACCGGGTTGGCTTCTAACCGGGCATCACTTCAGAAAAGTGAAAAATAGTATCTAGATACATTGGTGGTTTTTCCCATATTGGGTTTCCACATTAAATCTTGTGTCTCTTGTGTTCTTAATTGCTTTCTCAATCATATACATGTGCTGATGAATATCTAAAGATAATTTTGTTATTACTCTCTACATCTTCAAAGTTACTGCAATCTATTTACCGAGTGCTAAAACAAATAACATTGTTAAGATATCCTAAGGGATCTGGAAAGAATTAATTGTGAAGTGTTTTATGGTTGACTGATTCACCCCCCCCCTCTCAGTCACTTCATCCATATTCCATCAGCTACAACTTATACAATATTTACATTCATTGCTCTCAGGAAATGGCAACAAACATGAAAAATCACGAAATCATTGAAGTCCTAAGTGGAGAGACAACAAACTATGTTAGCAGCCCGTCAACTCCAATTGTAGGAGCCACTATACTACAAGAGTAATGTTGCTTAGTGAATCAACCATCAAATCTTGCAACCAATGTTAAGTCTCTATCTTCAATTTTGTCGACCAATTGTCATGATATTGTGTAGAACTTCAAAGTTGAATGCCAATTCCTAGTTGTTGAAGAAAAAGACATAATTACACTTCAAGATAGTTGTACTGAGTTGGAGGGCCTATGCACCTTCGTGAAAGAGATGTATTCTGATTGATATTACACAGGTGGTGCAACACCTTCCATAGTTAAAACATATGAGATGTACTTGAACACAAAGTGATCACTTGTCTTACCTTCTACTAAGTAGTTTAAGAACAACCATCTCTATAGATAAGCTATTGTAAATAGACAAACTCCTATTTCTGCACTATGTAACCTATCTACACACGTGAATGTACTTTTGGGTACAATAAATAAATAAATGTCTTTCAAATAAGTTTTCCTTGGAAGAATGTACTTCTTCACATATTGTGTATTATTCAATTGAATTGTTTATAGAGAGATACTGGTATACATTGCACTTTTATACAAAAAACACAAACTAATGTCATTCCTCGTTAACACTTACATTCAACTAGGGAAAAAGATGAATAAATCAACAACTTATCTAGGAACATGTTTTTCCTATTTTAAACAAATCTAATTGGAAATAACATGCTAAAACTCCTCCTCTTCAAATTTATCTTCATTTCACATATACTAAGTCTGCCACAACCTAACTCCAAAATTTACCTACATTTGCAGGCTACTCTATTCCTTTTAGATTGTACTTCACAATGGTAACTTTAATGGAAGGCGCACTTGCTAAGATTTTTGAAGGCTCACCTATTACAGATCCATACTTACAAGTTACATCCATGCATTCTATCCAACAAACACATTCTACATCTACCAAATACTGACTGTAACTTTCTGATGGTGAACAGACCCATTCTACACTACTATACCAGACAAATTCAATGATCTTGTCATTGAAGATGCTTTGGTGAAGGGCTCAATTATTTGCCTCAAAAAATATTCTTGCAAAATGCTATAGAAGTTCATGTAAGCCCTTTCTTTAACACTACCATCAAAAAATCTAAATTTCCAAACTAAAACTCCTTGCTCAATTGTCACTCTTGATTCTTTGCAGGGCACTCTTAGTCGAAAACTTTGAAATCTTCTCAAACAATGCAACTATAGTTGGAACTCCAATTCCACTCCTTCAAGTTACTGACTACCTTTGACCTTCAACCTCTGAACCTGCCTTAGGGTCTTCTCCAACTACAGAGTATTCTGTACAAAATATGGCTCCTTTTCAGCCACTCCCCATTAAATCATTGACTCCATATCATAGGCATTGGTCCATTGAGGGTCAAGCTTAGGAAAAACACCAATCCATGAATACAAAAATGCTATCCGTGAAGAAAAAGTATTTGGTTTTGAATTCATAGATAAAGATAAATCTAAAATCCATCTAACTTGTTTTAATGAACTAGTAGATGAGTTCTACGAGGTTATCCACCCTGGTTGTCTATACAAGATCTCTGGCAGTTGCATAAAATTTTCAAATACAAAACATAGTAGCTTGACAAACCCTTACAAAATAGTCATGTTAAACTCATCAATCATAACTCCTTCCACCTGTCTAGACTCTACAATACCCAAGCATAACTTCTACTTACTAAAAATTATAGATAAATGACTAATTTTGATCACGCGACCATTAGTAGTTTATTGCCGGTCATTTATCTCGTGACCAAATTTATGACTAAACTATTTTAGTCATTGATTTGGTCATTTGTTTAGTCATTTATTTAGTCATTTATTTGGTCATTTATTTGATCATTGATTTAGTTGTTTATTTGGTTGTTTATTTGGTCATTGATTTAGTTGTTTATTTAGTCATTTATTTGGTCATTGATTTAGTCATTGATTTAGTCATATATTTAGTCATTTATTTATTCATTTATTTAGTCATATATTTAGTCATTAATTTATTCATATATTTAATCATATTAGGACATGATGAAATCAAACCACCATCCTCCTACTTGTAAAGTAGGTGCTCTTTCATTGAGCTAGTACCCTTTAAAGAATAATCATACCATGTATACTAGTACTTTCCATTAAACACGATTTCAAGTTTTTCCATCTATAATTCAAGGGTTATGATAGTAAATGGTTATGACAATCATGCAAAACAAAGTATGTCAAAGACTGTTATGAGGCAAAATTCATGATTGTCATGTTAAGAGGAAGAATCACAACTTCTATCACTCTGAGCAACATATTCTATACATGAAAGAAAATGTAAATTTCTTGATCTAAGGGGTAGTAAAATGGCAAAAAAAATAAAATAAAGAGTAACAGCCTCCATGTAATTTCATGAAGAAAGGAGCAACATTTAGAGATTAAAACATAGCTCTTTGCATGAAAGAACAACTCCTTTAGTCAAGAAAACAACAGATTACAAGGGTTTCCCATAAAGTATCCATTTGAACTTAGGGCATGCACAATTCTTCTGTGTTATCTCTTTCTTAAGAGAGGGATCTCTCACATTCCATAGGCTTCATATTATTTTGATGATTTGTATTGAGCATTTTTCACCCACCAAAGCATGCCCCATGTAATGCATGAATGCATTATTTTGATGGAAAGATCACATGACAGTCACAAATTTATGACAGTCAAAAGCATTGATATTTTATAAAAATGCAAGAACCAAAGCAAAGGAATGCTATGATATGCCGAGGGTTAAAAACACTATTAAAGAACACAGTGAGAAGCCATGAAAACATTAGCTTTCAAAAGGTATAGCAGCAGAATGGAGAACCGTAAAAAACTAATAATGTCTTGATCAAATATGAAAAGGACAGTGATATGATCAAAACATTAAGTAATGACAGAGATAGAAGTTACGGAAATCATGGACAAAAATAGTGAAAACCTATGAAGTGCATCAATAGTGATAAAAAACTAAGTAGGGACAATAAAGAATGAAGACAACAATTCAAACAAGAATATAAAAAAAAAACTTTATGCTTTTTAACCAACATCAATTCAAAGAGTCCACTAAGGTTTCATTCAAACAAGAATTTAAAAAAACTGTACCGCGATGGTTCAAAAAGGGAAATGAAGCCAATTGCAATAAGTCAACTCTGATATGTGTGCTTAAACCTCTGAGAGTATGTTTTTCTACTCCATAGAAGAGCTATCAATTTTATTTGAATAGAATTATTCATGGTCATGAGAGACGGGTTCTTCTCCACTGTTACTCATGAAATGTAGACCAATGAAGATTGACTCAAACTAGACAATTGAATCCTTGTAAATCATCACATGATTTGATACACTTGGAAAATATAACTCATATGGAAATTATTAATTCTTATTAATACCAATACAACACCAAACTATTATATTTAACAAAATTGTGAATGCAAAACTTTACATAAATGAGTCTAATAATCAGTCAAGGCATGCTCAGACATCAAATTTAAAGTCCTATGATAAAGATCTCTGACCTGTAGATGGTAACAAAAACCTCAGGAATTGTTCCATCAAATGAGCCAATTATGTATGGACTATACTTGACATTTGTAGCAACACTAACATAGTTAAAAATAATGTAGAGAATGGTGAGATTATCGAAAGAGCAACAACTTAGATTTGATAGAACCAATTTCCTTCTCCTGCTAGCCTTTCCAGCATAGATTTTTGAGGCCATCTTTGAAGCCATTTCTGTGTCAAAAAAGAGAGACCATTATAGGATATCTTACTAATTACAATCAGCTGAATTTTATCAACATGAAACCACAAGATAATGGGTAGAAAGTTACATGCATTTGGTTGTGAAAGACAGATCCAATGAAGTAAGGCAAGGACATGCCAAGACTGGTTCTTTCCATTATTATGAAAAATCCAATGTTGTATCCCAATGTCATTCTAGCCAGCCACATTGAAGGTGTCGATGGTAGCAGAAAAATAGGAACAAACCCATTGACCAAATAAGCACAAATACAAATGCTTTTACACTAAAAGTTGTTGCTTCCCAATATAAGACTGGTATAATCACCTATCAAAATGACTAGAATAAGATCTTTATGAGAAGAAATTTACTTTTTTAGAGCGAGTGAAGGAAACATCCATGTAATCAAGAATAAAACCAGTTCCAGTCTGAAAAGTCACAAACAAATGATCATAACATCTAGCAAAAGATTTGGAATATTCTAAGATATAGATATCCTACTCCTCCATCTACTTATGTACGATAATTGCAAATATATCCAGAGCACCTGGAAAATGATAATGACTCACAATCATTTTCAGCCAAATAGCCAGAAACAACTACAAGCATACATGCACCTGTGCGCCGTTCACACACATAAAAATTTCAATGGCTCCATCCATTTTTCTATCTAAAGACTAAATCTAGAGTATGTCAGATTTTTCCATCAATTGCAGTGGATATGTTAAAAAACTATCATAATATGCACTCAAACCATGATGTCATCTCAACTAAGCTTGACTGAATATTAAATTTATCAATAATGAAAAGGAAAACTTGAAGTTAGTATTAAAAATACCCAAAGGAAAGAACAGGAACATTTCAAAACATAGTCAATTCATAGAAACCTTGGAACCCAAGGTCAAAATACAAGAGATTTGAAAAGAAATGTTGGGCCAATTCAATAAGTGTCAGTAGAGGTAAACAATAGGTTTCAAGCATATATTTATGGAGAATGAACACATTTTTAGGATCTTTCTATGTTGCATGATGAGGAATATTTCACTAATACCTAATATCTTGAATACTTAAGTATACAAAGAACTGAGAACACTTTTAATGTTAAAATGAGGTGTGAGGAAAATTTCTTGCAAGGGAGATGTTAAAAGAAGAAAGCAAGAGCTTAAGTATATTGGCAGGATGGCATCAAAGCCCAACAACTGAAAATTACTGAGATAGAGATATAGATCCTTCAATGACTTATGAAAACATAAGCTTTTGGAGATCCAAAAGCCACCTAAAATAGAGGACTAATCCATAAAGATCCGAAAAAGTAATCAAAGTATTCCATCTACTCCTAAAAGAATCAGTCAATCCTAGATCAATCATCAAAAGGGCTTACAATAAGGAATTTATTCCATGATGACAAAACTCTCATGTTCAATTGGTGATGATTACCTAACCAATGGTGATGGTAATAAAAATGCCAGGTAGCATAGGTGATGATTTTGAAATTGCTTGTTTCAACCTTTGGTAGATTGACAGTTATGAAACTGCCAGGGTCAAAAACATAACCGCCAGTTTAGTGGATGCAGCAGTTTTGTCACAAGAATTTTTAGTAATCATAACTACATAAGTCATGTTTCTTCAATTATTCAATGTTTGATTCCTTTAATGCATGATAGGACATTCCCTCGGCATTAAAAAACCATAACAATTTGCTGAGTAAGTGCATAAGAGTTAGAGAAAGTGTGGGAGAAGTGAATTGGTGATGTATTGGGAAAATAATCAGTTGTTCTGATTTTCAATTAATTTGAGCCTCTGATAAGTATGTCCATATCAGGATTGGGAAGATAGAAGGAATATTAGGTTTAGGTTACACTCAATTAAGACTCTCTTTATTGATTCATTGAACAAAGGAATAAGAAGAAGATTTTTAATTGCCACTTCCAACTGATTTTCCCCATCTTTGCGTTTCCAAGATAAAATACTTGTCTTCATGTGGTTTGTCTATCTTCTATTCATGTGTATAATTGATGAATGCACACACTCCATACACGTTCTACTACCCAAAAACACTCCAGTACCATCGCCACTCAATTAAATCCAAGAAGTTGCAACATGGTTAAGAAAAAAACATTGTATTTGATTCCAACAAGCAATGTTTGTAGAGAAATTACCAATCATTTATCATCCCAAGGTTTCAATATTTCATGCCACATAATTTAATGATGCAGGATATTTCACAGAATCTAATAATTTTTATTGGCATTTAATAGACATTTAATAGTTGCCAATTGTTGCTATTTTTAGAGCATCATTTGTACCAATATTAACTTGAACTATAGTATACTGGAGTCCCAGAAGTAGGTAGATGGAACAGTATACAGGAGCTTTTAGGGATGAATCTGGCCAAAAATAAGCCCAACGTTCAGAGAAAAGTTAATCTAATATACACAATTCAAACTTACAAAACGATTACATATTGTTGCAGTTTTCAGAACAGCTATGAGTAGCATCAACTTCATCATTCTAACTCATATTTCTTCAATCAATTTTAGAAGTTTCTGCTCCACTGTGATGTCACCTAGGGCACTGTGGCAAGACAGTTACCACTTTACTTAAGTATCTAACGTTTTTTATCTGAATGTGCTATAATGCAGCTAGTATTTTACAGTGAGCTTCCTTTTAGAGGCATTCATTATCTAGAAAGGAATATCTTTAGGCATGCATACTCTATAGGGAATCTCCAGAATCATCTAGCAAGATGAGGAATAAAGGGATTTGTAGGAACAAAGGTTCCATTTTCAAATGTATATAGTGGACATAAAATAAATTATAACTTCCCAAAATGTAGTGTTCCAAAATGAATCCTATAAATTTCATCAATGCTAGAAATTTTGATCGCATCCTATTAAACAGACTAAATAGAAATTATGATATATCATCTCTAAACCAGGTAGTAAAGGCCAAATTCCTCAATACAAATACTTAATAAGTTGAATCTAAAGTCTTTTGACTTGGTTGTATCTCCCACTTTGTGAAGACAAATATTCTTTGAATATGAACATTCTAAATTGGGTAAGACAAGATGAAAAAATCCAATCGAAAGTTAAGATCAAGCAAGTTACCTTGACCAATATTGTCACAATAAATTTCCCTTCAACCACATCCTAATTGGGAGTTGTTGATATGCCTATCAAACTTGTGACTTGTTTAAACATCCACATAAAATGAGCCAATGTTGGAACTTTCACATCCCGACCTTGGTTGTTGAAAAGACCCCAGACATGTACATTTCAAGCTGCACAATACAATGAAAAGAACAAGTTAAAAATAAGTATAAAAAATATATGCAAGAATATGTTAATAAAGCCTATATGACATAACAAACCATACTATATTTTGAAATGTAGGCAAATAAATAAAGTTTAAAGATAACTTGAGCAGGTAAGTAGATCAGAAAGAATGGTTGTGATATGCTATCAAACACACTCTAGCTGCTATGTATAATGCAATCGAACAGAGAGACAACATAAAATTTAGAAAGATACAATATGAAAAGTAGTTTTAGAAGCAGTACTGAGCAAAATAAACCACCCCAACTTCAAAAGTTGGTTGCTAACAACCTGTGATTATACACTTGCACAGACAACATAGATTCCCCAATTCCTAGTGTGGATATTATAAAGATGGACCATTCCAAACCTAACGTGAGGATGTTGCTGAACAGTCCCATAAAAAAATAAATGATGTATTGTTACTCTAATACATCGATCACCAACATGACTAGGGTCGATCAAGCATTCTCCTGTCATGATTGAAAAAGTGACATTTGAAACCATAAGGGAATACATTTGTTTATTGTGATTTTTTTGTTATTGAATAAAAAATACAATATTCATCATTCAAAATCTAGGATTCCAATAGTACAAACATCTATTAATTATTATAATTGCAATGACATTCCAGGCTCAAACGTATGTCTAAGTTTTTTCACATTAAGATAAAAAAAAAAATAGTCATTTTCTTTTATTGTCTAGTTTATACTTTACTGTGGCATCATCTCCCAATATCACTATTTAGTCTGATATGAAAACCTGACACTTTATGCCTTATTTAAACAAACGAGTTCTCATGGGAAATAGACTACTGAAAGATGAGACAGACAATAAATATTACATGTAGTTGAAATATCACAAAAATAAATCTATCTGAATCATAGTATCGGGACTTGGACTCAGCACAGACTTGGCAAGCCATTTCTGCTTCAGACTCAGATTCGACACCAAAACTAAGCACAAATTGGGCAATTGAAAAAATATATGTAAGATAGAAATATTGTTTATAATATTTTTTTATCATACTTCAAGATGAATTTCTTAATTTTTCACAATTTTGACTGTATCTGATGATCAAGACTCACTAATGTCTACAATAAAACTCTGCCAACTCTATAAGTCAAGGCTGCTGGCTCATTGAGCCTAACCTGAACTCAAATCCATGAATCCTCACTGAGACTCAACACTATGCTCTAATTAAACTAGAACATTCTCATTCATTTTACTCTCATGGCATATACTCTTGGTCTGAACAGTCCACCCTGTTAATGTACTCGTATGCTCAAACATAATAAAAAACTCAACTTAGTAGTCAATTCACCAAGAATCGTGTCTATGAAAATGTTCTTGAGAGGCCACTACCAATGCTACTTATTAGTCATGTGAAAGTTGAAACTTACCACTTATCTGACATACTAATGATACCTATAGCAAGAATATATTTTGGAATCTATGTCACATCCTTTATTTTGTAAAAAATTGAATGATGAGTTAGCTCCCATTACAGAAAGAACCATATGCAAGAGAAATTAATATTAAGGGATGAAATTGACTATTTAAAAAGCAGTTTCAGCTAAAAGAATAGTTGAGGTCCTCAAGGTATATAGTTTTTAAGAAAATAGCACAATATTTCAAATGCACAAATTAGTGTGAAGTTATAACTCAAGACATGCATTAAAAAAGGAATGCAAATCATTTGAAGCAATAGAAGAAATAACTTCTTGTCACCAATTTCACATCTTTTAATTTAATTTTGAAATGTGTTGTTGAAGGTCAATCCCATCTATTTGTTATTTCACAAAAAACTCTCAAACATAGTGGTCTGTGAATTAAATGAGAAGGCACAGAAAAAGATGAAAGTTCTAACGGTTGTAGAAGAACCAAATTCCAGTAAGATGATTATCAATCAGGAAATAATTTTCTCCACTGACATTTTACTTTGTTCCTTGTAAATAGTTTATTTTTATACAATAAGAAAATAATTAAACCATTAATATGTATTGGCTAACAAAGGTAAAACGTAAAAACTCAGCTTTAAATAGAACAATTCAAACAAGACCCAAACCAGAGGATAAATCCTTATTTTTTCTATGCTCACCAAATCAAAATATGGCGTAGAGCCTACTGAAAGTTGGAATTAATTATGACTATAAGAAGACTGAGTAATAATTATGTGCTATGGTATTTTAGAAGAAAGCTAGATCATGATAAGAGCAAGTATTTTCTCAAATAAAGATCCAATTATAGGTTTGTCTCATCCTAGACAAGCATATAAATATTAGCTAGAGGCATTGTAGCATAATTAAGACTATCAATGTATATGTTATTTTCAAGGTCCTATGGCAGCTGATAGCTCTTTAAAGCACTACTTGAATCAGACCAAGACACATTTCTATTGGAGTTTTATTTGAATAAATCTAGAAGCATATTAGAAGTTTTTGAAGGGAGAGTTAAATTTTTTTTGGAACTGGTTTGGTGCCTTTTTATTGAGTATATGGAAAGTTATGAAAAATTTACTAAAACTTTTCAGAATCTGTTCCTAAGGTTGTCTATCGTAAGAAAAATGTCATAACTTTGTTCTGCACCGTTAGATCTTTCTAAAAATTGTACTGAAGGTCTGAAATGACAGTATTTACATCTCCACCGAAGCGATTGGTTAAATAATATCATTTTCAAAAGTTATTAACGACTGATTCAAGACTGCTGAAACCTTGTGACAGTAATAATTTAAATTTGTGATACAAGATTCAAGTATCTATGCATTTAATGGGTCTTATAAAGTTGGAACGTGATTGAATTATTATTAACAAATTTTGGAAGTCTTCGTAGTTTTTGGAATGTACAAGGAAAGAGTGTTCAAACCCTTTGATTACTGCTCTGTCATGTAGAATATGTGACAGTTATAAGTCTGATTTTTGTACAAATCGGCTTTGTAAAGTTGTTGATATCTAAAGTCTGAACTCATGATATGGAGGCAGATTTCCACTTTGAACATGAGTATACTTGAAGGTTCTGACATTTATTTATCAGGATGTGATCAAAGCTTATGATTATTGCTCTTGTTTGTAGACAAGAGGCTCTCCACCATGTGGACAACATAGAAGAACATTTCATGGGATATGGTGATTTATTGATGGAAGGCTTAAAATTCTTGAATATGATAAGGATGTTGGTTGTGTTGAAATGCGTAGAGAGTTTTGAGTTTTTATTTACTATTGTTGATTGAATCATTAAGATGCTTTATGATTTGAAGATATTGGTTTCCTTATGATGATTCGGTATAAGTGTTAGAAGAAAGAGATTGCTTGTGCCTTTCAGTTGGGTTGATGGCTTAATCCTCATGGTTGATTTGGGGATTTAAGGAAAGTTCCACCTGCATCATTTTCCTACCTTTGTATCTGCATTTAAAATGGAATGTGCTGACTGGGGGATTTCTCCAACCTCAAATAAGAGAAGGGGGTTCACATCTAGATAAAACTATACTTGTTTGAAAGGTTAAATCCCAATTCCATGGTCTCTTCTTGTCCCATAAAAATAATTTTCCATACCAGAATAAGGGTTAAAACTTTTGCTAAGATGAGGTAGGAGCAATTTGAAACTACACAAGAACAGCATGCATGTAAGGCAAGGGAAGGATACTGGTGATCCATTTCATTTATTTGCACCCCAGCATTGACATGTTAGAATGTTTGGAGAATAAAACAAAGCCAGTGCTATTTATACATAACCTTTAAAAATAAATAACATAATTAGGAATTACAATTGATCGTGTGTTACCACATTATAAACAAATGAAAGAAATGAGTCCACCCAGGGTAAGTGAAAAGATGAGTCTTGATTTGAAGATATCTACCTATTAGCATGAGTCTCTACATGTAGCACTTAACCTTCTTTAAGAAAACTGATGTGAACTGGGAGTTCTTCAAGCTGATGTGAGCTTTAAGCAAGGTGATATTAAAGCTGTAACTTTTGAACCTTAAACCACAATGAAGAAAATAGAGACAAAGACGATATATCAATGACTGATCAGCCACAACCTTCAGATAAAAATGGCAACCTTCATTAGCCCAGATTGGTACACATGGATATCATGGTATTGCAAATAGGCAACAAGAAGTTAATGCAGAAGAAAGATTAAACCAAACCAATGGTGTTTCTATTTCAATTTCTCGAACTACATTTGAATTTGTTGCAAAGTTTGCTAGAGGCTTGCTTGGGTTCCAAGGATCACAACTGCTTTCAAACATGGAAAGTACTCAAGGAGAACCTTCCTAGAAATATATACTCAATAGCACTAAACTGAGCATTTGGCAAGAGAAGGAGCTCATAAGAGGTTTAGAGTACCATATGTCAAAGTCTGTTTCCACGAATGCTGGGGATGGATTGAATACTATATATAGTTCAATGGTTTCACAAGGAGGGATTGAAGAAGCATAAATAAAGGCTTCAAAAGATGAATTAGATTCCTAGTAGAATTGAGGTTGGAATTTCAGAAAGAGTCTCATTGGTTTAGAAAAGTTGACACTCCATAGTGTTGAGAAGAAGATAAAAGAAGAAGATTATTTGTCAAATGTTTCTGCCCTTGGCAACAATGAATTTGGACACTTCAAACAGTTTGATAGTGTTACAGATCCCAATGACCATTTCTTCTTTGATAAAACCAGCCAGTATAACAGCCAACGTGAATGGATAAATAAAGTACAACAAGAATGGGCTATCCTAGAAAACCATCTTCCTGATTCTATTTGTGTTAGAGTTTATGAAGACCGAATGGATTTACTGTGGGCTGCAATTATTGGAGAAGTTGGCACTCCATATCAAGACGGTCTTTTTTTATTTGATATTCATCTTCCAAATGAGTACCCTCGCGTACCACCTTCAACACACTCATTCTGGTGGCTTACGATTAAATCTTAATGTTTATGAAAATGGGAAGATCTGCCTTGGTCTTCTAAACACGTGGATAGGGAGAGCGACAGAAGTTTGGGACCCTAAGAATCCAAGCATTCTTCAAGTTCTTATTTCCCTTCAAAGTCATGTATTGAATGCAAAGCCATACTTCAATGAGGTAGGATATGATGAACAGATTGGTAGAGTTGAAGTAGAGAAAAAATCTCTTGCATATAATGAAAATGCTTTCCTGCTATCATTAAAACCAATGTTATATCTACTGCGTAAAGCACCCAAGCATTTTTAATCATTTGTTAGAGAGCAATTTTGTAAATGTGGTCATTATATACTTGGTGCCTGTAGTTCATATATGAGGGGTACTCAAGTTGGATTACTTCGAGGCGATGCAATGATGCCACTACATGCTAAGATTGTTTCTCAATGTAGCAGTTCAAATGGTTTCAAGATTATGTCTGCAGGTCAATGTCTAAGTAATTGCACGTATAGATATTATATGAATTGGTTTTGTTTTTGTCTGTTTATGTGTCTTATAAATACCTTAGACAAATAGAAGATGTCTATGTTTTATTAAACTATTCTATTAAAGTTTTTTGCAATTGTAATTAGGTTGTGGTATATCTGCACATCTACAAATCCGCAAATGATATTATGGAGTGCATATTAATCGTATTTGTATTATGAATAAAAAAAACAACCACCATTAACTTTGGAGCTCGAAATGAAAAGAGAAATTTTTTTTAATAGAAGAACTTAAGCTTAAAAAGAAAAAATGTTGAGATTTACATAAATGCCTGTAATTCATTATGGCAATGGAGTTTTAAAGGTAGATGCAAGTTTTTGAAAGAAACCTAGATGCAAATATAGAAGATCATATGCCTAGTTTGCACATATCAAAACACTCATTCCCATTTCCAATATCCAACATTTCCAAATGATACAAATTGGAGTTCAACTTTCATGCTTCCAGTAGATCAGTCATGAAAATATTTAGAAAAATATAGAGAAGATTAGAGGGATTCATATTTTTCATGCCGTTTTATATCTAACCCTCAGAATTACAATATTTAGAAAAATGAAATGCAAGAATATGAAACGGATCAATGGCCATGTTATCAGAACAAAAGTAAAAAACCCTCACACATGATTTTGTCACAAAAATAATGCCAAATAAAAGCCACAAAAAATAGAGGAATATTGAAATTTATTTTTATTATTCACGCTGAAAGCTCAAAGTCATAGAGAGAGAAGATGCGCCTGTAGGAAAAAATATGAACCTACAACAAATTCATCAAAGAGCCAACATAGATTTGTTGGCAGTGGGCCAGCGTCCCTCGCAGGGTTCACAACATGGCTTAACCTCCTCCCGTGTCTTCTATAAGTCTAGTGGTTGTATTGAGCATTAATAGGTCGATCTTTTGGTGCAACGATGACCACTACTTGTAACAAGTGGTATAAGATCTTGGTCACAAGTTTGAATCCATGCAGGCCACGGCGAGTGACACTGGGAGGGGGATTGTTGGTAGTGGGCTAGCGTCCCTCGCAGGGTTCGTGACATGGATTAACCGCCTCCTATGTCTTTTATAAGTCTAGTGGTTGTATCAAGCATTAACAAGTTGATATTTTGGTGCAATGACAACTACTACTTGTAACAAGATCAAACCCTAGCTGTTGAGTCATCTGACAAACTTCAAGAGCAAAATGCCAAATGAATGACAATTATAGTTTTTACCCTATTTTAATCAGTGGTCAATATTCTTTGTATTTTATATTTTTGAAGGAAATTTTAAATTGTAACAACCACATTTGTGAATGACTATAAAGTTTCCTTCAAAAATATCCTTTAAAATTAAAAATACAAAGAATATTGACTATTTTAACTAGTGGTCAATATCCTTTAAAATTAGTAATAAGGGGTGTTAGGATTAACAAGGCAGAAATAACAATTACATGCAAATATAACCAATATTAGAAAACAATAAACCACACAGAAGAGAACACAAGACACAAAGATTTAACGTGGTTCACCCAATCCCTGGGCTACGTCCACCAACAACGAGTCCAATATTTTATTATCCAGTTATTACAACCTGATTACAATCTGTAATCCCCTACAGCTCAATTTCATCACAAGTACTAAAAATCATACATCATAATAAAATCCCTAGCCCTAAGCCATATTATAGAATATTTTTGCCGCTTTAGGGTTAAAATGAGTTACAACATGTCGGCCCAAAAATTACTGAAAATATGTCGGCGAGGTTGGGAGGAAAAGTGTACAGTACTTTCTTGGATAGTACTTTCCTGATCAGTCACCACAAGCTAACAATCTCCCACTTGGTGGTTAGTATCCACACTAAAAAAAAACCTCCCACTTGGAGACTGATCCTGTAGCAATACCGCTACCATATGAGGCTCCCACTGGATCGAACCACCTTGGACTCAACTGTTTCTTTATTCTGTTTAGTCTAGAAGACCAACTGAAGCTGAACATGAGTTCAACTTCTCCCTTGTTACTACCTTTGTAAACATACCTGCTGGATTATCATCTGTATGAATCTTTTCCAGCTTTAACTTCCCATCATCCAAAACTGACCGAATGAAATGGTACCGCAACTGTATGTGTTTTGTCTTTGAGTGCAAAGCAAAATTCTTCGTAAGATGAATGGCACTTTGGCTATCTATATGCAGAAAATTACCCATCTGAGGATGTCCCAATTCTTCCATGAAGAATTGAAGCCATATCATCTCCTTGGCTGCCTCTGTAGTAGCAGCATACTTTGCCTTTGTAGTGGATAAAGAAACCACCTTTTGTAGTCAAGAAATCCAACTCACTGCTATCCTACCAACAATAAATCAATAACCTGTAGTACTCCTCCTGCTATCTATATCTCCTGCTAGATCTGAGTCAACATATCCTTGTACAGTAGTAGTAGAACCCCCAAAGTGTAAACACGTACTGAATGTACCTCTCAAATATCTAAGAATCCATTTGACTGCATTCCAATGCTCAATACCAGGGTTACTCATATATCAGCTAACGACTCCCACTACATGTGCAATATCTGGCCTAGTACATACCATAGCATACATTAAGCTCCCTACAGCTGAAGCATAAGGTACCTTAGATATTTTAGTCTCTTCTTGTGGTGTCTTGGGACACATATCCTTAGTCAATTTCAAATGACTAGGCAAAGGTGTGCTGACAGCTTTGGCATTCTCCCTAGAGAAATGTTGCAACACCTTCTCAATATAATCAGCCTGAGATAGAGACAATTTCCTATTTTTCCTATCTCTGCAAATTTTCATACCAAGGATTTGTTTTGCTACCCCCAAATCCTTCATATAAAAAGATTTTGCTAACTGTTGTTTCAACCCCTTAATATGATCCATGTTAGATCCAGCTACAAGCATATCATCAACATATAAACATAAAATAATGTAGCTATCATCATCCAACCTCTTAAAATAAACAAAATGGTCAGAATTACATTGAGTGTATCCATTCTCATTCATAAAAGTATCAAATTTAATACACCATTTCTGAGGTGCTTGCTTCAAGCCATACAAACTTTTCTGCAATTTGCACACCAAATTCTCCTTACCCTTGACCTCAAAACCTTGTGGCTGTACCATATATATTTCTTCATTCAAATCAACATGAAAAAAGGTTGTTTTAACATCAAGCTGCTCTAAATGCAAATCTTCAGTAGCCACAATACTTAAAATAGTACGAATAGAAGTCATTTTAACAACTGGAGAAAAAAACTCATCAAAATCAATACCATGTTTCTGTGCAAATCTTTTTACGACTAATCTGGCTTTAAATCTTTTCTTACCTCCATCCTCTTCTTTTATCCTATAAACCCATTTATTCTGTAAAGCCCTTTTACCTGCAGGTAACTTGCATAAATCTCAAGTATGATTTTTCAACAAGGAGTCCATTTCATCTGTCATTGCAGACTCCCACTGAAGTTTTGTATCCACCTGCACAACTTCATTATAACATTCAGGTTCACCAGCATCATTTAATAAGATAGAATACAAAGAAGGTGAAAATCTATCTAGAGGTCTACTTAGCCTTGTTGACCGTCTAACATTCACTAGGGTGTGTGGTATTTATTGTTGCTGTTGTTGCGGAGCATAAAGAATTTTTGGAACATTATCATTTGGAATATCATCCAGCACTACATAATCATTTTCTTTCTTCTCATGCTGCAGCAACAAATCTTTGTACAATACTTTCTCATTGAATATGACATCTCTGCTTCTTACAATTTTATGATTTTCAAAATCTCAAAGCCTATAACCAAATTCATCAATGCCATATCCAACAAATACATATTTCTTTGACTTAGCTTCCAGCTTGGTTCTATTTTCATAATCTATAAGTGCAAAAGCTTCACAACCAAAGGTTTTGAGAAAAGAATAACTCACCTTCTTACCACTCCATGCTTCCTCTGGAATACCACAGTCCAAAGGAGTAGAGGGGTCTCTATTGATTAAATAAACAACAGTGTTCACAACCTCTACCCACATATTTTTGGGCAGCCTAGCATGCAACCTCATACTCCTTGCACGCTCCATTATTGTCATGTTCATGCATTCAGCCACTCCATTTTCTTGTGGAGTCCTTGGTATAGTTTTCTGCCTACGAATACCATTAGAGGAACAATAATCTTCAAATTCTATGCTGCAATACTCACCACCATTATCAGATTTGAGACATTTTAATCTTTTACTAGTCTCATTCTCAACCAAGCATTTCCATTTCTTAAAAGTTTGAAATACATTAGATTTCTGTCTAAGGAAATAAATCCATACTTTTCTTGTTGCATCATCTATAAATGTAACATAATACAGAGAGCCACCAAGGGAAGATACCTAAGTTGGTCCCCATACATCTGTATGCACAAGCTCTAATCTCTCATTTTTCTTTTCCTTCCCACTCTTCACAAAACTAACTCTCTTTTATTTTCCATGAACACAACTTTCACAGAAATCCATATTGACACATTTTAGACCAGGTAAAACTTTCTTTGAATGAAGTAATTTCATACCTTTCTCACTCATGTGCCCGAGTCTGTTGTGCCACAGTGCTATGTCAGAATCTATAGCAATGGTTTGATGTTCTTCTTGCTCAACTGCAGCCACTGTTCCTGAACATTCATTATCTTCTAAAATAATTAAAGTAGAAGGAACAATATGACCTGTACAAAGATATAAGGTGCCTACTTTCACACCTTTTGCTACTACTAAGGAACCTTTTGAAACCTTCCAATTTTTATCATTAAAAGTAACTATGCAACCCTCATCAGTGAGTTGCCCTGCTGAAATTAAATTTCTGCTCAGCCATGGAACATGTCTTACCTCTTGTAGTAGCCAATGATTCCCATTGTGCATCTTAATCTTGATTTTTCATTTTTCAACAATTTGACAGGGTTCATTATCTCCCAAATAAACTAGCCCAAAATCCCCTTGGACATAATCAACAAAATAACCTCTATGGGGTGTGGCATGAAATGAAACCCCCGAATCTAACACCCATGAATCATCAACATTTTCTAAAGACAAGAGAAAAGCATCCTCTTCGGATTTTTTACTTACCACATTTGCCTCCTTGTTTCCATCATTTTTGTCTCCTTGATCTTTCTTCGAAGACCAACAATCTTTCTTCTTATGACCTAGTTTTCCACAGTACCAACAATTATTTGGACCTTTGGAGTCAGACCTCTTTCCCTTTGATTTTCCTCTTGATTTCCCATGATTTCCAGAGTTATTTCCTCTATCTCTTGTTCTGCCTCTGCTTTCTGCGTTCAATACACTACCCGATGTGGATGCCCTTGAGCTTTTCCTACGAATTTTCTCACTCAATATAACACCAATTTAACATCATCAAACTTTAGGGTATTAGAATGAGAAATAGAATTACTAACAGCCATTACCAAGCCATTCCAACTTTCTGGCAAAGAACACAAAATCAAGAGAGCCCTAACCTCTTCATCAAAAGTAATTTTAATTGAGGCTAACTGACTTGTAACTGTAATAAACTCATTCAAATGATCAGCGACTGATCCACCTTCTACCATTTTCATATTAAATAAACACTTCATAAGAAATACCTTTCTTGAAGCTGAAGGCTTTTCATACAACTTCGCTAGGGTATCCATCAGATCTTTAGCTTTCCTTGCTCTAGCAATATTGAATGCCACTGATTATGCCAGGCATAAACAAATACTCCCCAATGCATTTGATGCAGGAGCATCCTGGGTGTAAGAGCAATCTTGCATCACCCAAAAATATTTCTATTTTTTTATTCAATAAGGGCTATTTTAGTGCAGAGCTACTATTTATGGAAAGTTACTATTTTTGGTAATTTTTGTATGTGCTCAGAATGATCTGATTTCTTTCTTGGAGGTTTATTTTGGTCATATAAGTCTGCCAGTAAAGTTTCATTGCCAGATCAAGTGTATATTGGAAGATATTGAAGATTTTCGGTATTGGCAGCAGGGTACAGAAACTTTGAACTCAATTTTGAAGGCTTTAGAGGCCCCGGATGAGGTTGAAAATTTGGGTGACGGGCGCTTGCGCATGTCAAGCTTGTAGAGCGCTTCGTGGCATTTCTAAAATGGGGTTATAATAGCCGAGCGGGTCAACGGGTGATGACTTATGGTCTTCAGAAGTTGGGCCACCTGAAATGGCGAAAAATAATTTTCTTCAAAATTTCTGTTCGGGTTTCAAAGGTTATCTTGAGCCGACTATGATGTAATAAAATGTAAAATAAAATAATTCTAAGTTTGGTCGGCCTTATTGGCTAAAATTCTGGAACCTTCTCAGGCGGTGGAAAATTGCCTATATAAGGAAGGCTGTATTATTGTCTTAGGCAGTTCAGAATAGTTCAGAATAGTTCTGGGTAGTAGATCTGGGTATTGATTCGAGGCTTTGTCCTACAGAATATTGTAAGGGAATGCCCATGTGGCTTTGCATATTGTAATTCTGAAAGTTTGTAATTCCACATTTGTGGAGATAATAAGAAGCCAATTTTCTGTTCTTGCATATTATTGTTGTTGTTTCTCTATTTCTGTTATGTGTTTGTGGCATTAAGGGGAGCATCCTTCATCAAGTGGTATTAGAGCAGGAGTTCTTGAGTGTGTAAACAGATCGCCGACTGTGAGGCAGTTTGCACCAGGACCGTGGTTAGGGTTTCAGCGCGCATCGCGAAAATGCCTCCATGAAGAGAACATGGCGGAAGACCTGGTGTTGTGACACCTGAGGTTAGAGAGCTGCAGAGACAAGTGCGGGCATTGCAAGAAGAGATTCGCAGAGGAATGAATCTTAATGTCAGAGACGAAAGCGAGGATGAAGCCGAAGAAGAATATCAAGAAGGAGAAGTTGAAATTGTGAACCAGGAGGAAGAAAGACTTTTTCGGGCGATTTCCAAGATTGGGAAAAGACCTAAGATTGAGGTTCCTACATTTTCTGGAAATCTTAACCTAGAGGAATTGATCGACTGGATCAATGAATGTGAGGAATATTTTGAGTATGAAGATGTTGAGGATCCTGATAGGGTCAAATTTGCGAAGGCCAGATTGAAAAGTCATGTGAAGATCTGGTGGCAAGAAATTCAGTTGGAGCGAAATAGAAGAGGGAAAGATAAAATCACAAGATGGGATCGGATGGTGGATAAATTGAAGTGACAGTTCATTCCTGTTGATTATGAGCTTGACCTACTGAAAAAAATGCAGAGTTTGAAGCAAGCAGGAAGATCTGTTCAGGAGTATACAGAGGAGTTCTATCGACTTCTCATCAGAACAGGCCATGCAGAAGCTGATAAAGAGAAAGTTGCCCGATACCTTAATGGGTTAAGGCCAAGCATTCAGGAGGAGCTGAATCTGGTTCGAATGAACAGTATTGAAGAGGCATACCAGTTTTCCCTAAAAGTAGAGGAAAAGCTGAACAAGAAGTTTGAGAGCAGACAAAATGGAAGAGGTCGCGGTGGATGATCTGGTGGACGGTCATATGGTGGCCGAAATGAAGATTAGAAAAAGAAGGATGAGGCCAGTAGCAGTCAGAATCAGTGAGAAAATAATTCCAATCGCTTCCAGGATCAGAATAATAGAGATCAGAGAGGAAGAGGACAACGATCTGGAAGAGGTGGCTTCCGTGGAACATGTTTTCACTGTGGAGAAGAAGGTCATAGGGCATTTGAATGTCCTCAGCGCCAAGGTAGAACAGACAGGAGAAATGAAGGCCAGGCCAGAGTTGCACATGTAGATGAAGATGCCAGATCATCAAATTCTGAAGATGCTGAAAGAGGAGAAACGTTGATTAACAGAAGAGTCCTGTTGAGTGGTGAGAATGAACCTGAGCAAAGGAGGAGCCTGTTTCGCACTAGATGCAAGTGTGAGGGTAAATGCTATGATGTGATTATCGATAGTGGAAGCAGTGACAATTTGGTGTCAGAAGAGATGGTGACAAAGTTGAAGCTCAAGAGACAGAAACACCCACATCCATATCGGATTTCCTGGGTGCAGGATGACCACAAGGTCATGGTCAGTGAACAGTGCCTGGTAAAATTCAAGATCGACGGGTACCAAGATGAGGTACTATGTGATATCATCTCTATGGATGCATGTCATATGTTATTGGGTAGACCGTGGCAGTTTGACAGATGTGCCGTACACGATGGTCGTGCGAATACCTATTCCCTGACAAAGGATGGAGTGCGACATAAGCTAAAGCCATTGAAGGAGACCGAAGAAAAGGTATGTGGTAATGCAAGAATAACATTTGTTGATGGAAGGAAATTCCTAGATGGTATGAGGCATGAGCATGTGTGTTTTGCTTTAATTCCAAAAGTTGGTAAAGAAGAAGTAGAGGATGTACCTGTAGAGGTTGCAGATTTGTTGAATGAGTTTCAGGATATTGTATCTGATAATGTACCTAATGGATTACCACCGGTAAGGAAAATTAGTCATCAGATGGATTTGATTCCAGGAGCCAGTTTGCCAAACAAGGTAGCACACAGAATGACACCAGCAAAAAGTGAAGAGTTAAACAGACAAGTACATGAGTTGTTACAGAAGGGGTTGATTCGCGAGAGTCTGAGTCCTTGTGCTGTACCAGCGGTATTAGCACCAAAGAAGAATGGAGAGTGGAGGATGTGTACAGATTCTAGAGCAATAAACAAGATCACAATCAAGTATAGGTTTCCATTGCCACGAATGGACGATATTATGGACTGTTTGAGTGGGGCTGTGTATTTCTCAAAGATAGATGTGAAGAGTGGATATCACCAGATTCGGATCAGAGAAGGATATGAATGGAAGACTACCTTCAAAACAAAGGAAGGACTATATGAGTGGTTAGTCATGCCTTTTGGGCTAACCAATGCGCCGAGCACTTTCATGCGGCTCATGAACGAGGTTCTGAAAGAATTTCTGGGTAAGTTTGTCATTGTTTACCTAGATGATATTTTGATCTTTAGCAAGACATTGGATGAGCATATGATGCATATTCATATGGTATTTGAGAAGTTGAGAGATGAGAAATTGTTGATTAATTTGAAGAAGTGCAGTTTTGTGAAGAAAGAGTTAGTGTATTTGGGATTTGTAGTTTCAGAAGGAGGTCTAAAAATGGACCCAGAGAAGGTACAGGCTATCCTTGAATGGCCTACTCCAAGGAGTGCTACTGAGGTAAGATCTTTTCGTGGTCTAGCTAGCTTTTACAAAAAGTTTATCAAAAATTTTAGCAGTATTTGTGGACCCTTGACTGAAACAATGAGAGGGGATAGAAAAGAGTTTAAGTGGACTAATGGGGCAGAAAAAAGTTTTCAATTGTTGAAACAAAAAGTTACAGAACAAGCTGTTTTAGCACTTCCAGATTTTAATAAAGTGTTTCAAGTAGATTGTGATGCTAGTGGTACTGCAATAGGAGCTGTTATGAGCCAAGAAGGTAAACCTGTTGCTTATTTCAGTGAGAAGTTAAATGATGCCAAGAGAAAATATTCTGTTTATGATCAAGAATTTTATGCTATAGTTCAGGCATTAAAGAAGTGGAGACATTATCTGCTTCCTAAGGAGTTTGTTTTGTATACTGATCATCAAGCTTTGCAATATTTGAATAGTCAAGGAAAGTTGAATCAGAGGCATTTGAAATGGGTTGAGTTTTTGCAGAGTTATACATTTGTTTTGAAACACAGGAGTGGAAAGTCTAATAGGGTTGCAGATGCTCTTAGCAGAAGGCAACTATTGCTGACAGAAATGCAGATTGAAGTGGTTGGGTTCAAGGAACTCAAGAATTTGTATCCAGAGGATCTTGATTTTGGTGAAGCTTGGAAAGCTTGTACAGAACCTGTTACTCTAGACAGGATGAAATGGTTGGATTTCATCATCCAGGATGATATGCTATTCAGAGGGAGTCAGTTGTGCATTCCACAAAGTTCTATGAGGGAGAATCTCATCAAGGAGAAGCATAGCGGAGGATTGGCTGGACATTTTGGTCATGATAAAACCCTTGGTTTGGTTAGTGAGAATTATTATTGGCCACAGTTGCAGCAAGATGTGAAGAAGTTTGTACAGAGTTGCAGAGTATGTCAAATGGCGAAAGGAGTGAAGTAGAATACAAGGTTGTACCAGCCATTGCCTATACCAGAGAAGCCTTGGGAGGATATCAGCATGGACTTTGTTCTTAGTTTACCGAGGACACAGTGGGGACACGATTCAATTTTTGTGGTAGTTGACAGATTTTCAAAGATGGCACATTTTATTCCCTGCAAGAAGACTAATGATGCTGTTCATGTAGCAGAATTATTTTTCAGAGAAGTAGTGAGACTTCATGGTTTGCCAAAGACCATAGTTTCAGATCGGGACACTAAGTTTGTTGGATATTTCTGGCGAACATTGTGGAAGAAGTTGAAGATAGATTTGAAGTTCAGTTCATCACATCACCCACAGACTGATGGACAGATAGAGGTGGTGAATAGGAGTTTGGGAAATCTGCTGAGATGTTTGGTTAGGGATAAGCCAACAGGATGGGATTTGATTTTACCACAGGCAGAATTTGCATACAATAATTCTATCAATAGGAGCACTGGTAAATCATCATTCCAGATTATATATGGAAGTAGTCCAAGAAATGCATCTGAGTTGAGGAAGATAGATAAAGGAGAAATAAGTAGTGCTGAAGCTGAGGATTTTGCAGAACATTTGAAGAACATCCATGAGGAGGTGAGGAAGCATATTGCCAAGATGAATGCACAGTATAAGGCTAAGGTAGATGTGAAAAGGAGGCATAAGAAATTTCAGGTTGGAGATGAAGTCATAGTTCATTTGCGGAAGGAGCGGTTTTCGGTTGGTACATATAACAAGTTGAAAATGAAGAATTTTGGACCATGTAAGATACTGAAGAAGCATGATTCAGGAAATGCATATGAGGTAGAATTGCCTAGTGAGCTGAATATTTCACCAGTGTTTAACATTTCAGATCTGACAGAGTATCATGAAGGAGGTGTTGAAGATGAGATCACAACAGCACAGTGGAGTATTCCAGCAACTAGTTTAGACACTAAGGAGATCGAAGATATACTGGACAGTCGTGTTGGCAGTAGCACAAGGAACATGACATATGAAGAATATCTAGTCAAATGGAAAGGATGACCTATTGAAGATTCATCATGGCTGACAAAGGAGGAGGTTAGCCGTCTTGGTTTTCCTCTGCACACCTGAGTCGTGACAGGGTCACTTCTCAAATTACCCTGGGTGTCTGATGTAGGAGCATCCTGGGTGTAAGAGCAATCTTGCATCACCCAAAAATATTTCTATTTTTATATTCAATAAGGGCTATTTTAGTGTAGAGCTACTATTTATGGAAAGTTACTATTTTTGGTAATTTTCGTATGTGCTCAGAATGATCTGATTTCTTTCTTGGAGGTTCATTTTGGTCATATAAGTCTGCCAGTAAAGTTTCATTGCCAGATCAAGTGTATATTGGAAGATATTGAAGATTTTAGGTATTGGCAGCAGGGTACAGAAACTTTGAACTCAGTTTTGAAGGCTTTAGAGGCCCCGGATGAGGTCAAAAAATTGGGTGATGGGCGCTTGCGCAGGTCAAGCCTGTAGAGCGCTTCGTGGCATTTTCGAAATGGGGTTATAATAGCCGAGTGGGTCAACGGGTGATGACTTATGGTCTTCGGAAGTTGGGCCACCTGAAATGGCGAAAAATAATTTTCTTCAAAATTTCTGTTCGGGTTTCAAAGGTTATCTTGAGCCGACTATGATGTAATAAAATGTAAAATAAAATAATTCTAAGTTTGGTCGGCCTTATTGGCTAAAATTCTGGAACCTTCTCAGGCGGTGGAAAATTGCCTATATAAGGAAGGCTGTATTATTGTCTTAGGCAGTTCAGAATAGTTCAAAATAGTTCAGAATAGTTCTGGGTAGTAGATCTGGGTATTGATTCGAGGCTTTGTCCTACAGAATATTGTAAGGGAATGCCCATGTGGCTTTGCATATTGTAATTCTGAAAGTTTGTAATTCCACATTTGTGGAGATAATAAGAAGCCAATTTTCTGTTCTTGCATATTATTGTTGTTGTTTCTCTATTTCTGTTATGTGTTTGTGGCATTAAGGGGAGCATCCTTCATCAGCATTCCTGTCCAGAATATCCCAATCCTCCTGAGACATTGTTGCCTCTTTCTTGGCTATTCCCTTTAATGGCCGCCATAAATCCTTCTGATAGAGATAGTCCTCCATTTGCATCTTCCATAACTGGAAGTTCTGCCCATTAAACTTTTCAACTTTCAGCCTACCCTCGTCTGCCATTTCTCCCACTTAACCGAGAGACTCTCCCACTGACTTGTGAGACCTTCTTCAGAGAATAGATGAAAGAACGAATGAAATAACCTCGCTCTGATACCACTTGTTAGGATTAACAAGGCAGAAATAACAATTACATGCAAATATAACCAATATCAGAAAATAATAAACCACATAGAAGAGAACACAAGACACAAAGATTTAACGTGGTTCACCCAATTCTTGGGCTACGTCCACCAACAACGAGTCCAATATTTTATTATCTAGTGATTACAACTTGATTACAATCTGTAATCCCCTACAACTCAATTTCGCTGCAAGTACTAAAAATCATACATCATAATAAAATCCCTAACCCTAAGCCATATTATACAATATTTTTGCCGCTTTAGGGTTAAAATGAGTTACAACATGTCCGCCCAAAAATTACTGAAAATATATCGGTCTAAAAAAAAAACTAAAAATATGTCAGTGAGGTCGGGACAAAAAGTGTACAGTACTTTCTTGGATAGTACTTTCCTGATCAGTCACCACAAGCTAACAAGGGGGTCAAGTGTGCGGTTATTTGAACGTGTTTGGTATTAATTTTGAAATCACCTTAAAATCATATTTCTGGCATGAGACAGGTACAAATGAATTACCTGCACAAATAAGTCTATCGACTAAAAAGCATTATTGGTAAAATACAACTTCTTAGTGCCTTATAAGTCTATGATATTATCAAATGTTAGTATAGAAGAGTAATAGTCATTTTTTATTGTGTGACTAATTATCTGATTAAGATGGTCAAGTATATTAGCAAGTGAAGATAGAAGTGAATCAATCTTCATTTTTAGGGCAAAATATATGTTTTTAAGGGAAAAATCTTCATTTTCAGCAAACTCGGCCTATTGGCGAATACACATTATTGGTGAAATTCAATTTCTAATTATATAAGTATATGATATTACCAAATGTTAGTATAAAGAAGTAATAATCATTCATTTAGTCATTTTAGGGGTGACTAATTATTTAGTCATTTTTATTTGTTTGGCCTTGTGATATTACGAGATGACCAAATTAGTCATTTATTTAGTCATTTATACTTGTGAATTACAAAAAATAAGTAGAATTTGATCAGTTTTCGTCATGTGACTAAAATTTTTAGTCACGTGACTAAAATTTTTAGTCATGCAGTCATTTATTTGCCAAATTCCACTAGTGAATTCTCTACAACCTCTTCTGCAGGCTCCTTAGCAACCAATCAATGGCATATGTTGCCATCAATGAAAAACTTTGTCATGAATGAAACACACAACCAATGTAGCATTCTTTTATCAATACCATGATACTCTCCCATAGGAATACCATCAAAATTAATGCTAACACATCTAAGTTCCATGGATACCAAACATGCTCATATTTCATCTGCATCAACATCTTTTCAAATCCTCTTCATCAATCATCAAATTATTCAAAGGATGATCCTCTCATATTGTTTTTCATGATTTATTCTCTCCCCCATTGAAATCAATGTCAAAGGTATCATTATGTCTTCCAAGAGTTCTCAATAACTCATCTTAAACACATATACTCCCTCATAGGGGAAGCATCAAGCATTCAATCCAGATAATGAAATAGTGCTCTGATATTTCTAGACTAATGTAATTTCTGCATTAATTATTCAAGAGTAGATTGGGGCATGACCCCTAGGATACCTCTTAAATACTCAAATGTGTTCTTTGGCAGAGGTTTTGTAGAAATGTCTGTTATTTTGTCCTTTGTATTCACATATTCTAACTTCACTTCTTTTTATACTACCTTATTTCTCAAAAAATGATACTTTATTACTATATGTTTTGTCTTTGAAGGCATAACATGGTTCTTTGACATATTTACCATGCTAGTGTTGTCACAATGGATAGTAATTGAATCCTCAAGACATACTCCCATTTCCTTCATTATCTGCTTCATCCATATGATGTGCACAATTGATTGATGCCACAACATACTCCAATTCTACTGTAGATTGAGCAATGTAGTCCTGCTTCTTGATAAGCCAAGAAATCAATCTTTTACCAAGGAAGAATGCTCCTCCAATAGTACCCTTTCTATCATCTACATTCCCTACCCAATCAACATCAATGAAATCATAAAATTTAAAGTCTTGTGATCTATCATACCATAGACCAAACTCAACTGTACCCTTTAGATATATGAATATTCTTTTTATTGTCATAAGGTGAGATTCTTTAGAATCTTCTTGAAATCTTGCAATAATTCCAAGAGCATTAGAAATATTAGGTCTATTATGTGTTTGATATTGAAGACCTCCAATCATTAATCTATACCTTGTCTAGGGTACATTCTTTTCTTCATCTTCCAAAGATAACTTAGTTCTAGTTACCATAAGGGTTCCAACAGGTTTACTATCATCCATGCCAAACTTTCTCAATATTTCTTTGAGATATTTGGTCTGAGATATGAATATCCCTTATTTACTTTGACTGATCTGTAGTCCAAGAAAGAATTTCATCTCCCCAATCATAGACATTTCAAATTCACTTTTCAGTTCTTCTACAAACTTGTTACTCATTTAATCATTTTCTTGAAAAATAATATCATGAACAAAAACTTTAACAATCAAGATACCTTCCTCATTGATTCTTAGGTATAAATTGATGTCAGCATTTCCCTTCTTGAATCCCAAATGAATAAGATACTTATCCAATCTTGCATACGAAGCTCTTGGTGCTTGTTTTAGTCCATACAAAGCCTTCTTCAATCTGCAAACTAGATCTTTATTTTCTGATAAAGGAAATCCATTAGGTTGCTCAATGTATACTTCCTCTTCCAAGTCTCCATTGAGAAAAGCCGATTTTACATCCATCTGATATACTTTGAAATATTTGTAAGCAACATAAGCCAAGAATAATCTAATTGCCTCAATCCTAGCAATAGGTGAAAATTTTTCTTCAAAATCAATTCCTTCTTGCTACATGAATACCCTTTACATACTAGTTTGACTTTGTTTCTAACAACAGTGCCTTCTTCATTCATCTTGTTTTTGTATACCCACTTGGTGTCAATCATATTTTTATCTTTAGGCCTTGGGACCAACTCCCATGTGTTTTTTTTCTCAATCTTCTCCATTTATTATTTCATGGCATTGATCCATGAATCATCTATGCATGCCTTATCTATGGGCTGTGGTTCTACTTACGAGATCAAGAAAATGGAATTTGTAGTTTGTGACATTTCTTCTCTATTTTGTAATCTTGTTCTAGTTCCCTTGCTACTGTTACCAATGATCTGATCCTTAGGATGATTTCTCATAACATATTTGGGTGTGGTTTGTTCCCTCAATTCCACACTTATGCCATTGCCAATTTCCAAGACATCTCGAGATGCTTCATTCCTCTCATTCTCTATTGTCTCCATATTGTCCTGATTTATATTTTCAAAAGAAATCTCATAGGGGTTAAAGCCACAATATTTTTCTCTAACTTCAAACTTTTCATCCACTCTCACATTATCACTTTTAATTAGCTTCCTACTCAGATTATAACATTTATAAGCTTTTCTTCTAGTAGAATAGCTGAGGAATATGCATGCATCACTTCTAGCATCAAATTTTCCTATACATTCATCTCTCTTGATGTAACATTTACTTCCAAAAATTCTAAAATAACCAACAGTAGGTGTTTTACCATACCATAGCTCAAATGGTGTCTTGCATGCACCTTCTCTAATTTTTAATCTCTTCATTGTGTATACTATTTTATTGACTACTACTCTCCAATGCATATGAGGAACCTTTCCCTCTATCAACATGGTTCTTGCAGCATCAAGAACTATTATGTTTCTTCTTTTAGTAACTCCATTTTTTGTGGTGTCCTAGGTGCATAAGTCTACCTTATAATACCACGCTTCTCAAAAAGGGTATTGAATTCACATGAAGTGAATTCTCCACCTCTGTCTAATCTCAAACATTTTATCCTGAAGCCTATCTCATTCTCAACTTTTTCCTTTTAAAACTTAAATGTTTCAAATGCTTCTGATTTTTCTCTAAGAAATCCAACCCACATCATTCTAGAGTAATCATCAGTAAATATGATAAAGTACCTATCTTTGAATTATGACCTGGTCTATGTAGGTCCAAAGAGATATGTATGAATCAGTTCCAAATTTCCATTTGTTGAGTATCCTTTTCTTGCAAAACTACTTCTTGTCTGTTTTCCCAAATCACACTCTCTACATGTAGTGCTAGCAGGTTTCAAAATCTTAGGTAGATCTCTAATAGCGTTATTGTTAGATGATTTTACCATGTTATCAAAATTGATATGACAAAACCTTCTATGCCATAACCAATTGCCATCAATCTTCACAACAAAACAACTAACCTTAGTAAAGTTCAACTGAAACATGTTACCTTTAGTCTTAGTACCAGATGCAACCAGTTCTCCATTAGTTCCTCTAATAAAGAAATGACCACCCTTGAATTCCAAATGGTATCCCTTATCCACAAGTTGTCCAAAACTCAATAAATTATTTTTTAAGCCATCCACAAATAGTACATCATTAGTGTTAGTCTTTCCATCTAAAGTAATTGAACCTTTATCAAAAATCATTCTAGGAGTGTTATCACCAAATATTACAACAACACCATCAAACTTCTTTAGCTGAATGAATCTATTCTTGTCACCAGTCATGTGATGTGAACATCCACTATCAATTATCCAATCAGTTTTCCTATCAACATGAGAAACTAGAGATTTTTCTTCATAGACATGATTCTCTTATTTGATAGCAACAAAACCAAGCATATCATTGAATTCATCATCTAAATCTTGAGATCCATCACTAGCATAATAGCATTCCTTATCATTCTTGTATTTTCCATGTTTAGGCCTATGCTTAGGTATTCTAGTTGGACATCTAGATGAAAAATGAAAAACTTGATTGCACTTAAAACATTTCAAGGGTAATTTTCCTTCAAACTTACCTTTTCCTTTCATTTCTCTTCCTGCAATCAGGGCCATGATCTTCTCATCCACTTTATTGTCTAACCTTTGAATCTCCTCCCATTCCTCAGCATATTCTCCAAGATCTTTATTGTGCTTGTTGACTCTGCCCGATCTAGTTCTCTGAAAATTTTCCTTAAATGTTGTCTCCACCTTATGTAGTGCATATTTTAACTCTATGATCTCAAAGGTAGTTATCTTAGCCACTAACATTTCTCTAGTGAAATCTTTTTCTTGTGGTATAGTCTCCTCTAAAGAAAGAAATTTGGGTTTGTAGGAAGGATTCACAAATCTTAGAAATTTTTCTTTGACTTCATCTTTGGTGTAAGTACCTCCATTGTTTCTAATTCCGATCACACATTTAGACACTTTCTGAACATACATCCTTATTGTTTCATCATCTTTCATTTGTATTGTCTCCATCTTTGTCCTCTAATTCTACAATTTTTCTCACTTAGTGTATTCATCTCCTTCATAGAGTGCAACTAATATTTTTCATATCTCACTTGCCTTTGTTAGGTCTCTAACCTCTTTGAATTCACCATCAAATAGTGTATTAACCAATGCTTCGTTTGCAACAATATTACACACAAACCTTTTCATTTCTTCTTCAGTAGTAGTGTGTGTTTCAAGGTCTTCCTCCTTTATAATAAGAAACATCTGTCTAGGTAATGAACCAATATTCCAATATGGTACACATTAGATGATTCTTCATCTTCTCCTTCCATGTGTCAAAGTTTTTTGAATCAAACTTAGGACCTTCCTTTCTGAATAAGGCCATCTTGATCTTTACCTCAAGTTAGGATTTTCTTGATTGAGGACCAAATCTCTAATACCAATTTTTAGAATAAAAATGCCCTAATCAACTGAGAGGGGGGGGGGGTGTGAATTAGTTCATTCAAAATTTATATTTCAACTTCAAAACAAAATACTGAACTGAAAAGTGAATGCAACAATAGTACACATACACATTGATAGGGAGGTGATAGGGAGGTTGGGAGAGCTAATCACTAGCCCTTGCTTAGGTCCACCTAGTGACCCTTAGGTGTTCTCAAATGACACCAATTTGACCTTTATGACTCCTCTATAGGTTCAATCCACTAGTCTATTACTCCAACCCAACTACCAAGTGACATCTACCAAGACAAAAAAAGATTCTTTGTGCTTGCTTCCTTCATGCTCATACTAACCCTCAAAGATATGGTAAGGGCTTACCACCTCCAAAATAACATTGAATCTTACAAAGATGAGGTGTTGGAATATGTCATAATTGGTAATTGATTTCTTGTAGGTCTCGCTTCCCCATTTTGTCTTACTGATCTCATAGTTCCTTCCCAAACTAGGGCTACAAGGAAGAGCCCTAATTAGGCCTCTATTTTGAGAAAATAGGGTGTTTCTCCTATTTTATTCCAAAGAACTCTGTAGGTTGATAATGGATTCTTGGATCTATGCCTAACCTCTCACATATTTTGGAGGTTTTAGCATTTCATCTGGCCGTACAACCCCCTAACCAAAAATGAGTGCTTTTGGGAGGGTTTTAGGATTTTACTGATGGCATGGCTTGTCTTCAAGTGTTTGGTGACCAAATGGATTGGTAAAATCTTCTCCCTTCATAAAGTATTTTTAAATTACCTTTTTTATGACCTCTAATCACTGATTTTCATTTTCAAATACACCTCTGCAAGTTATACTTCTTTTTGGCTTAGTCTCTCCTAGCCGGGCTAACCACAGGCTCGCCTAGGGCATGACTATATAAATGCTTGTAGGAAATATTTCTAGGGACCTTTCTTCTATAAATATTACATACATGGATTCTAGTCACTATCCCCAAAAGGCCATATAGAATGAACGATGGAATAGTGAGTTAGATCCCCGTTTCTAACACCCTCTTGGTATGAGCCAATGAACATGGATAAACAAAAGATTTTAAAAATGACAATGAAAAGAAAAATAAACACTAAACTAATGGAAAACACTAAAATTAAAAACACTACTCTATATCCCCCACTAATCACATTCCATCTTGCAACTCAAAACATGACTCTTGTATTCATTGTTTATCAAACTGAACAAACTTCCACACACTGTGCACACCTATAGAAAGAAATCTATGTACACCAGAATGTCCAACCTCAGGATTTGGTCAAAGGTCCCCTTCAATAGCACAAGGATGATCTTAGGTAGGGTTTAGGGAACTCATAAGCCAACTTAGGTCATTTTGATGACTTTGGTTCGAGCAACTTTTAAAAGTTGCAAAAGTTGCTATGTAACTTTTACAACAATTTTGTAACTTTTTACAACTTTGCTCACCATAGACCTTAATGAGGTCCTATGGAGTTATAAGCTCCTTATTAGACTCCAATATGAATTCACACATACCCTAAGCTCTATGACATCACAATGACATCATCCATCCTCACTTAACCAGGAAAGAGACTTCACACATTAGCCTCAATACATACAACATATGATCTAAATGGGCCCCAAATCCATATTGGAACACACACCTTGGTCAACATGACCTTAAGGAAATCAAACACTTGCCAAGAATGGCTTACAAACAAATAAAATTCTAGGGTGCTCCTACACCATGCTCCCCCTCTCCACAAAATAAATCAAGGTAATGTACTAGGGATATGATAGAAGGGTCAATGCCAAATTGTTTGAAATCACTTTCTTCCACACATGGTGCATCAGATTGAAGGTGACCCTTCCATTGAAGAAAAGATGAGAAATGTTTTTGACATCATGTGTTGTTTTGCAAGGGATGAAATGAATCATCTTACTAAACATGTCTACCACCACATAGATATTATCCAACCCTGTTTTGGTTTTAGGAAGTCCTACTATAAATTCCATATTGATGCATTCTCATGGCCTATATGGAATGGTTAGGGGCTGGTATAGTCCTGCATTGTTGGATCCTCCTTTGGCTTTCATGCATATGACATATTGCTCCACATATCTCCTTACATCCCTAGGTAGTTTAGGCAAATAATAAAACCTTTGTACTAACTCCATTGTATTGTTGATGCCAAAATGGACACTAAGACTCCCATTATGTTTTTCCTAAATGATATTCTCTCTCATTGATCCCTTGGGAGCACACAATTGATTTCCTTTAAATAATAACCCACTTTGCAAGGTATATTTACCAAACTGACTGTGGAAATGATTTTGAAAATCAGAGCATACCTTATAAGCCTCTGAGAAGTCTTCATCATCCTTATAAATATCCTTGAGGCTATCAATCCCAATGCTTTGGAGTTGAACTTCCTTGATTGTCAACAATCTCCTAATCAATGCATCTACCACCTTGTTCAAGTATCCTTTCTTGTGCTTGATGGTGAAGGTGAAGGCTTGTAGATATTCCATCCATTTGAGATGTATATTGCTCAGCTTCTCTTGGGTGTTGATGTAACTTAATGCTGTATTGTCTGTGAACACCACAAACTCCTTAGGAAGGAGGTAATGCCTCCACTTCCTAATTGATTTCACTAGAAAATATAGCTCCAAGTCATAGGCTGAGTATTTCTTCTTAGCCTCATTGAGATTCTCACTGAAGAAGGTTGTGGATCTACCTTCTTGACTTAACACTCGTCCAATTGCTATGCCACTTGCATCACATTCCAAGGTGAATAGCTTATCAAAGATAGACAGTAGGAGAATGGGTTGTGTTTCCACTTGTTTTAACTTCTCAAATGCTTTCTTGGCTTCTTGTGTCCATTTGAATTTGTTCTTCACTCCACCTTTTATGGTGTCTAGGACTGTTGCACATTTGCCACTGAAATTCCTTATGAATTTCCTATAGAACTGAGAAAGACCATGAAAGATTCTCACTTTTGTCCTTGTGGTTGGTGTAGTCTAGTTTAGAATGGTTTCCACCTTACTTGGAGGGTAAGTGCACAAAGATAGGGGACCAAAAAGATGCCACTTTTCTTTTTGGCCCCCCATCGCGCATAGTGTGCATGCACTAAAGGGCGTGCACCCTATAGGGCACACACCCTATGGCTTGGGTTGCCCAAGCCTTAGGCTTGGGCAATGCAAAAAAAGTTTGTGCGCCAAATAGGGCACACACGCTTTGTAAAATCCCAAAATTTTCACCCCCGTGCACACTATGTCCATATTTTTACATAGCACGTGTTTGCTATGAAAAACTAGAAAGAGAGAGAGAGATAAGGGATAGAGAGAGGATGATAAGGGGGGGAGAGAGAGAGAGAGAGAGAGAGAGAGAGAGAGAGAGAGAGAGAGAGAGAGAGAGAGAGAGAGAGAGAGAGAGAGAGAGGGTAATTTATACAAATATAACATTTAAGTATAAGTTTGATAATTTTAATTTCTTATACTTTAAGTTATATTTGTATAAATTATAAAATATAATGCTTTCAGGATGTTTGGGATAGGTTCCAACTTCATAGGAGTTAACATGAAGATTCTAGATTTGAAAAATTCCAGACTTAGCCAAATTTTAGGATTCACAAGCCTTCAGCAGGGTTACCTCCCAAAATCCATCATGGATTTCTAAGGTCAAACTGAAGCTGGCAAAAGGATTCCCAAAGGGTTTTACCTCATTTTATCACAAATCACTCGGTTTCGACTCCATCTCTACGACAGACTTAGCTTAGCTCTCACCCAAATCTCTCTCTCTCTCTCTCACACACACACACACAAAAAAAAAAACAAAAAAAAATGTCACACTCTTCTCTCTCTCCTCTCACATCACCCTCTCTCTCTCCACCTTATCTACTCTCTCTCTCTTTCATTACCCCCCTCTCTCTCTCTCTCCTCCCTTATCTCTCTCTCTCTCCAGAGTGAGAGAGAAGGGAGAGAGAGAGAGAGAGAGAGTGGATAAGGGGGAGAGAGAAGATGATGTGAGAAGAGAGAGAGAGAGAGAGAAGGGATGAAGAGAGAGAGAGTGAGAGAGAAGGGAGAGGGAGAGAGTGAGATAGATAAGGGAGAGAGAGAGAGAGAGAGAGAGAGAGAGAGAGAGAGAGAGAGAGAGAGAGAGAGAGAGAGAGAGAGAGAGAGAGAGAGAGAGAGAGAGATTTGGGTGAGAGCTAAGCTAAGTCTGTCGTAGAGATGGGGTCAAAACCAAGTGATTTGTGATAAAACGAGTTAAAACCCTTTGGGAATCCTTTTGCTAGCTTCAGTTTGACCTTAGAAATCCATGATGGATTGTGGGAGGTAACCCTGCTGAAGGCTTGCTGAATCCTAAAATTTGGCTAAGTCTGGAATTTTTCAAATCTAGAATCTGCATGTTAAGTCCTATGAAGCTGGAACCTATCCCAAACATCCTAAAAGCATTATATTTTATAATTTATACAAATATAACTTAAAGTATAAGAAATTAAAATTATCAAACTTATACTTAAATGTTATATTTGTATAAATTACCCCCCCCCCCTCTCTCTCTCACTATGTGAATCTATATCTTACAAAGCGCACATGCCCTAAAGCATGCACGCCCTATGAAAATCATAAATTTACATAGGGCGCATGCCCTATAGGGCATGCACGCTTTGTAAAGGATTTGAATTTACCAATCCTAAGGCTTGGATTTTCCTTGGAGATCCAACGTCCCAAAGGCTTGGATGATTGAAATAGGCATAAGACGTGTTTTCCAGCAGACATACAAAAAAATGACATGTTTTTTTGTGTGCTCATCATCAAGTTTACTCGTGGCTCAAGAACATAAAAATTAGACAATGTGATATTGCAGATCTCTCTGTTAGCTATCTAAGCATATAATTTATTTTGAATTCTGATTATGTTAATTTTTTCAATTGTAATTTCTTTTGTGTGTATGTCCATTTTTTGTAAAAAACCAACATGCAATATTTTGGGCATAGATTTTGGCTCGTTCATTGAATTTTGCAATAAGTTACATTTTTAGAAACTAGACTCCATTCTACAAACTTTTAAAAAAAGAAAATTTAATTTTTGATTAGTTTTAAATGATTTCTAGGGGGAGCACATAGAAATTTCATGTTTTCAGGATGTGTGCACTTCGTAAATTCATCAAAAATTATACGTTCATCAAAAAATTACCAAAAAAATTTGGGATAAACTACATGGTGTTAGCTAACTTCTCATTGGAGCGATTAAAAAAATTCAAAAAAAAAGTTAACATTTTAGGGGGAGCACACCAAACACTATGTTATGTTTTTGGACAAAAAATAGGACCACTTTTTGTGCTCCCCCTTTTTGAGGGCCTTAATCTGCACCATTTTCAAAATAATTTAGTATTTTAGGAACTAGATTTAGAGTATTACAACTCTTGTTTTTGTTGCATCTTAAAATTTTGAGTCTAACTATCTTCAATTTCTTGTTGAAGTTCATAGTTTTCTGATTTCAGGAAAAATGTGGCATCTTATACCCCTTTTTTGGTCCCCCATCTTTGTGCACTTACCCTGGATCCATTTTTAATTGACCCTTGGATACTACAAATCCCAAGTAGACTAGCTCTTTTTGAGGAACTCACATTTCTCCAAGCTAATGGTAATTGTTCTTCATGGAGTCTCTTGAGAACAACCTCCAAATGTGTTAGGTGTTCCTCCCTTGTTTTGTTGAAGATGAGTATATCATCAAGATATACCACAACAAACCTACCTATATAGTCTTTTAGCACTTCATTCATCAATCTCATGAATGTGATAGGAGAATTTGTAAGCCCAAATGGAATCACAAGCCACTCATATAATCCTTTAGTGGTTTTGAAGGTTGTCTTCCACTCATCCCCATCCTTTTATCTTGATATGATGGTACCCAATTTTAAGATCTAGCTTGGTGAAGTATTGGGATTCTCCTAGATAATCCATTAGGTCCTATATCATAGGTATAGGGAACCTCTACCTGATTGAAATCCTATTAATGGCTCTTGAATCAATACAAAGCCTCCATTTACCACCCTTCTTGGATGCTAGGACTGCTGGTACTGCACATGGACTAATGCTCTTCTTTACAAGCCCTTGATCAAGAAAATCTTGCACCTTCCTTGCCACTTCTTGATTCTACTTTGGTGTGAGTTAATAGACTTCCTTATTTGGCAATGAGGCCCCTAGTATGCAGCCAATTTGATGACTTATTTACCTCTTTGGTGGTAAGGTTTCTAGTGTCCCATCACTCACAATGTCCTTGTATTTTCCAAGCAACTCTTGAATCTCTATTGGTATGGGTGCTTGATTAGGCTTCTCCCCTTCTTTAGGCTTCACCACTACAACATATACTTCATTGTCGCCTTCTTGGACTGCATGTAATAAGTCTTTCCCACTACTCAACAACAAACTAGGAGTTTTGGACTGCTCCACTTCATCATCTATCAAAGATTGGATCTTGAATGTTCTTCCATCCTTTTTTAAGGTGACATTGTATCCTTTCCCATCATACATGGCTTCTTTGTTATATTTCCATGGTCTACCTAATAAAAGATGACATGCATCCATGGATAGTACATCACATAACAAATTATCCATATACCCTCCAATAGAAAATTCAACCCATGTTTGTTCATTGACTAGGACAATTTTCCCTTTATTCAACCATGTTACTTTGTAATGGTTGTTATGAGGTACCTTAGTAAGGTTAAGCTTCTTGACTACTTCTTCTGCAATAATATTTTCTATGGAGCCATAATCCACAATTACTTTACATACTTTTCCCATAATTTTACATCTCACTCTAAAGAGAGCTCTTGTTTGCTTTGGCTCCTCTTTTGTTGGTTTCCTTAATGATGACCCTCCTGAACACAAGGTTCTCTCCTATCTTTGACTCTATATGGCTGACCTCTAGTGACATGGCACTTGAAGTTTCTTCTTGGGTATAGGCTACTCTCTTTTCTACATTGGAGGAAGATGCCTTTTTTGGACACCTATAGACTGGATGTCCCATCTTCCCATAGTTATAACATTTCATGCTAGAAAAATAGGAGTTGCTTCTTCCTTCACCTCTCCCTCTGCTAGAACCTCCTTGATTGCCTCTACCCCTGCTAAAGTTCCCTTTAGAACTTGTTTCACTACTTTTTTCCACAAGCTTGGACTCTCCTTGAGTTCTCTGATTAGTCTGTCTACCGTGGTGACCACCTGTATGATCCCTTTGATCTCTTCCTCTACCTTTGTTCCTTGAATTGGAATCCTACCTCCTCTTACCTTTCTCTTCTATCTTGAGTGCCAATTGAAAGAAGTGATGTATTGTCTTGGGAGTTAGGAGACTCATCTCCTCTTGGATTGACCATTTCAGATGATTGAGATACTTGGCCACTTTGATTCTCTCTTCTTCTACCACTTTACACCTTAGACATAATTTTTGGAATTATTATGTATAGGTATTGACATCATTATCCTTTTGCCTTAGGCTTTTCCTCCTTTTGTGAAATTGGATCTCATAATCCTTTAGGATGTAAGCTTCTTTAACTTTGGCCACCATTCCTTTCCATGTAGCTATGGGTTTTTTTCCTTCTTTATCCCTCTCTATTTGAATAAACTTCCACCATGTGAGGATAGAGCCTCTAAGTCTTGAATTTTCTACCATCACCTTTTGATCCTCACTAAGTCCATCACATTCAAAGTGATTTTCCATGCCCTTAGTCCAATCAATGACCGAATCAGGCTCCATTTTTCCACTAAAAAGTGGTACTCCCTCTAATTCCTTTCCACTTAAGGCTTTCAAGGATTTGAAGAAGGGTTCTTGCTCTACCATTGGATCTGGTTTAGGAAATTCATCCTCCACCAATATAGCCTTCCCTGCCTTCTCATCTATTCTGTCATTTACTTCGTCTATCCTATCTTCTACTTCTTCCAACTTCTTGGCTAGTAATTCTATCCTTTCCCTTAACTTTTTTTTTTCTTCCTCTTGGTCTTCTACCTTCTTGGCCAACTCTACATTGGTCACCATCCTAGAAGATCCACTAGAGTCACACTCTAGCATGCACTTCTTCCCAAATCTTTTGGGGCTTTGATACCAATCTGATAGGGAGGTTGGGAGAGCTAATCACTAGCCCTTGCCTAGCCCACCTAGTGATCCTTAGGTGTTCTCAACTGACACCAATTTAACCTTTAGGAACCCTCTATAGGTTCAATCCCCTAGTATATTAATCCAACCCAACTACCAAGTGACATCTACCAAGACAAAACAAGATTCATGGTGCTTGCTTCCTTCATCCTCATACTAACCCTCAAAGCTATGGTAAGGGCTCACCACCTCCAAACTAATTTTAACACTTGAAAAGATGAGGAGGTGTTGGAATATGTCATATTTGGTTCAAATTATTGTCTTGGAGTTTATGCTTCCCCATTTTTTCTTATCGATCTCATAGTTCCTTCCCAAACTAGGGCTACAAGGAAGAGCCCCAATTAGGCCTCCTATTCTAAGAAAATAGGGATTTTCTCCTATTTTCTACCAAAGAACCCTACAGTTTGATAATTAATTCTTGGATCAATTCCTAACCTCTCAAATATTTTGGAGGTTTTAGGGTTTCATCTGGCTATACAACCCCCTAACGAAAAATGAGTGCTTTTGGGAGGGTTTTAGGATTTTACTAATTGCATGGCTTTTCTTCAAGTGTTTGGTGATCAAATGGATTGGTAACACATTCTCCCTTCATATAGTCTTTTTCAATTATGTTTTCTATGACCTTCAATCACTAATTTGTATTTCCACATACACCTCTGCAAGTTATACTTCTTTTTGGCTTAGTCTCTCCTAGTCGGGCTCACCATAGGCTCGCCTAGGGAATGACTGTATAGATGATTGGAAATATTTATAGGGCCCCTCCTTTAAATATTACATACATGGATTCTACTCACTATCCCCAAAAGGTCATGCTGAATGAACGGTGGGATAGTTACTTAGATCCCCATTTCTAACACCCTTTGGGTATGAACCAATAAATAGGGATAAACAAAGGATTTAAGAAATGACAATGAAAAGAAAAAGAAACAATAAAATAATGGCACACACTAAAAGTAAAAAAACTACTCTACATCCTCCATTAATTAAATTCCATCTTGCAACTCAAAACATGACCCTTGTATTCACTATTTATGAAACTGAACAAATTTCCACACAATGTGCACACCAATAGAAATAAATCTTCGTACAATAGAATGTACAAGCTCGGTATTTGGTCCAATGTCCCCTTGAATAGCATGAGGATGGTCATAGGTAGGCTTTAGGGAACTCCTAAGATGGCTTAGGTAATTTGGATGACTTTGGTCTGAGCAACTTTTAAAAGTTGCAAAAGTTGTTATGCAACTTTTACAACAATTTTGCAACTTTTTATGACTTTGCTCACCATAGACCTTAGTGAGGTCCTATGGAGTTCTAATCTCCCTATTATACTCAAATATTATTTTATACATATCCTAAGTCCTATGACATCATAATGATATCATCCATCTTCACTTAACCAGGAAAGAGAATTCACACATTAGCCTCAATACTTACAACATAGGACCTAAATGGACCCCAAATCCCTATTGGAATACACACCTTGGTCAACATGACCTTAGGGAAATCAAAAAATTTCCAAGAATGGCTTACAAGAAAAGAAAATTATAGGGTGCTCCTACACCAGGAGGTCTCTTGCTTCAAGTCCTTTCTCTTTAGGACTATGTCTAGGTTTTTCTCCTGACCTATTTAGGGTTCTCTGAAGACCCTACTCTTAGAGGAATTCTTTCGACAATATCCTCTCTCTCCAAAACCTCACTACCAAGTTGTAATCTTAAATCTAACTACTCTTACTCTGCATGGACTCATCTCTCTAAGTCCATCACCATATACCATCAAATTTATTTCTTTTACAAACTAGATGGAAGGCATTCTAAAGGTTCATCTTCAATAGTTTTGAGGTGTTCTAGCTTCCAAACTTCTACGACAAAAGAGTCGATCTCTACAAACTTAGACAAAAAGGCTACTAGCCCCAATTAGGCCTAATTAGGTCTCTTTACCCACCTTCTAGGCTATAAATATGCAACCCTCCAAAAAAGCACCAAAAAAAATTGGATATTCTAACACCCTTTTTGAAGACCTTGAATATTTTTAGGGTTTCTAGCCTCACTGCATCCTTACACCACCTTTCTCTTTCTAGGCTATGTTTAAGGGCTACTAGCTTTTCTCTAATCATAGTGTTAAATTTGATTCAACCTCACTCAACAGGATTCACCAACTCTTCTCCTTCATAAAACTAAATCTTTGGTCTCTTTTCTTTATTTCCTTGTCACTGGATTGAGTCTACCAATCCCTCAACCCTTCCATCTATTGTTTGCAACAATCAAGACTCCTAGATGGGTTCACTATGACTCACCTATGGCTTGATGCCAAAATTAGTTCCCCTGCAAATATGGACACAAGAATCCTTATTTACAATATTTACACATTTCTCTAGCATTTCTCATAGGGTCATAAAATACCCACAGTTGGATTTCATGCTAGAGCCATTTTTGGTCTCTTAACCTTGTCTAGACCAGTGAACTGGTCACATGGGAAAGATTTATTGAAAGCAATGAAAAAAAACCTATGATGATCGAGCTCTTCACACTATTCTTGATTTGCATAGAATACTAGTGTATTAATCTCAAATGAAAAATATTAAAAAAGTTTCCAACCTTTAGCATTGGTCAAAATATGACTTAGATAGGTTATAAAGTTTGAGAAAAACTTCCCAAATGAATCCCTAACTGATTCTACCCTCCTTAAGGAAATTTGTCAATTCTTATCATGACAACTTTTGTTGTTAAGATTACTTAGATCACTCAAATGAGTTCCAAATGATAAGTAACCCTAATGGACCTTTTCTTCCTTCATTTCAACATTTTGGGAAGTCAAAATAACTTTTAACCATTTTAAACACTAAGGTAGCAATTTTACAAAGAAAGCCAAATCTAGGCAAGTCTTAAGAAGACATAGACAAACACTTAACCAAAATTCTTGATGACTTGCTAGACTCCACACACACACTTGGGACTCCTCTTATTTCTTACCATTTAGTGACTTATCTAAGGTCACTACAAGGAAAAAACTTGTACTAGGGTAGCCTAAAGACCGCAGGTGCTCCTACAACACACATGAACACCAAGATTTTCTCTCAAGGAAAACCCTATTAAGTGAAAAACCCTCATGGGTATGGTACCCACAAATATCTACACAATTAGTATAATAACACTATTAGGAGTTCTGACCCTATTAGGAGCTGAGTATTACAATAGACAAGTCTTGGTTAGAGGACAAACCTTGTTAGGAGTCTTTACAATGTGATCCCAATTAAGGAATTGACCCTGTTAGGAGTCAAACCCTATTAAAGGAAATTACCCTATTAGGGGTGTACAATACATCAACCTGATCAAGAGATTTTAGAGTTAAGGCCACCCTCAGGTTCTCCAAACCTTACAATTTCAAGACTGAGATAATTTTGATCTGAAGCCACTTCTAGTACTCAACTAGTGTCAAGAAAGCTCCAACTTGTGCCTAAGTGCACAACTATTGTTCTTCAAATAGTATCCAATGCAGCCTCAAGCTCGCATTCACCTATACATATCATATATGTAGTTCTCCCTTATTCCACACATATTTTCCAAGGATTTCAATCCTTATATACAAGTTACAACAATCATATCCAAGTTGGCCTTCATAGGATAAATCCTATTTGTAAGATACAAATATACCCATGAAAAGCTACACACCACACATCTTATAATGTTACAACATAATGATTACATCAATTTATCATTTAGATCTGTAAATTAAGCTCGCATATCACATAACTTGAAACATGTTCCAAGTCGGCCTCCAAATAGGTCTTCGCCAATACACACGGCATTGTTGATGTCACCTATAGCATAATGAATTCATATGATTGCAATAATATCTCAAGCCATTGTCCAACATGAACCTATGTTCCCACATGATGACTCAAACATCCATGAGTGCTATTCCGAAAGTTCTGTAATCAACTCTGTGAGAATCACAGTTTCTGTCTCCTAAGAAATAGTTATCAATAAATCAATCATAACTTTTTTTGATCAAATCATAATCAGGTTAGATCACCAATGTTGACCCAAGACATCATGAAGAGTCTACGAGCTAATTCTCAGTACCGTGTCTGCACAATTCTTTGCAACCTGTCTGCAGGCTTCTAAACAACTAGTCAATAGCATATGTTGAGATCAATGACAAACTCTATCATGAATGCAATAAAATCATTATAGCATACCTCCATCATTACTAGGATACTCCCCCATAGGAATATCATCAGCATTCATGCTAACAGTTTCCATAATTTCTACCAGGTGTTGAGGAAGAAGGAGCCGCATTAAAGAAGGCCCTGAGGACTGCCTGAGAAAACATATCTTCTTCTTCATCTCCAGAGCAGTAGCCTCAAATTATTCCTTCTCAAGTTCTTTGGCTAATATTTATTTCTCTCTTTTAGCCTTTTTAAGATTAGTATCTAATTTGGACATCTGATCCATTGGAACCTTATCATTCATAGGTTCATTTATTAAAATCCTTTTTGCCACCTGCTTACCTTTATCCTTAGGTTTTCTAATTTCAATAACTTGACAGATGAAAGGCTCTGCATCAATTTTATTAGGTGCTACAAAAAAATTTAATGCCTCCATGCTCAACAATTTCCTTCTCAATTGATCTGATCTAATTTAAGCTTGTCTTAGCTCATCTTCCTTTTCTTTTTCTCTTTGTTGTTTGATGGCAATCTGCTCCTAGATTCTTCTCTCCAAATTATAAAATTCTTCAAAGATATATTTAGAATTTGGGAGATTAGTTTTAGATTCTAAAGTTTCAGCATGAAACCTATCTTTCTTATCTCTTGGGACATGAGGGCTTTCCAAGGGTTAAGATCTTTGGGCAAAAGGTGTATTCATATCCTCTCCACTTCTACATTTACTTCTTGACCTCCTATTTTGTCCCTAAGATTCATTATTTATTACTTTCTCAGTATGATGTGATCCCTTTTTTTCTTTGGAAAGAGGAGAATAGTAATCATCATAAACACCCAATCCTAATTCCACAACCTCTTCATATTTAGAAAAATTTCCTTTCTAGCTAGGTTGGATTGGTTTATTTTCTTTGGTGTTCCTCTTGTGTCCCCACATCTTAGATATATTTTTATCAATCTTTTCTTTTCTTGGTTGACCAACCCTAGAGGCACTTGGAAACTCACCTTCCAATTTAGCTTCAGGATGATCCCTCCTCTAGGATCTGGTATTCCTATGACTCATATATGTGAAAGTGTATATATAAAATAATTTTTTATTGCTCAGTACCGCTACAAAGATTTCTTTGAGTCGCTATCCAACACAGGTTGCAAAATATAACACTGGTTCTCAGTAATATGAATACTTGATAAGGAATTTTCTAAGACAAAAGGATAACCACAATGAAACTAAGAAAATCCCGATAATCTTTCATGGATGAAACAAATCCAGGGGATTGAAAAATAACTCTATGTCTTGAATAGTCAACTGACTAGTTTAAACAAATAAGTAGGCCAGGAGTCTAACTCTACTTGGAACCTATATTATTTAAAATGATTTATTGCTATTCCCCAATAGAGTCTCCATTTTGTTGGTTCTTCAAAATGGAATTTATGCTTATGAAAGCTACCAATACACCTATAGATAGATTTTTAGGAAAGGTCAATTCCAAATATAGGAAAATCTAAGGTAATTGGACCAACTATAGGGACAAGACCACCCTCTGCACTTTTGGTTCTACAATACCAAGGTGGGTTCACCTAATCCAAATCAACATACAACATTTTACAATAATTTTTGGATTTTATCGACAGATAAATGATAAAAAAATACTGAATCATAACCAATCATTCATTGATTCTCCATTATCATAAAGAACATACAAATATTCAACCACAATACTCAAAGGATTTTGAATGGTTTATTTTAATATTGTAGATTACAACCAAAGCCTACCAAACACATATCACTATAGAAAATACTTATTCCTCACCAGTGCCTTATCTGTTGGGAAATATCTCAAATGCAAAGTAGAACACAAAAACCAACTTATGTCAATGATTCATGACCCAAAATGCCACCAACTTACAACAGTATTGATCTATTCAACCTAGACTCATACTTCTTATAGAAATCATTGTGCAAACAAGATGAATTTATGTTATAGCTAGAGAAATTTAATTTGATCTCAGATCAAAGTGAAGGAAAAACAACATACACACAGATAAACTCTATGCAATAAATCAGAAAATTCATAACTCAAGAAATACACATAGAGGGGAGACTTGAATCTGAAATTTTTTATATTTATTTTTTGAATCATGTTTCTTTCATACACCTTGCTTCAAAATATAAACCACTACAATAATGACCAACAACATGAAACTTTCTATTTCTACATTGATATAGTCTAATACAATTTTCTAATACTCCTGATTGAAAACTCGTATGCAATACTATTATCTTAGTTTTCAAGCTCTTCTAAATGATCTTGGGAATCCTTTTTATAGATTAAAGATTACAACAAGCTTTAGATCATTTAGGCAAAGACAAAATGATGACACATCACAAAAGAAAAAAAAAAAGGATCAGTAACTGATTTGTTACAAGCTTTCAAAAGATAATATCTAACCGGACCATAGGGCTTCTGCAACAACTTAAAAAATGCTCTGCTCTTGACAGATGGCACCTTCCTCTTTACTACTCTCGTGTACAAAATATGTTTGTAACCCATCAAATACTTTAAGGTTCTAGAGAACAACCACTTGTTGTAACCACGGTGGGGTTTTCTTGTTCACTAAATGCATCTGAGAGATACTTGTGTTTCCATGATTTGAATACCTCATCATTTGGCTAAGGAAAGCCAACAATCTCATCCTTTTGTTTATTCAGAACATAACACTTTGTCTTTAGCTATTCAAACTCCTTTCCCAAAAACCCAAAATGAGACTTAGCATTTTCAATTGATTCTATAGTTTGAACAAACATAATTGTACTCTCAAGGTTTATAATATTATTTATCCGTATAGATAGTTCACTATCCATCTCCTCCTATCCTTCAAATTACCAGCTCTATTTAAAACACTAGGAAACATTTCAAAACAAACCTTGAAATATTCCTTTTTAAGAAACATTGCTTTCCTCTCAATGTTATCTCTTATTGTTGCAAATTCTAACAAGCTTTTAACAAACTTATGAGTAGTCTTAATTGCAACATCAAGATTCTCTTCAACCTTAGACAATGAATAAAATATTTTTAAATCTGATTGTCTTACAATTCATGTATCCAAATATGGCTCTAAAATAGCCTTGTCCTCCTTAAAAGAACTCAAAATGTTGACTAATCTTTTTCCGCTCATATAAACAATTTTTGGCTCAATATTCTCAACAAATTGCAAAACTATGTCCTTGATCTTTTCCTCATAGTTTTTTACCGTTGCCATTTTTCCTCTTCTAGATTCTTCCACTTTTATTTTTAAGTCACCCATATCCTCTTTTAATCTTTTCCTTTCCTCTTCTAATTTCTCTCTTTCCCAACTGAGATCTTCTTCCATCATAGAGCTAGGAGGTAAGGAGGAAAAAGGCAATTCAATAATTGGAGTGGATAATGAGGGTTTGGTAGGAGAATAATCAATCACCTTTTGAGAAGGCTATTCAATTTTTTATGGTTCTACGAGTTGTCTCCTTAGATCTGTAATGATGTTGTCCTTCTCACTAGTCTCCCTCTTCATTTCACCATATGCCTTGAGGACTGTTTCTAATTTGACTCAGTTCTACTTTTTTCTTTGGTTCCTTTTCTGCAACCTTCACGCTAAATTCTAAAGAATCAAGAATCATACCAGATGCTTCCACACCTAAGGTCTCACCAACCCTTCTCACCATTAGGCTACCAGAGTAATTAGTCTTGGAAACTTCATTCCTTTTTCTATTTTCCTCCCTTTTCATGGACCACATGACTAGGGAAACATGGTTTTTAGTGAAGATAAACCCTTTTATTACTTCTCCAACTACCTCCTTAGTTGTATGCATAGGCTTGTTTTTTTTCCTCACAACATCAAAAATAACGACATCAGTAATAGCTCATTCTGGAAGAATGAGAACCCCTACATTTCTAATCATTTCTCTTCCCTACTCTGGGGTAATTGCTTCAAATATCTTCAGTATTTCTTGCTTAACTTCAATCTCAATAGAATTGGGATCACTATCTAGACATTCTTCATGTTTCTTCTCACATATTTCCTTTAACTGGTTGATATGTGTTCTCCAAAGGAATTGTACAAAGGCCCTAGCTTTAAAAAAATTGTCATTAGACAAGAACTCATTACAAGCTTTCCTAGTGACACGATCCAACTCTTTCCCAAAAAATTCCTCAATAGTTGAATCCATTTCAACCTCCCCAGGTGCTTGGGGCATTCTCTCTTAGACTTGCAGGTATGTAACACAAATTTTCCCTAGGCTTCCCATTTGTAGTAATTGTTCTGCTACTTGTTCATCACCCATGTGCAAAGGAGACTGAGAGGGTGAATACATACCTTCACATTGTTGTGTTTCTTCTTCCAATATCTACCTTTTTGGGGAAGGTGGAGACTTAGGATCAATATCAACTGGCCTCTTCCATTGTGAAGTGGAAGGCTCCTCAGTATGTATCTGCTCTCCAACCCCCTTAGGATATGAAGGCATGATTTTTGTTTTCTTACCCTTCTAATATGAATCCCCCTTAGGCATCACCACATAATACCCTGATCTCTTATGTAGCACATATTATCCCGGAGGAACAAGCCTAACAAATATTGGCTTTCTTAGGAAAAGCTTGGCTCTCTCCAGATTTGAATTTATAACAACATCCTTCTTTTGATTCAAGGCTTGCATTATGCCTTCAAATTGATTCATCTGAGAATCAATTTTATTTTCAAAGGGCTTGAAATCCCTCAATGGATCATAATATTTAGCAAAATTTTGAACAAAATCAAGAGTCTTCTTATATACAAGCCATTTTTCCTTCATGACCTCTTGTTCTTGTAAATCAAAATAATTTCAAATAATGTCCTCAGGAAAATGAAAATAGTGATCCATAGCAGCACATCTTGTCCTCTTCTTGAACATATCACCATAGAAACCCATTGGGTTAGTACATATATTAACTAATGTGGCCAATCTTTAAGGCTCCAATACCTTATTCATGTGCAACCATCCTCCCTTTGTGATGAAAAACTCTTGTGCAATGGTGATAGTAGGAAAAATGGATCCTCTATTCTTCCTTGATAATGCCACATCCTGTAAACCACCAATTTGTCTAAGGATTTCTATAATGCCTACTTTTAGTGGAACTTGATAAGGAAGTACAAAGGGGATGCCTCTAAAACCATAAACTCTGAAAATAGTTGAAATAGGGTACAAAATAATACCCCCCTAATTGTGCACTATCTTGATATCATTAGCATACTACTTTGGCCTAATAAATGTCAACAAGGCGTTCATAATCCTTTGGATTCTCTAGAAACAATAGGGCCTTGAGTCTAGATGCAAAACATCTATCAAAAGCTATAAAATTGGCATCATTCCTATCCCAAGACAAGTCCAAACTCTATAACTGCACTGACATTTGCTCACCATATTTTTATTTCATTAAATTCATATCTTTTGCAAAATAGTTAGAGCCTTTATATAGAAACATACACATTAACATTGAGTACCATCCAAATGACATGTCCACCTTGGACTTTGGAATACCATTTAATCCATCATGAATCAAATCAATCACAAAAGGTGCAAAATCAAAAGTGACTACAAAGTAAGGATGAAGAACTTGAGCCATCATAAATATGTAATGAATAGGCATTACCCCTTTTGTATCCTCTCCAAATATCTGACACAGAGACAAATATAAACCTTTTGCCTTCAAATTAAAATAGTCCATTTTAATGGGCTTTGGTGTGTTAGGCCCTACTACTTTCAATCCTCCAACTCTATCAAATAATTCTCTCAAAGGTCCACTCCTGAGGTAATCTCTTTGTGCTTTGTAGACCTCCCTAAGTACTTCAAAATCAATCTTCTCCAAGTCATTAGAGGGCTTGCTCAACTAGAACACCTCTCGAATTTCATTTGCAGTTAAGCTAACCAAATGGTTTCCATTTATATCCCTAATAATTTTAGCAACAAGATCATATTTTTTCTGATTTGGAGTAAAATATCAGCATCCATGAAAACATTTGGGACTACTAGCTTTCCAACATCAAACTGCCATGAATTTCTACTACGAGCGAATGCATTCATTTTGTTGAATCCCACTCTAAATGAAATTAGGCCAAATACACCAATTTTACAATCTCTTATCAAGTTTCCTTTATCATACAAGTTGTCATCTATCTTCAAACGAGGGTTTTTAGGAACTAGTTCTTTTATATTTTATATCTAACTACTCAAGAAAATCATCACACACAACCCTTTCCTGATAGTCTACCTTGCCCTTAAATTCTCTATGCGGTGCCATTTCAGAAACTTAGGGTTTTATCACAAAATTACTAGATTCAGAGAATTTTATACTTTCCTCAAACACTACTAATGCCAACACTTAATTTGTAAAACTTTTTTCAAGAAAACAAGATGAAGAATAACTTACCCACTCAATTTACATGAGAGAATGCACCAGAAGCTTTGAAAATCAGCTCTGAAGTTTTTTTGCTATTGAAAATTTAAAAGAGCACTTTATGATATAAAATATGATATAAAACTACATTAATTGTCGACAACATGGCCACATTCTTTGTAATTACTTCATCGCATTTCAAAATTGCAACTTCAATAGGCAAAAATAGAATATTTCGCACTATAAGATGAAATTCAAAACTGAGTCGTTGATCTAATCTAACGCAACACACCACATGGTTGACAAAAAAAGTCAACAAACTAATGACCTCAATGTCACTCCACATGGAAGAAAAGCCCACCAATGAGAAAGAAACATTACATCATTACCTGGTGCCCAAGCCCCACCTTTTATCTTTTAATCAAACTAGACACACGTCACACATGCATGATGTCTTGAACACTATCTTTCTTGCAAGTTTTGATCGCGGGAACACACCCACCATCTGATCAAAGAGGATTTTTTTTACTTTAACTGCATTTCAACCCAAAGATATGTGACATCACCAAGGACACGTGTCATCAAGGTGCGATGGCTAGATCATTAAACAACTTGCAACTTTTCATTAAGGCAATGCGCCTACCGTCAGATCAAAAAAATATGACCTACCTTTATCTTCTTTAATACCAATTAGGTGATGTCATTCAAACACTTGTCAATCATGCATGATCCTTTGATCATTATTCAACGAGCATCTTTTCATCAAGGCAATATGCTTATCGTTAGATTAAATATGATCTAACAGTCCTTTACCTTCTTTTTACTTTTTCAAAACCGGTCCTATGATCTCTAGGCGAACACACATCAACAAGATGGATGGTTGAAAAGGTATCATATTTGGATAGTGACATTATGCCTACCATCAGATTGAACTTGATCTTCTTGTGATCTATCTTTATCTTTAGCTTCGGCTAGGTCCCACCAGCTGCTACATTTCAAACATGCATGATCCCGTGATGATTAAAAATTCTGTAGCTTCGGTTCAAGGCATCACACCCATCGTTGGATCAAATCTGATCTTCCAAATGAATATATTTAACTTTAGCTTTAATGACTAGGGTCCACCACTTACTAGGTGTCATCCAAGCGTGATCTCGTGGAGGCTAAGTACTTCACATATTTTTTTCAAGGGATTGCACCCACCATTGGATTAAAATAGATTTGACTAACTTTAATTCAACACAAAAACTTAGGGAAAAAAATCCACAGGAAACTTTAGACTTAGGAAATGTTTAAAATGGGTCTCATTAGGAAAAAGAGTTAAAGGACTTTGGCCCCTCCCAACAACTTAAAACACATGTTATAAAACCCACTTAAGAGATTTTAAAAAGTAACACATTAATATAAAGTCTGCGAGCTACTTAGGTTTTAAAAATAGGTAAATGATTAGGGCTTAGACAAAGTAAACCCTAGGGAATAAAAATACATCTAGGACTTGGACAAAGAAAGACTTAGACCAAGAAAATTTTTATAGTTCTAATAGTGGCTCTGTTTGGGGATGTATGTCTCTTGCAGACATAAAAAGGATTCTACAATCTCAGGGTTAAGAAGACCACCTACAAAAAGAAAACTATGCTACAACACACAACTAAAAAAAACACACAACAAAAAGAAACACACCACATAAATAAACACACCTAAAATGTACAATTCATGGATATTGAAAATTTTAGGATAAGTAAAATATCAAGAATTGTCCATGAAATGGCAATTCCAAAACACTCATTTTCCAACTAGACCCACTCAAGTACCTACTTTAAAAAAATACACTTACAATCTGAATGGAAAAATGGGTTATGCTTCTCAGTGCATTCAACATCCAATATGTAGACATAAAAGCAATAAAGGGGCTAGTCATCATAGATTAGCTAGTTGAAGCACCCCTGTTAGATGCATATACATTGGTAATAGAATTACCTGATGAACATCTATGCTGCATGGTTGAAGAAAAACCAACATGGAAGCTGTATTTTTATGGTTCTTACACATCTCATGGATCGAGGGAAGGGATCCTCTTTGTCAACCCCCAAGGTGATTATACCCCCAAATCATTCAAGTTTGTATTTCCTTGCACCGACAACATTGAAGAATATGAGGCACTCATCTCTATCCTCGAGATAACTATCCAATGAAATATCACATAACTATAAGTGTTCAAAGATTCACAACTCATCATCAAGCAAGTCCTAGATGAATTCCAAACCAAAGTTGACAAACTATTACCCTACAAGGAATTGGAGGACACAATGAAAGAGAAACTCTTAAGTCTATAGCTCACATAGATACCCATGCTACAAAAAAAGCTGTAGATTCCATGGAAACCATCGGGTATTTATTGGAAATCCCTTGAGATTCTACTCAGTACATTTTTTTAGTCGAGTAGCTACATACACTTGCTTACAAGAATACATATTCTGAAATGGTGTGCATTTTGGTTTGTCCTCAGTCCCCATGGTACCATGACATCCATTCTTATCTAAAGAATGGTATCATATCTCCTCACCTCACAAACACCCAGAGCTAGAACCTTATCCATAGAGCTTCCCGCTACACTCTCGTAGCCAATGCCCTATATTGTCATGGATATCATAACATCCTCTCTTGGTGTTTATATTCAAATGAGGCCATGTTGGCTTTACAAGAGGTTCACATTGGAATCTATGGTGCCCACACAAGTGACATGGTCCTAGCAAAGAAGCTTCTCAGAGCTGAGTACTATTGGCCAACAGTGGAACATGATGCTTGTGAGCTCATAAATAAATGCTTACCATGTCAACAACATGCTAATGTGATCCATGCTCCAGCACAAGACTTGCATCCCATTGTGCCACCATGGCCTTTCTCATATTGGGGCTTCAACCTCATTAGTAAGATCACTCCCCTTTCCTTAGATAAACATAATTATATCATAACCACGACTGAATACTTCAAAAAATGGGTGAAGCAATTTTGTTCAACTCAACTATTGGCATTCAGATATTTAAGTTCCTACTTTACCATAGCAACTGTCATTATGACATCTCTTCCACCATTTTCATAGATCATAGAACACCTTTTTAAAATCAGCATATGGAAGATATATGTGCTATGTTCTACATCTATCATTGTTTCTCCAGTCTATACTTTCCCCAAGGGAATAACCAAGTTGAGGCAACCAAAAAAATCATTATGAAGATCCTAAAAAAGGTTGTCAATGATTCTAATTGTGACTGGCACCTCCAAATCAATCCCACCCTTTGGGTCTACCACACTTCCTTCTGCACTCCCACAGACACCACCCCATACTTCCTGGTATATGGTGTCGAGGTCGTCTTACCAATTGAGGTCAAGCTACCTTCATTGCACGTGTCTATGAAAAATTATACCACTAATGAAGACTATCGCATAACTTGCCTCACCTAGTTGGACATCTTAGACAAGAAGAGGTAGCAAGATTATGATCACCTGGTTGTGAACTAGAACCAGCTTAAACGAAGCTATAAAAAAAATTCCACTTGAGATAGTTCTAGGTGAGCAACATGGTCCTTAAAAGGAATCATAAAGTGCAAGAGAATGATGCAAAGAAAGGAAAATTTGAACCTACGTAGTTGGGTCCTTATATTGTCACAACATGTTTTGGCTAAGGAGCCTATCAGTTGTCTACACCTAGAGGAGAGCCCCTAAATGATCCCATTATTATCATCCATCTGAAGTGGTTCTATCCTTGAGCTGAAGCAGTTCTATTCTTGATCCAAATCCGGTTGCCCATCCCAAGAATCACACTAGAAATTATCCTTTTGTCTGTTACCTAAATTCCATTGTCAAGTGATTGGTAACCAAACCTCTACAAATCAACAAAAAATTCCAAAGGGCAGACCCTTTAGGTGGGTTTTCAATAGTAAAGATCCTCTCTCTAGCTTCTCCATCCAAATATTTTCCTCATAGAATTTTCACCCACCTTTGATCTGGTTGTGTGTATATTTTCCAAATAAGATTTTCTCCCATCGCTTCATTAATCAACTTCCAATCCCTCAGACTGAGGCTGCCTCCTCCTTTAAGTTTACAAATCTTGTCCCAAGACATCAAAGGTATTTAATCCTTCTCTTGAGCTCCATTGAATAAAAATTTACACATCCTCTATTGAATTCTTTTAATGTTCTTACAGGGAATTTTAAAACATGTCATAGAGAAAAGAGACATGATAGAAATGATAGTTTTGAGCATGAGGATACACCCTGCTAAGGTGAGCCCCCTATTTTTCCATCCTTCTATCTTTTCCAAACAACCATCAATCAACTCTTTCCAAAGATTAGCCTTACTATCTCTAGAAAAAAAAGGGGCACCAATAAATTTACTTGGGAGTTGACCAATGCGAACCCCAAAAAGCTTAGCAACTTAGCCCTTTGCAATCCCATCTCCATGTTAAAGAAGAAAATTTATGATTTGGAACAATTGACGCTCTGTCCAGTACCCAGAATATAGGAATACAAAACTGGTGTCATGACTTGTGCCTCAATGCTCCCTAAACCACATTTTCTCATTTAAAAGGATACCTCAAAGGGACCCCTATTAGAATAACCGAGAGGGGGGGTGAATCAATTAAATCAGTTATCCTAAATTCCAAAACTCTAAGATGTACTTTTTAAAACTTCATCAACAATTCAAACAACTCGGTTCATTTAACAAATACTAGTAATTATCCAAACTGTGATTGTCAATTAAATCAAATATGCGGTATGTAAATTATGATACAAAAATAATCATAATAGATAACACATAACACAATGATTTAATGTGGAAACCCTGCTAAGGGAAAAACCACCTAGGACTGGTAACCCAAAATATTTCACTCTTCTGAAGTGATCTCAGTTAGAAGCCAACCCTGTTAAAGGTTACAATGCACATTGTTAGGTGTGACCTGGTTAGAGGATTTATCACTAACAGTTAACTCTTGACTAGCATTCACTATGGGGTCAACAAGATAACAATTAACATTCCTTGAATGTCATATGGTAATACAAAAAGACTGTTAGGTCCACTTGGTTAAGAGATTTTGCTGAATTAATGGTTAAACTGATATAGTTATGATCTGATTCAAATACAACTCAATTGCAAATATTTAGATCTATGCTAAGCTTATAAAAATCATCTGATCATTAATCAATTCACTTCCTCAATATTTCCCCAACTTACTTTACTCAGTGTAAATATCTCTGACGCTCAGTTATGCCTACATCTCGGTTCCGTCTATAACTAGTTTGATCAGGAATGCATGAAAAAAGTCTTCAAGCAAAATCTTTTGTAGTCTATATTTTATCTGACATGTTTCAACAATGAAACTCATGTATCTTAAATACAGAAGTAAACCATTTTCATATTAGCCATCAAATTTTTCCTCTTAATCTCCTTCGTCCATTTTGTCTCTTAAACCTTCTTGGACAGATGTGTCAATAACACGTTTCAATCTCATCCTTTAGATCATCTATGAATTATGTCAGCCATGGATCTTATAACTAACTTCATCTATAACCTTGAAATCATAACAATTTCTAGCTCATCAATTTCAATCAGTTGTTCTTAGCATTTAATGTTTTCATCCATACTTGATTAATACTGAATGTGTCGGTGATAACTAACTCGGTTATTACTATCACTTAGTATACACTGCACTGGCTCGATGTATAAAAAAGTCTTCAATTACCGACCACATTAACTTGTTCAATTCAAATCCCTTCTTCATAATATAATAATGTAACATGCTCAAGTGAACAATATAAAGCCATAGACTCATCAATAAGTTTCCCAATGTATACCTTATCCTTATCTATCATATCCATCTTTTCCTTATGTAGATATCTCATTTCTTCACCATTTCTTCCTTCTACAGATATTCAGATATTTGTAACTATCATGATAAGTATAGTCAAAACTTAGTTGACATCAATGATAACATATTGACTAATTTAATCATCTTACATATCACTTTAATAGCTCGGTGATCTCTAATCACTGTCTCTTCAGTTCAGCTAGATATTCAATCAGTTGCAGGTCAAAAATATCTCCCTTTGGCATTGATGGAAATAGAAACAATATGAAATATGCCATACACATACCAAACATGTGTTTTTCAACTATATAGATAAATGTTGTAGCTCAGTAAGCTCTCCCTAGCTTGATATTAAATATGTTTAATCACTATAAACAACATTCCATGCAGACTCTCCCTGCAGATTTGATCTTTTTCAATTCTCTAATTATTTCTCTCTTTATTTCATAGAAATTCCTCTCTCTTTGACAACAATGCCAAAGAAAATAAATAGCTCTTCAGTAGCCAAATTATTCTCCATTGTTTAGTCCAGATCAAGTACCTTCATGTACTGATAAACAATTCTCTGTTCCAGCTTCTACAATCTTTCACAACCTTAGGAATCCTAAAGTGTGAGATTTGTGCATCAACATGAATGATTTTCTGATAAAGTATAGGTTGATGCAACCTCCTAATCACCTGAGTGATCGATAGATAGGGGACGGACCCCTAGTCTAGTCCTCAAATACTCAAAAGTGTCCTTCAGTAAGGGCTTGGTAAAAATATCAGCAAGTTGTTCTTTAGATTTCACAAATTCAAGTTTAACCTACTTCTCTTGAACTTGTTCCCTTAAGTAGTGATACTTAATATATATGTGCTTTGTTTTTTAATGCATCACCAAATTCTTGGGAATGTTTATAGCACTTGTCTTGTCACAATATTTAATCACTGGGTCAGTGATCACCTCATTCATTCCTTCCAACACTTATTTTATCCAAGCAATATTTGAATAATTTGCAGCAACATCAACATACTCTGCTTCAGTAGTAGACTGAGAAATGCATGCTTGTTTCTTGCTTATACAAGTCACAAGCTTTTCTCCTCAAAAGAATGCTCGACTGGTTGTGCTCTTCTGGTCATCAATGTTTCTAGCACAATCTGCATTAGTGTAAACTTAGAGTTTAAATTTGCCTTCCTTTGTGTACCATAAACCATAGTCTTCAGTTTTCTTCAAATACCTCAAAATCCTTTTAACAACCATATGTGAATCTTTAGGATTGGCATAAAATCTTTCCACAATCCCAACTTCATGTGCTATATCAGGCCTACTATGTACCACATATATCAGTTTTCTAATCATTGATCTATACAGTGTCTGATTTATTTCAGTTGATTCATCATCTTTTTGTTAACTTACATCCAGTTACCATCAGTGTTCCTACTGGTTTTGAATCTTCCATGCCAAAAGTCTTTAACACTTAATTTATTTTGATTGAGTGATGAAAATCCTATCATTCTATTGTATAATCTGCAAACCTAGAAATAATTTAATCTCTCCAAACATTGACATTTCAAATTCCTATTTCATTTCATCAGCAAAAGATTTGCAAATCAAATCATGTCCTCCAAAGATTATGTCATCAACAAAAAAATTAGCAATCAAAATGTTATCATCAGATTATCCTTTCATGTACAAATTACTATTATCACTTGTCCTTACAAAGCCAATACTGATAAGATAAGCATGTAGTCTTTCATACCATGGTCTTGGTGCTTGCTTCAGTCCATACAAAGCTTTGTGTAGTCTACATACCATGTTCTTTTGATTCGGATCAACAAAACCTTTTGGTTGTTCTATGTAGACTTCCTCCTCAAGAATTCCATTCAAAAATGTTGAGTTCACATCCATTTGATATACTTTAAATCCCTTATGTGCAACATATGCAAGTAATATATGGAATCCTTCAAGTCTTGCTACTAGTGCAAAAGTTTCACCATAGTCTATACCTTCTTCTTGTGCATACCCCTTGCATAAAAGTCTTGCCTTATTCCTAGTGACCTCACCATTCTCATTTAACTTGTTCTGAAAATCCACTTAGTACTAATTACATTTTTATCATTCAGTCTTGGTACCAATGTCCATGTCTTATTTTTCTCAATCTATTCAATTTCTTCATTCATAGCCTTAATCCATTCTTCAGTTTCAAGTGCATCTCTAACATTCTTAGGCTCAAATTCACAAACTAAGCATGTGTTTTGTCTTAACTTACTTTGGGTCATCATGCCAGATTGCTTGTCTCCAATGATTTGGTTTTGTGGATGGTGTCTTCTAACAAATCTTTCTAGCACTTGTTGTCTTGTTTGCTCATCATTCTGTTTAGGTTCATTTTGTTCCTCAATAACTTCTTCCTGGTTCTCAGTTTGCATTTGTTGATTCTCAGTAGCATTTTCCTGATGCTCAGTAGACTTAGCCTATGGATTTAGTAGATAGTCTGAATTCTCAATATATGTAAACCTACCATAGTCTTCCGGTTCCTTTCTTCTTTCTTCATCATTATTTTCAAAAAACTCATCAACTTTTACATTAGCACTTTCAACCATTTTATTAGTAGCATTTTTCAAACATTTATAAGCTTTACTCTTAGTAAAATATCCTAAAAATTTCCTTCATCACCTTTAGAGTCAAATTTACCATTCCTATCATCTTTCAGAATGTAACATCTACTTCCAAAATTTTTGAAATAACTTACATTTGGTGTATAACAAAACCATAACTCATAAGGTGTCATGTTCATGTCTTTCTTCAGTTGAACTCAGTTCAAAGTGTATATAATAGTGCTAACTACTTCTCCCTAGTACATTTGTGCAACATCTTTCTCAATCATCAATGTTCTGGCACAATCAACAATAGATCGGTTCCTTCTTTCAACCATTCCATTATATTGTGGTGTCCTTGGTGTAGAAACCTATCTTTTGATTCCATGCTCATTGGAGAAATTAGTCAATTCATTAGAAATAAACTCACCTCCTCCATCAGATCTTACGCATTTTAATTTTTTCTCGATTTCTTTTTCAACTTTAGCTTTATACCACTTGACTAATTTGAATGCTTTAGATTTCTCTTTTAAGAACATGACTGCCATCATCCTAGAGTAGTCATCAACAAATAAAATAAACTATTTTTCACCATTAGAGCTTTGAGTTCTCATAGGACCACATAAGTCAGTATGTACCAACTCCAAAATACCTTTAGATGAATAGTCTTTTCTTTTAAAACTAGATTTGGTGATCTTTCCTTTCTGACATTGATTGCACATAACATGATCAGGTTTGGTTATATTCGGTAAACCTCTTACTCTTCTCTTTTTACTGATCTTAACCATGTTATCAAAGTTCACATGACATAGTCTCTTAATCCACAACCATACATCTTCATTTTTCTCCAACAAACAAGAAGTTTCAACATTGTCAAGATAGAATAGATTACCTTTTGATTGTCCTCCAGTACCGACCATCTTTCTGGTTTCATCATAGATATTCACCTTCTTACTTTCAAATGCAACTCGGTGACCTAAGTTATTTAGTCATGCTACACTCAACAAATTGTAGTTAAGTCCTTTTACCTAGTATGCATTATCACATCTAATCCTATCATTCAATAAGATAGACCATTTTCCTTTCACTTGACAAGGTGCATCATTTCCCATTTTAACTGATCCTCCATTGTAGTGTTCAAGGTATTCAAATTTATCTTCATCACTAGTCATGTGATGTGTACATCCAATATCAATGATCCAAGTATCATTCTTTCTAACTTTAGAAATAAGGGATGTTTCTACATACCTTTCCTCTTCTTCTGAATCATCTTTCATTGCAACAAATACCACTTCAATTTCATCATCAATGTCGGTGTCGGTGCCATTCTCATCTTATACAACAAGGTAAGATGCCTTCTTACCTTTGTCTTTGTAGTCTCGGTTGTTTCTTCTGTCATAGTGTCAGTTTACTTTGTTATCTCTTTTGCCAAACTTTCCATCACCAGATCGGTCATTGTCTTTATCTTCTTCTTTCCTATTAGGACATCTAGCAGCAATATGACCAATCTCTTTATAATTAAAACAAGCTAAAGGTAACTTTCCCTCATACATTCATTTGCCTTTGTGAAGTCTCTAAGCCATAAGTGCTTCAAGCTCATCAAGCTTAGATTCATTGTCATTTCCACTTTCATTCTTTATGTTATGCTTACTGCTAGATTTACCAATCTTTAGGGATGACATAAAATAAGACTCAACAATCAATACAACACTATTGTCATAATTATTTAGCTCAAAACTAGTTAACTTTCCAATCAAACTATCAAGGGTAAGAGTACTATTAGGTCGATCAAACCTCATTTCATGAATTGCAGATATTCTAATTGCATAGATAGGCATCAAGGTTCTCAGTATTTTACTTACAACAGTATCTTTAGAAATAATACCTCCTGCTCCTTGGATAGCATTGACTACCTCTTTGATTCGGTTAGAGTATTATGTGATGTTCTCACCTTCCTTCATCTTCATGTCATCAAATATACCTCTTAATCTTTCAACTCAGGCTCTCATTACATTTACATCTCCACCATAAACTAGTGCAATTTTTTCTGACATTTCCTTCATTCACTATTACATTTGAGGTCAAATTCTGATGGCCATTTGTCATATTTGCAACACCCATTTGTTGATATTTCAACATATGTGTCCGTCGCCATTTTTGCATTGCAAATTGCGACGGAAGAGGTCACTGTCAGTTTTATGACACCACATTCCATCATAAACTTGCAGATGAATACCAGCTTTGTTATGGCATTTCCTATGATCCATCTATCGGAACTCTGACACTAAGACCTATCAGACATATAGCATGGCTGTCGAAATTACCTGTCAAAAATAATTACTTTCCGACATTATAATTGATGGAATAGTGATAGATCAATAGCCAATGTCTGACAGATAAACCTGTCGGTGCTATAGTATTACTGTCACTAATTTCTGTTGAAAAATACATATCTCTAACATTGCCACGGTCAGAAGAGCGAGAGTGTGGCAATATATTTCTAATAGGTAGGCCTGTCGAAGATATAACATTCTTGTCGCAGTAATTGTCGAAAAGGAACTATTTCAACATTTGATCTATTGGAGAGGGGATGGGTGGTATAGCACTACTGTTAGAATACACTCTAAAATATCAAAAAAGTGACAGATATGCACGTTAAAAATAAGAAAGCTCAAGAGACCATCATAGGTTGTCTCTTTCTTCAGTCTATATTATTTACAAAATATTTTACCTTTCATTAGCTCATTAAATCTGGGGATTTGAAAGAACTTAATAGAATATTTTCATGACAATGTATATTATTTAAGTTGACATTGCACGAATTTATCTACTTCGCGCACTTGTAGAATATGAGGATGGCAATAAAGAAGCATCTCCTCCAATGGCCTACATTACTCAAGCCATGGGAGGGGATGCTTCTTTATGGTCATCCTCATAGTATACAAGTGTGCGAAGTATATAAATTCATTTAGCATCAAACTTAAATAATGTACATTATACATGAAAATATTCTATTAAATTCTTTCAAATCCCCAAATTTGATGAGCTAATGAAAGGTAAAACATTTTGTCAATAATATAGACCAAAGAAAGAAACCAACTATGATGGTCACTTGAGCTGTGTTATCTTTAGTCCTAGCTACTTATTAGGATAATAAGCAGAAAATGAAAATATTAACAAACATGAGAGAACACAACAACATAGAATTTAACGTGGTTCACCCAATCCCTAGGGTATGTCCACCAACAATGAGTCCAATATCTTTATTATTATCCAACGATTACAATCTGAAACCTGCAACTCAATACTACCACAGGAAGCTACAATAATCTCTCATACAATGAATCTCTAACCCTAAGCCCTTTTACAAGTATTTTTGACATAATGAAATTAGGGAAAAAAATACCTTTCCCTCGACCTTGCCTTGGGGCACTACCCCTTAGGGGTCCCCGCAAGGGGCACTACCCCTTGACCCCATCAGGGGCTCTACCCCTTGACCCTGCCTGGGGTGCTACCCCAGTACCCCGCAAGGGGCTCTACCCCTTGACCCCATGGAAAAGTCTGATTAGGCTCCACATACATAACAATCTCCCTCTTGGAGACTGATTAGACTCCAAAACAATATCCTCCCACTTTGAGACTGATCGACCAAAACCTGTAGCTCCCACTGGAATAATGAAACCATCCTGGACTCAGCTGTTCTTTTATTCTATTCAGTCTAGAAGACCAACCGAAGCTGAACAGGAATTCAGCTTCTCCCTTGTCACTGCCTTTGTAAACATATCTGCTAGATTAGCATCTGTATGTATCTTCTCCAACTTTACCTATCCATCATCCAAAACTGGCCGAATGAAATGATATTGTAATTGTATGTGCTTTGTTTTTTAGTGCAAAGCATAATTCTTTGCAAGATGAATGGCACTCTGACTATTTGAATACAAATAATTATCTGCCTATGGATGTCCCAATTCTTCCATGAAGAATTGAAGCCATATCATTTCCTTGGCTACCTCTATAGCAGCAACATACTCTGCCTCTGTAGTGGATAAAGCATTCACCTTTTGTAACCGAAAAATCCAACTCATTGTTGTCCCACCAATAGTAAATACATAGCCTGTAGCACTCCATTTGGTATCAATATCTCCTGCCAAATCTAAGTCAACATAGCCATGAACAGTAGTAGAAGAGCCCCCAAAGTGTAAACACTTATTGGATGTACCTCTCAAATATCTGAGAATCCATTTGACAACATTCCAATGCTCAATCCCAGGGTGACTCATATACCAGCTAACGACTCCCACTGCATGTGCAATATCTAGCCTAGTACAGACCATAACATACATTAAGCTCCCTACAGCTAAAGCATAAGGTATCTTGGACATTCTTGCCTCTTCTTCTGGTGTCTTTGGACACATTTCTTTAGTCAATTTCAAATGACCAGGCAAGGTTGTAGTGATAGCTTTGGCATCCTTCATGTAGAATCTCTGCAACACCTTCTCATCATAATCAGCCTGAGATAGAGTTAATTTTTTTTTCTTCTTATCTTTGCAAATTTTCATGCCAAGGATTTTTTTTTCTACCCCCAAATCCTTCATAGCAAAAGATTTTGCTAACTGTTGTTTCAACCCCTTAATATGATCCATGTTAGATCTAGCTACAAGCATATCATCAACATATAAACATAGAATAATGTAGCTGTCATTATTTAACCTCTTGAAATAAACACAATGGTCAGAATTACATCAAGTGTATCCATTCTCATTCATAAAAGTATCAAATTTAATATACCATTGCCGAGGTGCTTGCTTTAGGCCATATAAACTTTTCTGCAATTTGCACACTAAACTCTCCTTACCCTTGACCTCATATCCCTGTGGCTGTACCATATATATTTCTTCATTCAAATCACCATGAAGAAAGGTTGTTTTAACATCAAGCTGCTCTAAATGCAAATCTTCAGTAGCCACAATACTTAAAACAGTACGAATAGAAGTCATTTTAACAACTGGAGAAAAAAACTCATCAAAATCAATACCATGTCTCTGTGCAAATCCTTTTACGACTAATCTGGCTTTAAATATTTTCTTACCTCCATCTTCTTCTTTCAACCTGTAAACCCATTTATTCTGCAAAGCCCGTTTTCCTGCAGGTAACTAACTTAAATCCCATGTTTGATTTTTCAGCAAAGAGTCCATTTCATCTGTCATTGCAGACTCCCACTGAAGTTTTGTATCCACCTGCATAGCTTCATTATAACATTTAGGTTCACCGGCATCAGTTAATAAGATAGAATACAAAGAAGGTGAAAACCTATCTGGAGGTCTACTTAGCCTTGTTGACCGTCTAACATTCACTAGGGTGTGTGGTATTTGTTGTTGCTGTTGTTGCGGAGCATAAGGAACTACTAGAACATTATCATTTGGAATATCATCCAACACTACATAATCATTTTCTTTCTTCTCATGTTGTTGCAAAAGATCTTTGTACAATACTTTCTCATTGAATATGACATCCCTGCTTCTTACAGTTTTATGATTTTCAAAATCCCAAAGCCTATTCATCAATGCCATATCCAACAAATACACATTTCCTTGACTTAGCTTCTAGCTTGGTTCTATTTTTAGAGTCTATAAGTGCAAAAGCTTCACAACCAAAGGTTTTGAGAAAATAATAACTCACCTTCTTACCACTCCATGCTTCCTTTGGAATACCACAGTCCAAAGGAGTAGAGGGGCCTCTATTGATTAAATAAATAGCAGTGTTCACAGCCACTGCCCACATATTTTTTGGAAGCCTAGCATGCAACCTCATACTCCTTGCACACTCCATTATTGTCATGTTCATGTGTTCAGCCACTCCATTTTCTTGTGGAGTCCTAGGTATAGTTTTTTGTCTATGAATACCAGTAGAGGCACAATAATCTTCAAATTATTTTCTGCAATACTCACTACCATTATCAGATCTGAGACATTTTAATCTTTTTCCAGTCTCATTTTCAACCAAGCTTTTCCATTTCTTAAAAGTTTCAAATACATTAGATTTCTGTCTAATGAAATATATCCATACTTTCCTAGTTGCATCATCAATGAATGTAACATAATACTAAGAGACACCAAGGGAAGTTAACTAAGCTGGACCCCATACATCTGTATGCACAAGCTCTAATTTTTCATCAATCTTTTCCTTCCCACTCTTTACAAAACGGACTCTCTTTTTCTTTCCATACACACAACTTTCACAGAAATCCATATTAACACATTTCAAACCTGGTAGAGCTTTCTTTGAATGAAGTAATTTCATACCTTTTTCACTCATGTGCCCAAGTTTGTTATGCCACAACGCTATTTCAGAATCTCTAGCTACTGTCTCTTGTTCTACCTACTCAACTACAGCAATTGTTCCTGAACATTCATTTTTCTCTTAAACAATTAAAGTAGAGGGAATAGTATGACCTATACAAGGATATAAGGTGCCTACTTTCACACCTTTTGCTACTACTAAGGAACCTTTTGAAACCTTCCAATTTTTATCATTAAAAGTAACTATGCAACCCTCATCAGCGAGTTGCCCTGCTGAAATTAAATTTCTACTCAGCCTTGGAACATGTCTTACCTCTTGTAGTAGCCAATGATTCCCATTATGCAACTTAAACTTGATTTTTCCTTTTCCAACAATTTGACAGGGTTCATTATCTCCCAAATAAACTAGCCCAAAATCCCCTTGGACATAATCAACAAAATAACCTCTATGGAGTGTAGCATGAAATGAAGCCCCCGAATCTAACACCCATGAATCATCAACATTTTCTAAAGACAAAAGCAAAGCATCCTCTTCAGATTTGTTACTTACCACATTTTCCTCCTTGTTTCCATCATTTTTGTCTCCTTGATCTTTCTTCTGAGACCAACAATCTTTCTTCTTATGACCTAGTTTTCCATAGTACCAGCAATCATTTGGCCCTTTGGATTCAGACCTCTTTCCCTTTGATTTGCCTCTTAATTTCCCACGATTTCCAAGGTTGTTTCCTCTATCTCTTGTTCTACCTCTGCTTTTTGCATTCAATACACTACCTGATGTGGATGCCCCTGAGCTTTTTATATGAATTTCCTCACTCAATATAACACCAATAACATCATCAAAATTTAAGGTATTTGAACCAGAAACAGAATTACTATCAGCCATTACCAAGCCATTCCAACTTTCTGGCAAAGAAGAAAAAATCAAGAGAGCCCTAACCTCATCATCAAAAGTAATTTTAACTGAGGCTAACTGACTTGTAACTGTATCAAACTCATTCAAATGATCAGCGACTGACCCACCTTCTACCATTTTCATATTAAATAAACGCTTCATAAGAAATACCTTGTTTGAAGCTGAAGGCTTTTCATACAACTTTGCTAGGGTGTCCATTAGATCTTTAGATTTCCTTGCTCCTGTAATATTGAATGCCACCAATTGTGCCAAGCATAAATGAATACTCCCCAGTGCCTTCCTATCCAAAATATCCCAATCTTCTTGAGACATTGTTTCCTCTTTCTTGGCTATTCCCTCTAATGGCTGCCATAGATCCTTCTGATAGAGATAGTCCTCCATTTGCATCTTCCATAACTAGAAGTTCTACCCATTAAACTTTTCAACCTTCAGTCTACCCTCAGTTTCCATTTCTCCCACTTAACCGAGAGACTCTCCCACTAGCTCGTGAGACCTGCTTCAGAGAATAGATAAAAGAACAAACAAAATAACCTCACTTTGATACCACTTGTTAGGATAATAAGCAGAAAATGCAAATATTAACAAACAAGAGAGAACACAACAACACAGAATTTAACGTGGTTCACCCAATCCCTAGGCTATGTCCACCAACAGTGAGTCCAATATCTTTATTATTATCTAGTGATTACAATCTGAAACCTACAACTCAATACCATGATAGGAAGCTACAATAGTCTCTCAAACAATGAATCTCTAACCCTAAGCCCTTTTACAAGTATTTTTGACATAATGAAATTAGGGCAAAAAATACCCTGCCCTGGGGCGCTGCCCCTTGACCCCTACTAGGGCACTGCCCTAGGACTCCGCAAGGGACTCTACCCCTTGACCCCATGGAAAAGTCTAATTAGGCTCCACATACATAACACTACTGGGTAAGGCCTAGAAGACTTATACCTGTCGATCGTCGAAAATTATCACCACCTTGCATTTATGTACACTACATAGTATCCAATATAATTGATCCCAGTCTCACAAAAACATTTTACACTTGTATAGCTCATCAATACTGGAGGCCTTAAGTAATTTTATATGATCACTAGCACATTTTGTGCATGGATGAGAAACAGTATCCAAAGTTTCTAGATAACCATTTTTGAGAAGAGGAATGAGTGGAGGCCAAAGAAGGGATGATTGTGAAGGTTTTATAGATGTAGGTTACTGAATCATCATCTCTACACTGGTACTCAATCTGGTCTCCACTCCATATACATCTTCTCAGAATCTAAAAACTCTCCATCATTGATTCTCATCATTTTTTCAGCATCTCCGTGGACTGAGACCTTAAATTATTGAGCTTCCCTTTGTTTCAAGAATAGTTTAACATTCTCTACTTAACAGGGCCAACCACATGAAGGTGGAATCTCATCTAGCCCAGGAGCCTCTTATGACCCTTTATGACATTTTAAGACCTCTAAGATGTATTCTTAGGGATCGTAAAGGGTCGTTAAGGATCATAAGGGGTCCTAGGACACAATAGCTGATAAACATAAATGTAGGCATCATGGTCACAATTTTTTGGAGACACAACATAATTGAGTGGTATTCTCAGATGATGCAAAGAAACCATTGCTTTGCATCATCTGGGAATACCACTCAATTATGTTGTGTCTCCAAAAAATTGTGACCATGATGCCTACATTTATGTTTCTCAGATGTTGTGATATCTACATCGTAGTCTGTAGTTGTTGCAGTAGCAAAGCCTATATTCCACAACAAAAAGGAAGACATCTTTTTAGCCTTGGTCTGGATCCTACCCCAATTGTCAAAGGATCCAGGGCCAGGCTAGAAAGATGTCTTCCCATTTTGTCTGCAACATTGTGGCCATCCATGATCTCAGGAATATCATCATCTTTCCACTCTTCATTTTCCAAAATATACCACTTCTTCAAGCTTGTAGAGTAATCTTATTAATAAAATAACTCTTTCCAACATTAGGGTACCCATAGATCAAAATAGTTGATGTTATTGGTTCTTGTGCTCAAGGATATCGATTCACTGTTTTGAAAGGGCCAAATCATTTTTATTTTGATTGTAGAGAAAAGGAGTGGGAGAAAATGAGCGGGTGAAAGATGATCAAGCGCGATAGAAGTCATTTCATTTTATTTTATCATGAATGCTCTTTGAAATGACCAATCATGTTTTCTATTCGATTCTTTTTGGTATTTTTTTTTTCCCATATTTAGTAGATAAAAATCATGGCGGCAGCCACTTAGCCATCTTTTTGATGTTCCAGGTATTTTACAAAGATACAGGTATGTGGATTTATCATTCAATTCCTTGCAGTTATTGGTCACATGCAAATATTTTGTCAAGTTGAAAGGGCAAGATATTAGTTTGGTGTTTTCAGTTTATGTTAAAAGTTGATTTGGTAAAATCTTCAAAAAACACACTACATGTTCTAAAATGTAAAGAAGTTGAATGTTAAATGTAAGATATATATCTCATCCATAGTAATCAAAAGAAAGGACATGAAAATTATAAGGAGATTTACCAATCCAAATAGGAAACATGATTGGTACCTTATGAATTGGTTTTTGAGGTGCACAATCTTCATCAATCTCCTTAGAAGGAGACCCCTCCTCACGAAAAATCCATTTAACACAAAAAACAAATCTACAAAACTGAACCAATGGCATGTTTAGAACAAAGAAATAGAATGATAATAATATGCTGAAAATTTTATTATGTTTAATACATGCAAAAGGACCAATCCCAACAATTCTTAAACATACTTTATCTGATATAATAATATGCTAATTAAACTGATAAAGGTGTTATCTGCATTTAATCTGCCAATTGCTAATTACAGAAAAAATAAATTTACAAAACTAAACCAATGTCATGTTCTTCATGTAGTACAAGGAAGATTTGGCTGTGAAAAACAAAAGTGAAACAGCCTCATCATTTTTATTTCGATTGGATAGAGGAGCGAAAGCTGAGCACGAGAGAAGGTATGTGATTTCTTCATCTTTCAAGCATCTGGCATCATATTCGATGGCAAATTTCAAATGCATTGCATTTTATTTGATCAAGAATGCTCTCTGAAATGACTGCATTCTACTGGTGTCATGCCCTAGCTCGTGCTTTATCTCCATTATTTGATGTTATTGGTGCTTGTGCTCAAGGATATCGATTCACTATTTTCAAATGTTTGGATCATTTTGGTCGTGACTGTTCCTCTAGTACACAGTCAGGAAATGTAACTGTCTAATTATTATATGTAATGTTGAATGGATTAAATGCTTTATTCTTGGTAGAAGTGAATGGAAGGAATAGTGTTGGTGTTAGGTTTCATTTATTATTGAATTCAATGGTTTCCAAGATGTGTTGAGGAGTTTGCTCCTTGTTTAATGCTAATTGTTCTTGCACAATCCACTCATACAATAGTGAAATGCTATGTGATTGACAATTTCATACAACAGGTCCTTTGGTGTGTATTAAATACAATCCAATCACTTATTGAATGCTTTGAAGACTACTAGTTTGACTATCCATGCGTTACAAGTGACTGAGATTCATTAAAGGATACAAAACCCTTCATTTTGGGGTTATTGTGTGTGGATTCAAATGTAGGTTTGATTTGGTTAATGTTTAGAAGAGATCAATAAAGTATTTAAAGATAATATTACATGTTTGGAGAGGTTTGAGAGGCACTTATCATGACTATACCCTCACAAAAAATGGCATAGAATGGTTTTACTAAGTTTCCTTTCTCTATTTTGAGGTTTTCTTTCTCTACCGCAGGGGTACAGTCAAAGGGTTCATTGAAAAAATGATCCTTCAAATGCTTACTATGAATATGAATGATTTGATATAGCATATTGCTCATTTTACTTGAAGTTTGGAATAGCTTGTGCAAGGGTGAAAGTATTTTTGATCATTTTGGTCGTTATTGTTCCTCTACATAGTCAGGAAATGTAACTGTCTAATGATTATATGTAATGTTGAATGGATTAAATGCTTTCTTCTTGGTAGAAGTGAATGGAAGGAATAATGTTGGTGTTAGGTTTCATTTATTATTGAATTCAATGGTTTCCAAGATGTGTTGAGGAGTTTTCTCCTTGTTTAATGTTAACTATTCCTGCACAATCCACTCATACAACAATGAAGTTACAAAACTGAACCGATGACATGTTTACAACAAAGAAATGGAATGATAATAATATGCTAAAAATTCAATTCTGTTTAATACACACCAAAGGACCAGTCCCAACAATTCTTAAACATACTAGTTATCTGATATGATCAATTATTAATAAAGGTCTAATTTTGTAGACTACTAGCATGAAGGAAGACTTGACCTAGCCAAATCTTCCTTGTACCACACAAAAAAAATGTGTGATAATTATGTCTACTCCAACCTTAATTGTTTAAGAATTGTTGGGAGTTCTATTAGACCTTTGTTGTAAACATGCCATTGGTTTTCAAATGTTTGGATATCCATTTTTTTGAAATGTTGACTGTGGTTATCAAATGGACAGCCCGTGAGCTTCTAGCTAGATGTCATTTGTATTGATAGCTTAGGGCATCAAATGTATTGTATCATTGATAGTTGAGACTTTGTTATAAGGAAATAGGATAAAGAACGATTTTGATTTAGTTTCTCTATTTTGATATCTAAGTGGCTTACAACCCTAGAGAAGTATATGCAGATTTACAGATGCAATTGCAGGATACATAGCAGCTGATAATTCACAAGAAATCCATGCATCCAATTTGAATAGAAATTAATACAAATAAATAGGGTCATCTAATGGCCTAATCATCTGGACCTTGACTGTCCCCTCAACCAGTGACCCTTCAAAACTGGGTTATCATGCAATCAGTGAGTGATCCTTCATTCTCCTGGTCTGTCCTACAACCAACCATATTGGAAATACACAATACAATGATAACAAGTCTTTCACAATCCCCCTTCCCTCAAGGAAACCTATCAACCATCCCTTCCACATATCATTTCACTATTGTACGAGTGGATTGTGCAGGAACATTTAACATTAAACAAGGAGAAAACTCCTCAACACATCTTTGTTGTAAACATGTCATTGGTTCAATTTTGTAAAAAATTTTTTTGTGTTAAATGCATTTAAATGGAACATTAAGCATAGTAATAATATGCTTAATCTATTAGTAATTGGAGATTAAATGCCCATAACACCTTTATCAGTTTAGCATGTTATTATAAGATATTAAAGAAGACCTGCTATTTGTCAGAGAAATCTTCACTATCCCCCACAATGAAGACAATGAAGATTGACCTCCTGCCCCACAACAAAGAATATTGTAATAATAATAAGATATAATATAGTGTTAGAATAAACTTTGAACAAAGACATGTAATGCTTAAGTTAATGATCTAAAAAGCTGCAAATATAGGAATTGAAAAAGAAGATAGTGCCAAGAAACATTTTCACAAATATGAAATGTGGGGAAAGGTAATAACATTAACAATGTCAAGATTGACAACATTAAATTTCACCTGTGGATGAGTTTCTGCAGTGGGTTTCCTAGCATCAAAAATATGTTGAGTTGCATTTGAGCTATAACTAAGAGTATCATGTAGAACAAACCCTAAACTTTGAAAGTGTTCTCCAGCCTGGCAATTCAAAATTCAATCTAGGCAAGCATTAGTAAGTGAAATAAATTATAGACATCAACATCAACATCATCATAATCATTAGACATAAATTATAGACATCAAAATCAACATCATCATAATCATTAGACATAAATTATAGACATCAACATCAACATAATCATAATCATTTGAGGGCTATTCATTTTGGATAGTACTATGTTTCTTGAAAGTTTTTGTGATTCTTCTAAACTTTAAAGACATATTTTATGGCTTAATGATAATATAGATTAATGTTTTGTTTTTTGATGAAATGTTGTTGATCATTCATGGTATTGAAGAAACTTTTGATTGTTTTGATTCTCGAGTCTTGACGTTGTTTCTGAATGTGATATAGACTGACCACAAGATGGTTCAGTTGGTCCTCTCTTTCTGTTTAATCATTTTTCTTCTTCATGGTGTTTGTGTCAATATGTTATAATCCAACTAGCATGTCATACCCCCACTTTTGACAAACCTCACATCATGCAAATCGCAGCTAAAGACTTGGGTGATTAGCATACACAAACAATGATTACCCTTAGTAAACAATGATCATTAATATTCATTAATGGCAGGTGGTGATTCCTTGGTAATAAAGGCATTGATAGCATTCATCATCTTAACCATGTCATGGGTGGTGATCCTTGAAATAGCACAATTAGTAAAAGGAAATAACAACATAACATAATTTGGAGTGAGGAAGAAGGAAAATTGGAAAACAAAATATGGAATAATCAGGTTGGAATTGGAGAAGAATTCATAAATAAACTTGAATTAGAAAAAAGATAAGTTATCCGGTTCTTTTTTTGAGGCTAGGTTCTGATTCTACTTTTGTTCTCCTCTGGGTTCGACTTGGGTTCCTTTGGTAGGAACTCGGGTGCCTGGGCCAATCCTGGGTGCACCTACAATATTATAAATATGATACACGAGGTATTTTATAGGCTAACTCATCATTATGGTAACATGGGTATGACCACACTCCATGCCTTATAATGGTACCTGACATGGAGTGCGGTTCAAATGAAGTTGAACCAAATGCTGACCGTGATGGCTATGATCATGATGAAGATGAATATGAATATTAAATCTAAAATATGGCTTGTAATTTGAATTTTCATTGTGAATGAAGAAACTATAGATTCAAGTTGACTCATTCTATGTTGTAGTATATTTGTTCCCTGGATCTACCATATTATATATGTGTAGCCTGTAAGGGAAATCTTCTGCTCGTCCATGTATCAGAGCTCGGTGAGAGTTCTTAGGAGAAAGACAAGATGTCAGTGGGAGATGGAGAAACCAATCTCAGAACACCACTTGAAGCCTTGCAATGTTGAGTGTGGGATAAAAGATACACTTGAGACCCTATATAAGGAACAAACTTATTGAGCTTCACTTTGTTTCGAGAATAGTTTTATATTCTGTACTAAACATGGCCAGCCATGTGAAGGTGGAAGCTCATTTTCCCCCCCCCCAACATCACTCTAAATTCCCCATTAACATCTAACATTCATTCATTATTTCATCCATTAATAAAATGTAACACTCATTAATTATCACAAGATAACATTCATTAACATTCATTCACACATTAATAAAATGTGACATTCATTAATTATCACACGATAACATTCATTAACACATTATAAAATTTATGAACATTCAATACCACATAATTAAATTCATTGGCATATAAAAATCAGTCATTATCAATTAAGGTGCATAGATGACAATCATTTCTTTTTTTTCTTTTGATTTCTAGTTTTTAAGAAGTAATCATTAAGAGGAGTATCGATATCATCATGATGATCATCTACCCTCTCATTAGATCTCAATGCATGCCTAGTTCTCTGTTGATGCAAAGGGGGGTCATCTGCAATAACATATAAAAGGGTTAAATTAAAAACATTAAAAACATTTTAAAGTATTTCAGTACTTTACAGGCCATAATCGTATAGCTCTTTACTTGATCTAGTCACATCATCAACATCGAGGTCAGTTTGTCTGGCCTTGGCCTCAACCTCAACATGCTCATTAATAGCGGCCTCTACACTCTCTATAGCTGCAATACAAATTGTTACATTAATCCAAACACCAATTGAAATTAAATTTGTATTACTACACCAATCAATTTAAGATGTTTACTTGTATTACTATGATACACATCCTCATTGTCATCAACACGCACAGGTTGTGTACAACAAGAATCAGCGGGCTGCATTTCAAGTTCATACACATTCATGTTATCATTTTTTTCTTAATTAAAACAAATTTAATCACTTTATGTTGGAACTTAACATCAAATAAACCAATTGGTAAATAATTAAATTTGAAATATCATCTATTTAGCTTACTTACCGTTATGGATCCATTAGTAGAACCTTGTGGTCTTCTTATTCTTTCTGCCATGACTTTATAGCCTTGTTGGAAGCCAATTCTCTTGTCCTCTTCTGTGAGACATACATTGAACTTTGCGCCCTACATTTTTGCTAGGTATCATCAAATTTTATTTTATTGTTTCATCAAAACAAAAAAATATTTCAAATTATAAATAAATATTATAAAGATCAAAGAATTATTTTTAGTGTTAAAATCCATCTACAGATTGTATTTTTCCTCATTCAATTTTGACAATATTAACACTTACAACTCATGCAGCAAGTTTCAAATAACCACCAGAGCCTAGCTTGTGTTGCCCGTGCTTTTGTAGTCTTGCCTTTGTTTCCTTTGATGTGTCAAGCAATCTATGAAGAGATTGAAATATGTTAGTTCATATAAAAATGAAGAGTATTTAGTACACAATTACATTCTTAATAGTATCACATACCTTCTTTTGTTCTCTAGTGGTGTATTTCCTTTTTTAATTTCAATTTTCTCATTCGCATCCAAAATAAGAGATTTCCACTCTTTATTAGGAATGCAAGGGGGGTGCTGGTAATTCAGATTTTTGGTTAATGTACACATGTATGGTCCCTAATATACCTCAAACATAACCTGACTCTTTGAAGGAGCTTACCCTTCTCAAATGCACAAGGTCCAAAAAAAATTTCATACTCTCTACAAGATCATCCTTTAACTTTTGATTTTGGGTTTTCCACCTTTTAAGAAAGAAAACAATGTTAGAATAAAAAATGGATGTAATGATAATTATCCTAGCAATGATATGAAATCAAAATAGTGGATTGGGGTTTTAGTTCGGATATGATGTTCCACCCTGTATAGATGGTGGGCCCGAATATCCACAAACACTCATCATTAAGTTTACTATAAAAAACATCATTCCCTACAAAATAATCATGGGATCATTAGTCAAAGGATATAATAGTATAAAATAAGATTACAGTAGATGTAAGCTTCTCATAATGAATGCAAGGTGTGATTAACATATGATTGTATAGTAAAAGAAAGGTCCAATCTTTAAAGTACCTGGAAGTTTTGCTATTTTCAAGGGAACTCCTTCTTCTTCCCTCACAAGCAATATGTAATCCTTCACCATTCCCATACAAGGAATACTAGTGTACACTCAAAATGTGCACTTCTCTAAGCCATTGATTCCAAGGGCATCCATGAATTGGAAACCTTGAAAAGTGACCTAGAGCTCCTTAGGCATGGAGTACAAGGGTGTTTAGAGGGCTCTCAGCTATAGCTATTAGGCATGCAACCTTGCTAGTAAACCAAGCAATGGGAGATTCAAAGAGACAAGGGAAAGAATGCCAATATCTTCAAGAATCACAATGAAAATGCAATGCAAGCTATGATAGAATGAGAATGCATCTAAACTATAGAAATGAGAGTGTTACAAGCCATTACTAGTTAAACTATGTGAACTAAGCTAAAGCATAAAAGGAAACTAAGCTAATAATGTCATGAAAACAAAGCTACAATGTAAATATGAGGACTAAAATGCAAAAAGTTCTTCAAAAGCTCCAATGGCACCAAGAAAACCTGCATCACAACATTAGCATCAAGAATTGGGGATCCTAGAATGAGAAGAGATTTCTCCTTTTAAAGATAAATGGACCATCGAGATTAAGAGGAAAAAGATTTGATCAAGGGTGGGGTTTGAAAGTGGGAGAAATCCTTGTGCACAAGTCTCCTCCAATGGGAAAGAAGTGTTGACTTTTGTGCCCCATGTGAGACAAAAAGCCTTTTCCTCTTATTTATTAAATAGGAATAATGCTTTATTTGTGCAACTCAGGATAAAAGGTAAGTGGGGGATTTTTATTTAATAAAAGGGGAAGGAATTCCTTTTAATTAAATAAAGACTTAGAATAAAATGGTTAATCCATAGAATATAATCGAATAAATGATAAAATTAAGATTTGATCACAATTGATAAATTTAGCAAATAATGCTAGAAAGGGGCTAATAGTCTAGATGACCATTTTTGGGTGATTACATTTTCCCCTCTTTGACTAATGTGTGATCAATCTGGGAACACATTACGTCAAAGAATAGATCAGCCAAGAAGGCAATAGATAGAGATCTGACTCCAAAGAATGAAGTGCAGAGAGATAGCAATTCCTACATGGTCAGCTTGATAGCGACAGTACTGAACACTTAGGAGAGAGATGGATAGTATTAGAACTCAAGACGAGAACTAACATGTCAAGCATAATAGATCAATCAAAGCAAATGGAATGGTCAAGCATATGCTCTGGAGAATAGCTGATAGGCTATGTTTGCCCCCTTGGGATCAAAATTGAAATGAGGTAGAGGGAATATAGAAGCAAGATGAGAGAAACATGATCAAATCACCAGAAATCATAATTGAAGATGAAAGATAATAGAATAACCATCAAGTAGTGAAAATATGCCCCAGTTTGACTAGGTTTGACTGAGAGAGATATAGGATAAAGATAAAGTCAAAACCTCAGAGAGACAAAGTGAAGGAAATGAATGAAACACTAGAAGGTTGAGAGAGATGGAGATGAAGAAATGAAGATGCCCTAGCGAAGATCAAAGGACCAAGCCTAAAACGGTCAGCCAACTACGCAAAAGAAGGAGAAAATTTGAAATGCAATTTTGACCATCAAGATGAACTCAAATTTTGATTTCGATCCTAAAAATCGATCCAAGACATCAAAATTATCCATGGGTGCAATTTTCATGAAATTCTAAGATGTTTTGAAAATTAGGTCAAAATACCATATTAGGTCAAAATGCTATATAAGGGGTGAAAAGGTCATTTTCAAATTCATTTGTCTTATGTGAATTTTGAGAACTTTGAGAGATCTGAGAGAGACTATGGCTTAGTAGGCAGGCATTCCCATTCACACACATCAATTCGAGCGCGGTCGGTTGCACAACCAGCCTCCTCAGTATGGTGCCCTGGTAAGTTTTCACAAAAACTAGCCATTTGAGTCATTTTTTGCATTTAAAGTATGTTTTTTGAATTTCAAATTATGCTTTTGTGAAACATCATACGATACTTTAAAAGTATCACACACCTGTTGTATACTATATCATGCGATACTTCATGGAGCTACAAAGTGTCGCACGACCGTCTAGGAAAGTATTGCACGAGCCTAGATGAAATGTCATGCGGCACGGTGTGAACTATCACATGAAGCAAAATTATCACACTAGTATACAAGAAAATATCACATGATAGAGTATTAGTAGACAATGTCGCACCAGCATAATAAGAAGTATCACATGACTTTAATTTGAGCAATATAACATGTGTAGAGACAATTTTTGATTTTGAGATTACTTGTACTGATTTGGACATCCATCATGACATGTTCTGACATTTGGTTTGTGGGTTTATGGTTTGCAAGATGTTCTATCGGTGCTCATCATTAGAGCACTGAGGGTGGTCAGGTTGCACTGTGTCTAGGATCTAGATGATCTAGGTAGAGCGGCTTTGACTCAGATGGGTTTTGGCTACTTGTTGGAGATGCCCCATATATGGGAAAACCATGGGTTACTGATAGCACTAGCAGAGAGGTGGCATAGTGAGCATAACACCTTTCACTTGCCGATCAGAGAGGCCTCTATCACACTTGAGGATGTCCACTAGATCCTTCGTGTATCGAGCCATGGAGATGTGGTGAGCATAATCATGTTTATAGATGTTCATTAATGTAATGTTTCCATATGATGAAAATTGACATGATTTTTTGTTGGCACAGGTATACTATGATCAGACTCGCATAGATGGGAGGCAGGCCATTCAGGACCTCTTCCAGGATGTTACCATCATAGATAGACATCTCAGTTGGGACCATCTAATAGAGGAGTATAGTCGAGACTATCCAGTGCCATGTATTGTGTGCTCCATAGTAGCATAGGCTCTGATCACTGACCGGAGCTAGCGAGGGTTCCCACTAGGCTGGGGGAGACTAGTTGCAGACCTGGTGGCATGACCTAGATGGATACCATGGGGACTAGTGATCCTTGCAAATATGTATCATGAGTTTCATGATATCATATATAGGGACAACCAATCATGGGCATGTGGGGCTATCTTGGCATAGATATGGGTGTGGGATCACATAGCTATTGTGCGACCATGGGTACAGCCTTAGGAGTGGAGGACTCCCTACATTTATCAATATACCAGGTTCATCACACAGCCGCACAGTGGGGATATCACATATTATAGGAGGTTGTTAGATGAGCTGACGGTGTTTGAGTGGAGGCCATATAGGTAGTGTGAGTGGTGGAGGGATGAGGATCAAGTGCTTGGGTATATGTTATACAGTCAGCCATTACTAGGTAGGCATGCCAAGATTGTGAAGCATTTTTTTATTACCTGAGTATGGAGTTAGTTTAGCAGGTAGCAGAGAGTGGTAGTAGAGACCACCACATATGCCAAGGTATGGGAGGATGAGACACTAGGATGGCTATCGATGCTGGATTACTAACAGGTAGTATAGGAGACATTGTGGTTGCAGCGGGAGCTGTGGGACTACCTGCCAGACATGGCAGATGTAGGAGCAGACACAACATACATAGTAGAGCATCAGAGACATCCATACCCTAGGTTTACAGTCCCAGATGCACATCCATAGGCACCAAGCAGGGATGGAGGGGATGGAGGAGGGGGAGGGGGGAGGAGGGGGGAGGTAGGCCAGGGGTCTTGATTGGGTGGTGACAGATGGTCACACTGATAGGAAGAGGAGGAGGAGGAGGAGGCGAGACCAGTTCACCGATGGGTTGATGTAGGGTAGGAGTAGCCTACAGTTGGAGGAGGAGAGGATCTCCAAGCTAGGATCTGAGCCTTAGAGGCTGAGGTGTAGCAGATGAGGACCATGATCGATGTTCGCGATCAGCAGCTTATGGATGTGCGAGCTAAGATAGATCGGCGGGAGAGGGTGGCACAAGATGATGCCGCAAAGATCCGGAGAGAGGTGGCATGAGCGACATACTACCATGGTTTATACATAGTAGCCATGCCCGTGGGTCAGCGATTGTCACTCTACTCTGAGAGGGCAGGGAGGTCATACATGCCAGCTGACAGGATAGGACCACAGGCTCCACCAGCACCTCCTACACATGAGGGGGAGAGTCAGTCCTAGGTTTAGGGTTTGGATGTATAGACATGTCTTGAGACTTTATCCAGATTTTTGGATCTCATATTGTATTTGTATCATGATTTATATATATGAGATGAATGGATTATGATATATCTTGTGTACTTGTCTCATTGTGATGGATGTTTTAGTATTATTATCTTGTTATATTGCTCAAATGTATGATATATGCTTATAAATGTTCATGTATAGTTGATGTCTGTTTAGTTCTCATGTTATGATATAGACTCATGTTTCTGAAAATGATCTTTTTTATATATGATGATAAGATCAACCCCTTGTGATGACAGGAATAGAAAAGGATTTGATATGAAAGACAAGAAGCGAAAGACATGATCGAGAAGAAATGAAAGGTGAGTGCAGTTGACTGACAAGTCCATGAAAGATGAAAGGAGATCTCTCTCCATATGCAAGATGCAAAACTAAACTAACATGAACCTAAGAATACAAGCTAATATGAAAAGTGGTTTGCTTGCAAGGTTACAAAGCTGTTAGACTCTAATAATCATCATCGAGCTTTATTGGTAGTGTCATAAGATCATACAATATGCACTAGTATAACTATGGGTATATGAATATGATCTATATCAGATAGGTATGTGGGAATCCCACCTAAGCATCAAAGACATGTAGGTCAAGATGACTAGTGCAGTGAGGTTCCCTAAGTTTAGTATAGCAAGATTATGCTCGCATCGAGACACAAGAAAGTCAAGATGACCATAAGCATGCACTTGTAGAAAACAGTCAAGGATAATACATTGTAGATCCTTAGTGTCAAGTGTAACAAGCATAAATGCTTATGACAGTTAGGATCAACAAGATATACCCACAGGCAGAAAAATAGATAAAACATATTCTCGTGCCCCCAGTCTTCTAGCTATGCATCATTGAAAACTATTAGGGAGAGAACACTCATCAAAATAAATCATCATAGACAACACACAAAGAAATAAAGTCAAAAAAGTCTCAGCGAGTCGAGTGTTTAAGTGCGTGTGTGTAGGTCATAGAGTCAAACTTTGAGTATTGCATCTACTGGTGAGAAATATCATATCATTCTAAACTGTGGGTAGGATATCTGATAAGTGTTGAGAAACACTTAACGCTAGGGAAGTGATGAAAAACATAGTTGGCAAGTGTTGAGAAACACTATTTGACCCAAGTTGCCCAAGAAACCCCGATGCACATAGAGGCCCAAGATAAGTTAAAACAACGTATGCCCCCTAGACTAAGACAAGAGTCAATTCTAGGCTAGGAGAGATAAAGTGAGAAGTGGAGCGAATGAGCACCATGCAAGACTGATAGACATAGGTGCAAAGGTCTCAAGCAACACCTGTTTCTAGGTTTTCACCACTTGGCAGATTTTTTAGGACTTTTTTATTTTTTTGTATTTTTGCTACCAAGGCGCATGTTTCCAGGTTTTCACCGCTTGGCAGATTTTTTAGGACTTTTTTATTTTTTCGTATTTTTGCTACCAAGGCACCTGTTTCTAGGTTTTCACCAAGGCACTTTTTCTATTTTTTTAAATTTTTTGAATTTTTAATTTTTTTGGTGAGACATCAAAGCGCCTATTGCTAGGTTTTCACTAGGATGCTCTTTTTTTCAGGACTTTATATGCTTTTTAGGATTTTTTCAAGATTTTTTTGAATTTTTTTTAGGATCAATAAGATATATACAAAGAGCTCAAGAACCTTAGGCATAGAACTTCTTCAAATGTAAAACATTAATAGGTTCGGCAAGCTCTTCTCCCTTAGGTGTAGATAATTGATAGGCCCCAGACCCAAATGCTACTGTGATGATGTAAGGCCCTAACCAATTTGGCTTGAACTTGCCTTTCTGCTCTTTATTCTACTGATTCTTAGGATTTTCTCTTAGGACTAATTCACCCACTTGGAACTCTCTAGGATGAACCTTCTTATTATAGGTAGTAGACATTCTCTTCTGATAAGTGTGCATGTGATCAAAGGCGGCCTTGCGATGTTCCACCAAAGTAGTAAGCTCATGAACTCTCATGGCCCTATGGTCTTCATCGGTAATCAAACCATGTAGAGAGACACTCAGTGATGGTATTTCAACCTCTAATGGTAAGACAGCCTCAGAACCATAGACCAAGGAAAAAGGTGTGGCACTAGGAGTGTGAATAGAAGTTCTATAAGCCCATAGTGTAGGATTGATCTGTAGATGCCAATCCTTGCTTGATTTGTGCACTATCTTATGAAGGATTTTTAGTAATGTTTTATTCAAGGCCTTAGCTTGGCCATTCCCTTGAGGGTAGTAAATAGAAGACCAATGTTGTTTAATTTTGAATTTTTTGTACAATTGTTTCAGGTCTTTATTCTTGAACTGGCCGCCATTATCTATGACTATGGAAGAAGGAATACCATAGTGGAAAATGATGTGATTCAAGATAAACAAGGCAACATGTTTTCCCATAGCTACAAACAGTGGGACAACTTCAACCCATTCGGTAAAATATTCAGTAGCTGTAATAATGAACTTATGCCCACTTGAAGAACTAGGATGAATCTTGCCTACCAAGTCAAAGGCCCATTGTTGAAATGGCCAGTATGTAAAAGAGGGAATAAGCTCATGTCCAGGAGCATGAATGAGATTCCCATTTAGTTGACATTTCTTGCAGGACTTGGCATATCAAACAGTGTCAGCTTGCATAGTAGGCCAATAGTAACCAACCCTAAGCAATTTCTGAGCTAACGCAAGACCATTAGAGTGTGAACCACATATGCCACCGTGGACTTCAGCTAGCACTTTTTCTGACTCCTCTATTTTTAGACACCTAAGGAGAGTTCTATCTAGACCCTTCCTATACAAGTCACTAGAGATGAGGGTAAAATGTGAGGCGTTGCGGATGAGTTGGCGCTTCTCATTGCATGTTAGATTTTTAGGAATAATTTGATCTTGAAGATAGGAAAATATAGTAGCATAGCAAAATGAATCATGACCAACCACAGTGTAAATGACATAGTCATTAGGGGAATCATAGGTGGGATAATGCCACTCTTCCACCAAGAACTCAAAGTGTGACTCATGTTCTTCCAATTATAGAATGGATGCCAAAGTAGCCATGCCATCAACAGCCTTGTTCTCATCTCTAGGAATTTGTTGGAATGTAACAGATGTGAAATAATTCCTAAGAGAGTCTATCATCTTCTTGTAGGGAATCAACTTGTCATCCTTTGTTTGGTAATCATTGTTTACTTGATTTATGACAAGCTATGAATCTCCAAAGATATGCAATTCTATAATCCTCCATTCTAGGGCAAGCTTAACACCATTGAGAAGGGCTTCATATTCAGCTATATTATTGATGCATGGAAAGAGAAGCTTATACAATTTAGGAATCATGTATCCATGAGGTGTAACAAATAAGATTCCAGCCCCAGCCCCATTCTATGTATGAGAACCATTAAAGAACATTTTCCTCGTACACTCTATGATATTCATGATTGAATCATCTGGGAAGTCTATCTGAAGAGGAGTATCATCAGTCATGGGAAATTTGGCCAATTGATCCATGATTTCTGGTCCTTTAATGGCTTTCCTTTCAACGTACTAAATGTCAAATTCAAAAAGAATCAACATCCATTTAGCAAGTTGTCCGGTAAGTGCAGCTTTACTTAAGAGGTACTTTAAAGGATCAATTTTGGCGATCAGCTGCATAGTATGTGTGAGCATGTAATGTCTGAGTTTTTGGGATGCAAACACTACTACTAGACAAGCTTTTTCAATGCTGGTATAATTGAGATCATAAGCAACCAAGGTGTGACTAATATAATAGATAGCTCATTCTTTTCCCATATCATGATCTTGTTGTGCAAGGAGAGCTCCTAAACAATTTGTTGTAGCAGATATGTAGAGTATCAAAGGTTTCCCTTGGATAGGTGGCATAACAATAGGAGGTTTTTCTAGGTAATCCTTGATTTGATCCAAGTTCTTTTGACACTCCTCATTCCATATGCAAGTAGCCCCTTTATGCAAATTTTTGTTGAAGGGTTGAGCTCTATTAGCTAATTGAGAAATGAATCACCTAATAGATTGGAGATGGCCTTGGAGACCCCTTAATTGCTTTATGTTGCGAGGAGGTGGCATCTCCATAATAGCCTGCACCTTTTCTGGGTCTACCTCTATTCCTTTTGCTGATATGATATAGCCTAGCAGTTTCCCAGAAGTGACACCAAAAGCACATTTCTTAGGATTCAATCTAAGTTGAAATCATTCCATGCGGTCCAATATCAAACTCAAATTGGATAAATGAGTGCTTCTTTGTTGTGATTTAGCAAGTGTGTCATCAACATAGTCTTCCATGTTTTTATGCATCATGCAACATTCTTAAGACCAAATGGCATGACATTCCAACAAAAGGTACCCCATGCACATGTGAAAGTTGTCTTCTCTTGGTCTTTAGGGGTGATTTTGATCCGATTATATCCAGAGAAGGCATCCATAAGGGAATACATTTCATAGCTCCCTGTCATGTCCACTATCATATCAATGTTTGGAAGTGGAAAATCATCCTTAGGGCATGCTTTGTTTAGAACTCTAAAATAAGTGCATACACGAATGGACTTATCATGTTTGGAAATAGGAACAATATTAGAAATCCATTCAGCGTAGTCAATAGCTCTTATGAAGTTATCTTTTAGAAGCTTCTCAAGTTCAGCCTTAACCAATAATGCCACATGAGGATGCATCTTTTTGAGTTTTTTTTTGATGGGTTTTACCCCTGGAGCAATAGAGAGGTGGTGCATAATAAGCTCAATGTTTAAACCAGGCATGTCCAAATATGTCCATGCAAATTTGATCTTTTTCTCCTGAAAAAATGTGGTAAATTGTTCTTTCTCCTCTGTCGAGAGGGATTGAGCTACATTGATTATCTTAGGAGACTCCTTTGTCCCTAAGTTTATTGGTTGTTTAGGTTCCATTAGAACTGAAGATCTTTCCTGGAAGTAGCTGGGTAGACTACCAAGTACCTCATCCTCGGGTGCCTCGGAGAGGTTTTCACCCTTAGATACGTCTTTATTTTTACTATTTTGGGGTTCGAACACCACCACAACATGGTTTTCACCATCCGACCATTTCTTTTTTCTTTTGATTTTATGTCTGAGGTACTTGATATCTGATTCTATCATGCTAGTGGAAGAGGTGACAGGTTCAACGACATTGAGGTAACAAGCGATCTCATAGTCATTTTGGAAGGAAGGCAATAAAGTAGGTCTTTTTTATCCTGGGTGGACCAATCTATGAGATCTGAGTGTATGAGAGGAAGCAAAGTGATAGGTTCAAGGTTATTAATGCGATAGGTATCATCTTTGGTGACGAGAGAAGTCCAACCTATAGAGTAGGCTCCAAAAGTATCAAGATCTATATTTGGCATAGAAGGACCAGCGTGGTTCACTAAAGCAATACGTGGATCAAACTTGTCAGACCCTATGTGAGACTCATCAACTACGTTGGGTTGGGCACTATAAGTATGAATCACATCAAATTCCATATCCACTATGGAAGATCCTTCTGAGAGAGTGTCCCATTCATACTCATTTGAATCTTTCGTTGAACTTCTACTAGGATGTTTGCACCAAGAAGGTTTAGGATGCCTAGAAGTAGAGGCACCCATGCCATTATGTGTGAGATCTCCTCTTTCTAGTAACCACATAATATTTTTACATTGTCTATCTCTGGGGTCAGATTCATTAGGTACATCATCTGTAGATGTAGAGGCTTCAGCTGTGTCATCATTAGGTATGCATTCTTCTCCCCAAAGGAGTGAAGTAGAAGGGAGACCGTATCCCATTTGGGCCATAGTGTATAGTGGTGATTCATCCATATCTATATCTGAGTCACTAATCATGGGAGCATTTTTGGAACATTCAAGGGGGTCATCTTCGGCACCAAATCCTAGACCCATCGTATCCTTAGAGTTTCGACCATCAGTATGGCTCAGAGGTTCAACTAGAGTGTGTCCATTATTACTTAAAGTTCCTTGACCTTGATAGCCCATGGTGGGCACCAAAAATGTACACTCAAATTATGAACTTCTCTAAGCCATTGATTCCAAGGGCATCCATGTATTGGAAACCTTGAAAAGAGACCTAGAGCTCCCTAGGCATGGAGTACAAGGGTGTTTAGAGGGCTCTCAGCTAGAGCTATTAGGCATGCAACCTTGCTAGTAAACCATGCAATGGGAGATTCAAAGAGACAAGGGAAGAATGCCAATATCTTCAAGAATCACAATGAGAATGCAATGCAAGCTATGATAGAATGAGAATGCAACTAAACTATAGAAATGAGAGTGTTACAAGTCGTTACTAGTTAAACTATGTGAACTAAGCTAAAGCATAAAAGGAAACTAAGCTAAGAATGTCATGAAAACTAAGCTACAATACAAATATGAGGACTAAAATGCAACAAGTTCTTCAAAAGCTCCAATGGCACCAAGAAAACCTGTAGCACAACATTAGCATCAAGAATTGGGGATCCTAGAATGAGAAGAGATTTCTCCTTTTAAAGATAAATGGACCATGGAGATTAAGAGGAAAAAGATTTGATCAAGGGTGGGGTTTGAAAGTGGGAGCAATCCTTGTGCACAAGTCTCCTCCAATGGAAAAGAAGTGTTGACTTTTGTGCCCCATGTGAGACAAAAAGCCTTTTCCTCTTATTTATTAAAAAAGGAATAATGCTTTATTTGTGCAACTTAGGATAAAAGATAAGTGGGGGATTTTTATTTAATAAAAGGGGAAGGAATTCCTTTTAATTAAATAAAGACTTAGAATAAAATGGTTAATCCATAGAATATAATCGAATAAATGATAAAATTAGGATTTGATCAAGAATAAGCAATTGATAAATTTAGCAAATAATGCTAGAAAGGGGCTAATAGTCTAGATGACCTTTTTTGGGTGATTACAACTAGTACATCTAGGAAAATCACCATCAAGTGTTGCATCCTCTATTGCATAAATTGAATCCATTACGAAATGGCCCTAAGAAAGAAAACTTCAAGGGAAATAAACATATATATAATGATAGAGAAAATAAAATCTGTGTACGAGTAGGTGGTGCCATGGCATCTGTGGCCATGCTATGTGTTGCCGACATTGCAGGACGTAGTACATCTAAGTCTGCCATTACATTAATACTTACTCTAATACTTACATTAATACTTACTCTATAATTTTGAGATAGGTGCATCAGTTTAGTTGCCCTCTTTTGTGACTCAAGAGTGGGAGGGAATATAGATGCCAATTTAGCCAATCTTTTTCCAATTTTGTGGAGGCATATTTTAAATGCAGAGGCCAGCTCATCACAACTAGCCAAATCAACAACTAGGTCCTTGTCAAAGGACTCCTCTTCAGGGACTGTGGGTTCCTTTCCCTTTCTTTGTTGACCACCTGTCTATGACAACAATATTACTAACACTATTAGAATTAATCTAAAACAATGATGAAAAGATATAATAAAAAACTTTATTTAACATTTTGTTTCTATCTTATTTGTAGTACAATAACAAAGAGGTTTACCTGCTGGGAAGAAGTGCATGCACGATCATCATTGTCCCCTCTACGTGGTTGCTCCATATTGTGGTCCTGTGTTATTATTTAAAGTTAGCCAATAATTAGAAAGGACTACATTAATAAATTTCATTAGAAGATGATGATGGAGATGAGGTGGATGGTGAGGAGACTCTCTAAATGTGGTTGGCAAAAAAAATTCAATTATTTAATGGTACATAGTATGTACCTGCACCCTAATGATAGTGACATTATTTGTATCTATGTGATTTAAATTGTAATCAATAAGTAGCTCTTCCCCTGCACTTATTGATTTTATTGCACATACAAATACATGATTTCCCTCGCGCGCCTCAAATATGCATTTGAGTTGCTTAATAGTTGACAGAGGTCGCGTGCTATTTATAAAACCTACAATATTCCCTGATGCTTTTGGCCTTCCGTCAATGTATATAGCCACTCTTTTAATTTTCTCATTGTCTTTTTGTTGAATATAATTTGTCGAGAGTGCATACCTATGCATACTTTTTTTATATTGAACAATTCGCATCCAACTTTTTTAATCATAACAAGGTCCAACATACTCCATCAATTCAACAACTTTGTTGTAAAAGACCTTTATGCCATCCATGGAAAATAGGCCCAAACCATATATTGACGATGGTGCAATATGATATATCTTGCCTTTAACACTAAAATAAGTGTTTATTGGAGGAAGTTCCTTGGGGACCCATTGTTTCTGTAGATTTTGGTACCTAGAGGGCACATCAATGTCGCCTTTTCTCTCATCATCATAAGAACATGACCCCCCTTGAGCAAGGAAAAATTTCATGCATTTATTGAATTTCCTTCTAGTCTTTTGACCTCTAGTTGATCTTCCTAATTCAGACATACTAAATGACTCACTTTCTTCGCTCGAGGAAGACACATCTGACAAATATCTATTTGCTACTACCTACACTCCATCAAATGAGAGAGATAGCAAGTAATGTTTGATATTTTGCAAATTGTGAAATACATTAATCTCTATACAGTGTATTGAATTATACCTGTCGATCCATGAGACTGTGTGGGATGCTCGTGAAGGAGTCTGGGTACCTACATATGTAATTCAATTATCTAATGTTAGCTAAAAATTTCATGATACATATACTCAAAACCACATAGTAAATACATTAAAAACCATAAGAATCCCATAGTAAGTACATCACGAATTAATTAGATTAAGCATTGATTGCATAACTGCACATTTCTATCAAGAAATCAATATTAAATAGATTAAGCAGTGATCACGTAACTATACATTTCATTCATGTCATTCATCTTCTTCTTCATCCAACTAATCACCATGATCATCGTTGATGTCGACATCATCACCACCACTGTCATTGTCATCATCTTCATCGTCATCGTCATCATCATCATCATCATCGTCGTCGTCATCGTCGTCATCATCATCATCATCGTCATCGTCATCATCATCATCAGTAGCATCATCATCATCATCATCTTCTTCTTTTTCAAGAAAAGTTGCGTCAGGAACATCATCGAGTAACTATTGTTCATGATCATCATCTACATCATCTTCTAGTTGTTTGCAATCTTCTTCTTCCATCGCATTATACCTCATCGACCTTCCTCTTGGATCATGTCTAACAACAAATGACCAACCCCATTTATGTGAAACCTCTGAGTAAAATACCTGCTCATATTGGCTTGGAAGAACATAGGGTTCATCCCCAACTGGCTCAAACCACCTTGTATTAATCATTAGAAATCCATTGTCATGTTCAATAATAGTTTTATCAGGATCATTTTGATTAAGTCATAGCCTATACCATCTGACGATGAAGAGAACTAATCTAAATGAATTAAAGTCACACTCAAGTATATCATCCAAAATGTCATAGTATCGATTTTCAAACTCTTAAGGATGTAAGTCATTTCTAGACAAAATATTAGTCACCTGAAAATTTGCACTTATCCCAGAATCACAAGTTTTCTTTGTGTCATCCAACTTTTTGATGTGAAATTTATGACTATTGCAAAACATAGCCTTGTGGTATTTGAATTGCAAAAATATGTAAAACATGTATAAATTAATGCATCGAGAGTTCATAAATGTACAAGTGATTAACAAATTTATGTGTACCTAGAAATCTCTTCAACCATGTGCTAAATCTATTTCCCTTTGCGTAACATTTGGATCTCCATTATGACGAGCTTCATTAACCAATGAAGACACAACTTCCCATGTTAATGTGCGACCTAAATGATGACACCGTTCTATCCATTTCGTCATCCAATCTTGATTGTTTGCAATATACAAATGTATTGCATCCCACTCTCGAGCAGTCATACAGTAAATAAATAGATGACTTACAACTGATTAATTTTTAAGATTAAGAATTAATTAACAGCTACAATAACATCTTATAATTTATTACCTCTCACTTTCCTCATTCTACCTTTCCCCACCAAGTACTCCCCTTCTAATTTTCTAATGGTGTCGAGATCCCAAATGTGATCTATATGGATATTTGCTGCAAGCTTAGGAAGATATTCAGTAACGTACACCATAGTCTGGTATACCATATATCCCTCCATCATAGAACCCTCAAGATGTGCTCTTTGCCGAACCAAAGCCTTAAAAAATTTGAGGTGCCTCTCAACCATCCACATTGACCGAGTGTGTATAGGTCCACACATTTCAATCTCCTCAACTTGATGTATGAGGTAGTGTTCTTGTGCATTGAAAAAGGTTGAAGGTAGACACTTTTGCATTTCACAAATTAGATGAGGAATTCTTCTCTTCCAGTATATTATATCTGCTCTATGAATTTCTTTAGATGACAACCACCTACAAGACATTAAAGACACAGAAATATATAAACATGAGACTTTACAATATATATACAATAAATTGAACAGATATCATTTCTTACCTCATGTATTTTCCAAGATCATATATCACTTATTTGATGTTATTGTCGAAGTTCTCTGGGAGAGATAGGGGTAGCACGTACTACAACAATTATAAAAATAATCATGTCATTCTTTTCTCATATAATACAATGAGAAGTACATGCAGTTTACAAATATATTGTAAATACAAAATAACATGACTTACCTTGATGAAGGTATTCCAATCATGCATTTTCAACCCTGGCCCAAATTCAGTTTTGTTTGATATGATACTGCTTATGTTTGCAACAAATCCTGTGGGAAACTGAATTTTTTGCATGACTTCTTTTATGGCATCACTTTGTTGTTGTGTTCATAACCAAGGAAGGGCACTTGTATTAATTCGTTCTCCATTTCTATTTGATTCAATAAAAAATTTCATTGCATGATTGGATTCATGAATGTCGCTACAAATTTTGACAATTTTTTCTTTGTCACGCCTTCCATCCAATATCTTCCACAATGTCTCCATTACATTCTTTCCAATATGCATAGTATTAAACAACTACACAATTTGCAGTTGCTCGTAGTAGGGAAACTAACTAAATTGTTTGGTATAACTCTTTAGTCCCTTTGGAAGGTGCTTAGTAGTGTTTCCTTGATGACATTCATGATCATCAATCACATAATCAACAAACAAAACACAATAAAAATATACAAATTCCAAACATAAACCGTTAGGTAGAATGGTAGTACCTTGATGATTAATTCTATTATATTCCAATTTCCATAGGCAAGGTGTCATTTTTCGTGGCTTAGATGTAGTCTCTTCTTTCCTATTGAAAAGATATTTTTTTCGGTAATTCGATAGTTATGAATTTTTTGGAGAAAGTGTCTATGCTCATCAAACACCTGCTTTCCTAAACTTTTTGAATGATGAGATTTCATCTTTGGACCACAAACTAGACATGAAAATTTTCCCTTTGTTTGAAGACCTACAAGGTAATGATACAATTGGATTAAATATGTTAATTTTTATTTTTAGAATTATCATGTGCAAGTTGAATTCACCATAACATACCAAAAAATGTGTTAGCCCTGGGGCATCATGTATTGTCCATACAAGCATTGCATGGAATTGAAATTGTCTTTCTCCTATTGGTCTAGAGATGTCATACATAGTGACACCTTTCCATAACTCTACCAACTTGTTGATAAGAGACTCAATATATACATTCATATCTTTAACTTGGTATTTACCTAGTTGAATGAACAACAACATTACATAATTATTATGACCATTTTGCTGCAAGATTTATAATTACATGCAGATAACTATTAAATGATCAAATACCTGGAACAATCATTGCCAACATAATGTGCTCCCTCTTTATTGACATCCATGGAGGAATGTTATTGTTGATGACAAAAATAGGCCAAACAGAGTAAACAGATCTTTGCTCTCCAAATGGATTGACACCATTCGCTGCCACTGAAACTTTGAGATTTCAAGGTTCTTCGATAAAGTGCGGCCACTTTTCCTCTGTTCTTAAATACATAACCATTCACAGGCATTCGAATAATGTCATCTCAACTCCTATTGCATGCATGGTAATCCATAAATTGTGCCAAGCTACCACACCTGAATAATCTTTGCAAACGTGGTATAATGGGGATGTAACGAAGAACCTTGTGAGGCACCTTTTTTTGTTATTTGATCTGTTCGATATCTACTCATATGACATTTAGGGCATTCTATTGCAAATTCATGTTCTTTATGATAAATAATATGATCATTGGGATAGGCATTTATTGCTTGATACTCTATTCCAATATCTTTCATATTGGCACATAATTCTCGATATGAGTGAGGGAGAATATGCGATGGTGGTAACAAGAACTCACCTATCAATCTATAGAAAAAAATATAATTTGTTAATATTAACAATATTTATGGTACATGTTTCACCATTTAATTACTATAATGACATATATGACATACCTTAGCATATGTGACATTGTTGTGTTGGATAAACCATTCATAACCTTCAAGTTCAACAACAATACAATAGAGAGAAGAGTTGTTTGGGAGCCTTCGTAAAGGGGCATGGTTGCCTTCTCAAGTAGAGGTATATCATGGATGACATCAACATCATCTTGATCATCATCATCAATTGCACCAATACCAAATATGTCATGGATCAATGTATTAGTACCATCATTTGGTGCATCATCATCATCTTCCAGGGGATCATAATCTTCAGCTTCAATATTTGCACCTCCATGATCCTCCACTTCCAAAGCCATATTCTCAATATTCACACCTCCATGGTCCATATCACGTACTCCCCTAGAGAGTTAGACCTATATAAAAATGATGAACACAAATAAACCATGATAATGATCTCATCATCAAGTGTATTTCATATATATATTAATTGTTAAATAAATATAATGAAAAACTTACCAATTCATGATAATCAAACCCTCCTTCAATGTGACCATTATCCCTACAATGTCTCTTAGCTATTTTGATTAGCAATCTTCTAGTGTTTAAGCCCTTACAAATATTGCAGGGACAATAACATTTTCCATCGCCTTTTCTTTTCAAGTTCGACCACAATCTATTGATTGCATCCCCATTACCTTCTTCTCTTGGATTGTTTGACATGATCCTTCTTCACTTAGATTATCTATAACCTAATTATATATAGAAATTGAAAACTTAGTTATGAAATGATGTTTTAGTATAGTATACCAAATTGAAACACTTCTATTATTGTAGTCTTCCACCTCAAACTCTTTCCTATTGTGGCAAGAAAGAAAGATATTCAAATAATATAGTAGTTTGTAAATCAAAATAAAATGGAGCCAAGTTGTTGATTGAAGGTGCAGGGAACAACACCCATTAGTACTTTTATCAAATTGTAAATTTCAATTTTGAACCATTATGTGAATATAGAACATGGATGTAATCTCAGAAAATAACAAAATGTAGACACAATAGATTATTTATTTTGTTATTCTACATTACTTACTATTTGAGTGCACGTTCCACCTGAAACTTGATCAAGTCTAGTTTGATGCCTCAATTTTGTGTTCACTGTCCTATAGAAATACACAGTTTTGTATTTGCCTAATATGTTATTCAAAAAACAACAATAGAATAAAATACTTGTTGAGAAAGATCATCATAGGAGTATCAGAAACTTGAAATCCAAAGGTAACACAACATTATAAGACTCTTACATTCAACCTTCAACTCATGCACCTAATAAATAGGAGAAAAAATACATGAAATTGAAAAAATTAACTAATGAATTGTGTCTTTCTTATCATCTTAATCAGCCAAATTTATATGAGATTCTAAAGGAGGCCTCACTCTTAATCAACCAAATCTTCCTTGTACCACACAAAAAAAATATGTGATAACTATGTCTACTCCAACCTTAATTGTTTAAGAATTCATCATATTAGATAAAGTATGTTTAAGAATTGTTGGGACTGGTCCTTTGGCGTGTATTAAACAGAATACAATTTTCAGCATATTATTATCACTCTATTTCTTTGTTGTAAACATGCCATTGGTTCATTTTTGTAAAAAAAATTTGTGTTAGATGCATTTAAAATTATCTTCATTGTCTTCTGATTGTCTAAATGCTTCTTTATTTGTCAGCCAATTAATGCATGCTACTATATAAAGAAGACAATCAGAAGACAATGAACATTTGTCTGACAAAAATGAATACACTAAACTGAACCAATGGCATGTTTACAAAAATTATCATAACTCACAAGAAAAATTGAAACAATGGCATGTTTATAACTCATTAAGAGTGAGGCCTTCTTTAGAATCTCATGAGTTTTGTACTATGTATGCAACATATTGTGAGTTTGAAGAGAGTTCGTGCCATGTGTGATAGAACCTACTTTATTTAATATGGTGCATTGTTAAACAAATTAAGGGTAGAGTAGTTATTACTTAGTTTTTTGTGGAGGACAATGAAGATTTGTCTGACAAATAGCAGGTCTTCTTTAGTATTTCATGAATTTTTACCACATATACCATTTCAAGCCTTTGAGTCCTGGAGAAGAAGAATGGTGTAAGTTGAATAGATCAGAGTGAATGGGGTGTTGAAACATGGTGAATAGACCATGATGAGATGATACTTGATGTCGTGACTAAGTTTCCCTCACAAATAGTGGCATAGACTGGTTTTACTAAGTTTCCTTTCTCTATTTTGAGGTTTCCTTTCTTTGTTGTAGGGGTACAGTCAGAGGGTTCATTGAAAAAATGATCCTTTGAATGTATATTGCTCATTTTACTTGAAGTTTGGAATAGCTTGTGCAAGGGTGAAAGTAGATTTGATCATTTTGGTTGTGACTGTTCCTCTACATAGTCAGGAAATGTAACTGTCTAATGATTATATGTAATGTTGAATGAATTAAATGCTTTATTCTTTGTAGAAGTGAATGGAAGGAATAGTGTTTGTGTTAGGTTTCATTTATTATTGAATTCAATGGTTTCCAAGATGTGTTGAGGAGTTTTCTCCTTATTTAATGTTAACTATTCCTACACAATCCACTCATACAACAGTGAAATGCTATGTGGAATGGATGGTTGATAGTGATCCTTGAGGGAAGGGGGATTTTAAAAGACTTGTTATCATTGTATTGTGTATTTCCAATATGTTTCGATGTAGGGTAGACCAGGAGAATGAAGGATCACTCACTGATTGCATGATAACCTGGTTTTGAAGGGTCACTAGAAGAGGGGAATAAAGGATCACTCACTGATTGCATGATAACCCCACCAAGCATTCTTTCCTTTAAGTTTCCACAATATCTCAAAGTATGATCATTATTCTTTACTTTCTTCTATATGCTATTCTTTCTATTCTTTCTATGGTTTTGTTATCTCAGAAATATATCAAAAGCATTTCAGGTGTGCATATAAAAGTAAAATATTATCCTTCAATTGTTCCACATTGAAGCATTTCCTCTTTGGAGTATTCTCTTCATTTGTACAATATCTGTCAAAAATGGTTCCCATATTTCTTCAAGATCTATTTTAATCTTTATATTGCAATTTTGATTAGATTTGACCAATAGTTGATTTCATTAGTATTGTGTAGTATATACTCCTAATGTGAAATGTGGAGAGAAAGAAAGAGACACACTACGTATGAATTACACGATATACCCATCATCACTTAGCACTTAAATAATAAATTATGGACAGGAAACAACCCCCTAACCTTTGGATGTTTGTTTCATGTTGGCCTCTTATTATATGCAAAGGTAGGCCTGTCTTAGGCTAACAACCACAGTGTAGGGACCATAAATTATGGATCCCAAAATAGTGCACACTTGTATTAAATTAGATTCACTATACTACAAGGGAATGGAAACCATGCAATAGTGCCTCATGGGGATGGAAGCAACCCTTCACCAAGAAGATAATTGTGTTTGCAATATTTACTAGAGGCAAAGAACATAATTTGGTTCCAGCAATTACTCCTAGAAGATAATGGCACCCACAAAACACTTGAAAAAGATAGCACTCACTATATCTTTTATCACTCTTTTAAAGTTGGGACAATAAATCTCAAAGATTGATCAACAAATTCTTGAACACAAAGAACCATTGACAGATATGATTCATGTGTACAATAGCCAACAACTAGTTGTTCCAATCATGGTGTCCAATAATTATGTTAGAAAAAGAATCTACAAATCCCTTACACAACCATAATAGATTCAAACCATGAACTATAAGAACCTAACAATGGGACTAGCAAAGATACAGCCTAAGCAAATCTTGATCATATTCCACCCTATTGTAAGGCCCAAGAAGTAACTCTATCTTAAAGCTACACATTCCTCTAGATGAAGCTCAAAGGTCAGGTAGCTAAAGCATAGCAATACTTGAATGAATATAGGAATAATTTGATGTACAATCATTTGCTAGCTTGGTTTGTGGGTTTTCCACATAATATTTTCCCTTTAACCACATTTATAGTTTGAGAAAATCAGAAAAAATTGTTTTAGATTTATATTATCCTTTTGAACTAGCACACTGCCATCAAAATGCATAATCATTGGTCATCTCAAGAAAATTCTTATTGATTAGTAGGATATCCTTATAAAAATTTGATGCATGGATTTCTTGTGAATTATCGACTGCTATGTATCCTGCAACTATGGAAGGAATAGTGTTGGTGTTAGGTTTCATTTATTAATGAATTCAATGGTTTCCAAGATGTGTTAAGGAGTTTGCTCCTTGTCTAATGTTAACTGTTCTTGCACAATCCACTCATAAAACAGTGAAATTCTATGTGGAAGGGATGGTTGATAGTGTTCCTTGAGGGAAGGGGGATTGTGAAAGACTTGTTATCATTGTATTGTGTATTTCCAATATGTTTGGATGCAGGGCAGACTAGGAGAATGAAGGATCACTCATTGATTGCATGATAACCTGGTTTTGAAGGGTCATTGGTTGAGGGGACAGTCAAGGTCCAGATGATTGCGCCATTGGAGGACCCTATTTATTTGTATTAATTTCTATTAAAATTGGATGCATGGATTTCTTGTGAATTATCGGCTGCTATGTATGCTGTAACTGCATCCGTAAATTTGCATATACTTCTCTATGGTTGTAAGCCACTTAGGGATCAAAATAGAGAGACTAAATAAAAATCATTCTTTGTCCTATTTCCTTTTAACAAAGTCTCAACTATCAATGATACAATACATTTGATGCCCTAAGCTATCAAATATACAAATGGTACCTAGCTAGAAGCTCACGGGCTATCCATTTGATAACCACAGTCAACATTTCAAAAAAATAGATATTCTTGAGCACAAGCACCAATAACATCAAATAATGGAGTTAAAGCATGGGCTAGGGCACGAGACCAATAGAATGCGGTCATTTCAGAGAGCATTCATGATCAAATAAAATGCAATGCATTCAAATATGATGCCAGAGGCTAGAAAGATGAAGAAATCACATACCTTCTCCTACACACAGCTTTCGCTCCTTCTCCCGCTCCTTCTCTATCCAATCAAAATAAAAATGATGAGGTCGTTTCACTTTTTTTTTTCATCTATACCCAAAATCTGTCAGAATTCCAATTGTCAATTAAACACCCATCAAAATACCAACACCATTGGGGCCTATTACAAAAAAAACACCAAATTCGTAATAAAAAATTACCCGTCGGAAGCTTCTTTCAAAATTTGGCCCCAAATGTAGTACTAGTTGTAGTGCATGCTTTGAAATCTTCAAATTCAACATCAGATAGAGCAGCAAAAATCTCTATCATAGTTATGTTGTTTTCATGTCTGTCTCTTAATTGATTAACTATCAAAAGTCCAATAGTTAGTTGTAAGTAGCCATGGTCTATTAGATGTAGAGCAGATTCTCCAATTCTAGATATGTGAAGCCTCATCCTGCTTAGGCACTTCCCTCTTATACATCTTGTGATCTTTTTCTTAAGTCCTTGAAACTTTCCTCCAAGCAACCAATACGCTCTGATACCAATTGTTAGAATAACTAAGAGGGGGGGGGGGGGGGGGGGTGAATTAGTTATCCTACAATTCCAAACTCTCAGATGTACTTTTTCAAACTTAATCAACAATTCAAATAGATCGGTAAGATAAAATATTGAATCTTTATGTTCATTTACCGAATACCAATAATCATGCAAACTGTGATTACCGATTAAATTAACTATTTAGTATGTAAAGTATGATAGAAAAACAATCATAACAAATAACACATAACACAATGATTTAACATGGAAACCCTACTAGGGTAAAAAAACACCTGGGACCGGTAACCCAAGATATTTCACTCTTCTAAACTGAGCTCGATTAGGATCCAACCCTGTTAAAGGTTACAATGCACATTGTTAGGTGTGACCTGGTTAGAGGATTTATCACTAATAGTTAACTCTTGACCAACATTTACTATGGGATCAACAAGATAACAATTAACATTTCTTGAATGTCATATGGTAATACAAAAAGACTGTTAGGTCCACTCGGTTAAGAGATTTTGCTAAATCAATGGTTAAAATGATACAGTTTTGATCTGATTCAAATACAAATCAATTGCAAATATTCAGATCTATGCTAATTAAGCTCATAAAACTCATTTGATCATTAATCAATTCACTTCCTCAATATTTCTCCAACTTACTTTACTCAGTGTAAATATCTCTGACGCTTAGTTATGCTTGCAGCTCGGTTATGTCTGTAACTAGTTTGATCAGGAATGCATGGAAAAAAGTCTTCACACAAAATCTTTTGCAGTCTCTATTTTATTCGGCATGTTTCAACAATGAAACTCATGTCTCTTAAATAGACAAGTAAACCATTTTCATATCAGCCATCAGTTTTTGCCTCTTAATCTCCTTCATCCATTTTTCTGCTTAAACCTTCCACGGAAGATGTGTTAATAACACATTTGAATCTCATCCTTTAGATCATCTCTGAATTATGTCAGTCGTGGATCTTATAACCAACTTCATTTGTAACCTCGAAATCATAACAATTTCCAGCTCATCAATTTTAGTCGGCTGTTCTTACATTTAATGTTTTCATCCATACTCGGTTAATATTGAATGCATCAGTGATAACTAACTCAGTTATTATTGTCACTCAGTATACACTGCACTGGCTCAGTGTATACAAAAGTCTTCAATTACCGACCACATTAACTTGTTCAATTCAAATCTCTTCTTCATAATAGAATGATGTAACATGCTCAAGTCAATAATATAAAGCCATAGACTCATTAATAAGTTACCCAATGTATACCTTATCCTTATCTGTCATATCCATCTTTTTCTTAGGTAGATATCTCATTTCTTCACCATTTCTTCCTTCTATAGATATTCAGATATTTGTAACTATCATGAAAGTATAGTAAAAACTTAGTTGACATCAATGACAACATATTGACTGATTTAATCATCTTACATATCACTTTAATAGCTCGATGATCTCTAGTCATAGTCTCTTCAATTCATCTAGATATTCAATCAGTTGTAGGTCATCAAGCCCATCTTTTTGAATCTACAATGACAGTGGGAAATGGTTAGATGTAGTTAAACCCAAAATCTCAGATTCAAAAACATATGGCATAGCATTCCAGTTCCCAGCTAGGAAAAATATACCTAGCTTTTCCACAATAATAGAGAACCCAATCCTTCCGTTGGTGCAAGTAAAGACTCCCCCTTAGCAAGCACCTTCCACAACCTATTTGTAGACACGAAGTGCTAAAAATCCAACTGAACTCTATTCAAAACCCCTACCCCACCCCTTTTCTCTAAGAGGATCAAGGTGGGATGGAGAAGGCCTCTGAATGACTGAGAGATATCTTCCCATACCAATCTCTTATCTTTTTTCTTAGCGGGGCCATACACATACACCAAAAAATTAGTAAAATTAATAGTCAAAGAACTTACTATATAACTAATTGTCAATACCTTGCTCAGGAAATCACCTCCACTTTTGTTTTCCTAGGATTCTACAGGATGCCCATACCCCCAGAAGCCCCAACAACATCTGAAAAGAAACCCAACCATTTATGTCTTACACCAAAAACCCTAGTAGTGCCTTTTGTATCTAATTTTGTCTTCTAAACACAAATGACACCTAGTTTTGCATGATCAAATCCTCTTTTGATCAGGTGTCTCTTGTCAGGAACATTGCAACCCCTAACATTCCACGTAAGGAGCATCATGGTTGCATAGGAGAGAGAAAGTCTCTCCCAGATTGAAGCTTAGATTGCCCCTTCATGTTGCCAACATTGTCCAAAAGTTGTTGATTAGATTTCCTGCCCTGAGACCTCTGGCCACCCAGGTTTTCCTTAGTATATTTGTCTTTAGAGTGATTGAGATTTCTACTTTCTAAAATGACCACTTTTTCTAAAAAACACAAAAGATCATCATTAGAACCCGATTCTGCATTTGACCCCACCTGAGAATATGTGTCTCCTTCTAGCCTAACTGGGGACATATGGATGTCCTTAAAAGGTACATAGCCCCCCTCATGTTCTTGACTCACTTCCATTTGGGCTCCAAGTTCCTCTCCCTCTGGCACTCCTACTGAGAAGTCAAGGGAGACCTCACTATCACCTCCGAACACTCCTCCCGACCACCCATCGGGGATACATGAGCTAGAAGGTTCACCATTCGATCTAGGCCACGGTTACCATCCTCAATTGATACTTCCCTTTCTGAGACCATATGATCTAGAACTACATGATTATCTTCCCCTACTAGAACCTTTTTATAGATAGGGCCTTCAAATGGTAGTACTGGGGTCGTATCTACTGAATCTCTTGTGTCTGTGCCTTTTATTGTACAATCACCACTGCCAACTCCAGCCAAAATATCCTTTGAGCCCAACAAAGAGGTTTCTTCAACTTGGACTGTCATCCTAGGGTTAGATGAAGAAGGCATTAAAGGCTCAAATCTATTCAAACTTAGCAAGGGAACAAAGTCATCCCTCTTCTCAATACCAAGCATATCTTCATTTTGGGATTCCAACACTCTAGCCAGCTTCTCCTCTAGAGATTTCTCCCCCTTACCCTTACCTTTCTGTGAAACAACACATTACTTTTCATTATGCCCCCATTCCTCACATTTTTGACATTTCTCTATTATTTCTTTTACCTCCAGTTCTTGCCACCAATATCCCTTCGAATTTTGGATTTCAATTGCTTTGGACAAAAGAGGATGATGTTTCCACATGCGCACATACATGTTGAAATCTTCCTTCACAATTGCTTCATTAGATTTGATGTATTTTCCAAGATTTTTTCATAGGGCTTTGAAGGTCTCTTCATTCCAACACCCATATGGAAGATTGTATAGCCACACCCAAATGGGTATTTCTTCAATCGAAGCCTTTTTGGGGTTAAAGTTTGGAACCCAATCTTTGATAAAGAAACCTACACCTCCCATCTGAAAGGGTCCATTGTACATGATCCTCAACTTCTCCCTATCTATCTGAGCAATGACCAAAAAAATGTGTTTGGAAGGGATTTAAGAGTAAAATGGGCACCCAATTCTTGATCCACCCATTTTTGAATCCTGAGATAGGAAGGCCAGCTACCACACCAATTCATGAAAAAATCCCTCAATCTTAGCATTTGAACTAAATCCTTCCAGGCCTCCTAATCTATACAGATGTAAAAAACCCTTTTGTTTGTTGTCTCTAGAGACTCCTTAGTGATCAAATTCTTTGAAACCTCCTTCCTTGGTTGCCATTCCTTCTTCTCCACTTATTTGAAGCCCTCGTTGAGGCCGTTGAAGGTTTGAGAATATACCCATTGGTTTTGAGCTGAGGTTGACCACTTTCTTGGAAGCCCTAAAAAATCAGAATGCCTTGAAAGATCCCCCCCTCTGGTATTGTGTTTGGCTCTAGGCCATTTCCATGGTAGGCACGGGCCATGCCCATCTGAAGACTATTCAAAGAAATGACCACCATGGCCACAATCTACAAACCCTAGACGCCTATGTCTCTCCATCTTTCCACTAGACTACAATAAACTTTGGATTTTTATAACACATAGAATATCCCTTAATAAAGCTCCAAATTTAAACTTTGAATTTTTATAGGAGAGATAATGTCCTTTTCTTTGACGAGCAAAATTTTGTATTGGAATTTACTACATACTTAACTCTTCAATAGAATAGGTATTTATAAATGTGTACTTGCCTCTTAGTTTAGAAATTAATTGTAATTATAGAAGTTGAGTATTATATTAATTAGTAAAAAAAATAGGTATGCAAATAGTAAAATAATTAAAGTTGATTTCTCATTATATGTAATACTAAATCTTCTATTTATATTTAATTTTTTATTGGCAAATTTTGTTATTTGTGTGTATTATCTATAGTAAATTTTAATTTTTTTTAAAATTAGTTTTGTTTCTTGTATTTATGTTAAAAATATATTTCAATGTTCAATTTAACACAACAAGTTTAATTGAAATTTACAATTTTGTTTCTAAATCTGATTAAGAAGAAAATAAGATAAAAATAAGACAATAAAGAGAGATCATATGTTTTTAAATTAATGAAAATAAAAGAAAAAAGTAAAACCATATGTTAAAGGTGGAGAATGTAATATTATGCATAGTATCTTCAGTTAATTAAGGATTGGTGATTAGAAAAACAAATTTAAAGGGTATTCAAAAGATCTTATATCTTTAGATCTACACAATGCAAATCATTGGTGTGCATAGTTTGATATATATTTATTTGATAGAGACATTTTTATTTTACATTGATTTCACATTTTATTCATATTAGTTAGACAAACAATTTTATTTGTAGAAAAATAAAACTATTAGTTTTCATACATAGCAAGGAAATCTTCCAAAGGTGTTCTATTTCTATAGTAAAATTTATTTATCTTTAAATTATATCTTTTTACAATTTGAAAATAAAAATTATTTCTTAGTTATGGTTGTAAACTAAACACTTTTGTAGGTATTTGTTAGTTTTCATATATTACATGTAGATTTTCTAAAAATTAAATTAGCTTCTAGATCATTAATATAAATTGTACCCCAAAAATCTTGCCAAAAAAATGAAATATGTAAGGGTTCTATAACACCAAATCAATTTAACCAATTATGGGTTTTCATAATTGAGATAAATAATTTGTATAATATATGAAATTAATCAATAAATATCTTAACAATATACAAGCCTAGGACAAGTACAATAAAGCATAACAACATATTTGGCTAATTATGTTGTGCATCATGTCCACGATCAAGCGGAGGTTTATGAAGTTGTAGCTTAGATTTATGAGATTTGATGGAGAAATCTTTGCCCCATAAACATTTCGTCCATGGTCTCTAGTTCTACACTTCTCTGCAATAAAAAATAAGCACATTAATGACGTGATGGAAAATATTTATTCATAGAAAAATTGCCATATTTAAATGCATGTTACCTTAAATTAAACATCTCATTCCCAATAAGAAAAACTCAATAAAGGTTGTATGATTATCTCAATGATCAATGCACGGTGTTTGTTTAAAGATTTTTTTATTAAATAAAATATTTCATGGAAATGATGAACCAGAAAAGGCTTTTTAAAAGACCGGAAACCTTAAACAAGAAGCAAGAATAAGATTATATACTCCTCGGAAATACTCCACTAGTGAAGAAACCCCAATCTGAACAACTCCATCAAACTCAGAAAGCCTGCCAAGATGAATCTAAAAGGAGTCCTAAAGTCTCAAGTTAGGCACTATTGCAACCCAGAACTCGACGGCAGGGCAAAATCTCTCCCAACCAAAGCCATGACTTCCAAACTCGTCCTCAACAACTGTGATATTTTCATCACGGGAAAAACCAATCGACCCTAGAAAGAATATGGGTCGTAGTTGCGGGTGATAGAAAGCCTATGAAATTTTATAAAAAAATAGTGGGTCCCCAAGAAAACCCAATCACAAACCACAACCACAAATTTGATACAGTGAAGCAGAATTGATGAGCGAACCATCTGTACCTATGTGAGACTGGGTGGGGTTAATATCGAGCCCAAGACTGCAAGAGTGCATTTCCTAGATTGAATTGCCACGATCTAGTGGATTTCACAGCCTTGCGCCCTGCACAGAACCCGAGTCGCACAGGACAGAGCTTCGAATGGAATATCCAATTTGGGGAGGCTGAAATCCTAATAACGAAGTGGTCAGCTGAAGTTTATCTTTAGTACACTTTCTTCTGTTTGTGGGTGTTTTTGTTCTTTAATTGTTTATAGTTATTATTCTGATTTCTGTAATAATCTGGTTATGGTTATGACTTCTAAATAATATTCTGATTTTTGGATAATAATTATTATTTTAGTTTTTAAGAAAGAACTAATTACTTAAAGCTATTGTTCTGGCATTTGTGGACAGTAACCATGCATATTTTAGATCTGTTATGTATGGAAGGACAAAAAAGTGGTAAACCAATAGAAATGGCTATGCAACTGACAAATTCTACCTGATTTGACCATTTAACTGCATTTATTAATTAAAGTGAAAATAAAAAACAACTGCTGCGTGAATTAAAATTTAATTAATAAATACAGTTAAATAGTCAAATCAGGTAGGATTTGTGGGCTGCATAGCCTTTCCGTAAACCAATACCTATTTAAAGACCCCACTACAACCAACTCAAAAATTACCAATAATTATGCATAAATGTCTTGTCATTCAAAAATTGTCAATACTTATTTACAAATATCTCAATACTAAGGTTAGAAAGATGTTTGATGCACTACAACTACTTAAAAAATTGTCCATTCTCATTCACAAATGTCCTATAAAGAAGATAGAAGATAGAAGATAGTAGTTATTAGTACATGGTCAATAATTGAAACATAGATCATAATCAATGGTCTTTCCTGACAAAATAAGATACAGAAAAAAAAAAATTTAAATAAAAAATAAAAACAAAATATTTTTATATGAATCTATAAATGATTTATAGTATAAGAAACTACTAGATAATCTATCTCATAGTTTATATAGGAAAACCCAACATGAATGATCTGTTGTCCGCTATGATAAATTATTCACTATTAAAGTAATAATGTGCGTGCCTAGGGTTAGCAATTACCAATAATTCGTGCTAACCGTAACGGACAGCAAGCCATTTCATTTGGCGGCTAGCGAATATTGACGACAGTTAGAAAGGAAAAACGGTCATGGGAATGGTCAGCAATCTGGATGATTAACAGTGAAGTGGAGTAGTACGCTGGTGGTGGTGAATGTTCTAATTTTTCCTATAAAAAATTAAGCTCAATAAAAGCTCTTTAACTTTACTAATCATGCAAAATATCACTTACAATTTATAATAAAAAAATTGGAAATAACTGAGAAAAAACTAAAGTGGCGAAAAGAGGAATGCCTAAGATCTACAGAAATATTAATAAATGTCTAATGGCGTTCTTCGTTGTTGTAATAAGACAACGTGTACAACTCTCTTCACATAAATACTAAAAAAGACATCTCCTTTCAACCCTCTATCATCTTAAAAATTACCAAAATTATGAGAACAACATGTAATTCAACAATCACACCATCCTACTACCAATAAGTTGTATCTATATTTTTATTATATTTTTAATTTATTTTTATTAATTTGAATACTTTAAAAGAGATAAATATCACTATCTTCTTTTATATATATTAATTTTATAATTTTAATTGAGAAGAAATTTAAATTAAGTTTTCTAAATTATATAATAGATTTTTACATATCTAATTAATTTTTATTTAATTTTATGTCTATTTTAAAAAATAGCTTCTTGTATATTGGGAAATAACATAATATTGTACAATTGTCAATCTTCTTCTTCCATACAATATTACTAGCACTAGTACCTATGGAGACTCAAGGAAAAAGCCCATAGGATATTTTAGGGATTTGAGGGGATAGGGTGTGTACACCTTGTATTTGAAGTGCAATTAGGTGCCTCCTACATACCAAGACAAGCCATAATTAATTATTTAATGAGTATAATTAGTTATATAATAATTTCTCGATGGTGATACCATTCAAATGTTCAAATTAGCAAATATGTAATTGATATATGATTTTACTTTTGTGTATTCCTTTATGAAGATACGATGCTAGAGCATTTTGGGTGAATCTCAACTTATTTTTTTTCCTTTTTCTTTGCTTTAATTAGATGTCGATGTAGCATCATGGACAATACAATGTGTTGTTTGACAAAATGGCTAAAAGAAATGTGATCTCATAGAATGCCATACAATTTTAAATAATAAAACCAAATTATATAGTTTTGTTAGCATTCTACCTACCTCTAGAGAAATGAGAACTTTGGAAAAGGGCATGGAAAGCCATCAACGCATAAAACAAAGGAGCTTTGCCAAATGTTGTAATTTCAACCGCCTAGAAGATGTGTGTAGAATATGCAAGCATAGAAAGGTCATGCTAATTGTTTACACAATGCCTCAAAGAGATGTCATTTCATGGAATGCAATAATTGTATATATGCACAAATGATTTTGTTGAAAAGCTTAAAAAATGACCAAACAAATGCCTTGACAAGTATTGACAGTGGTAGCATCGAAGGAGGATGTGGCTAAATGATCACATATCTAAGCCATTTAATATCTATTAAGATCAGACTTAGGATAATCAAGCTATCTCATAGATGAACCATTTATCTCTTCCATATGGGTATTCATGTTTATATATATAAGCATAAATATATATAAATATATATAGAGATATATATTCTTATTCACATACATATATATAGGAATTTTTATAATTACATATATATATAAATCTCTATATATAAACACAAGTAGATATAAATTTCCCTCATATATATGTATATGAATAATATACCTTTTTAGTGATTTTCTTTCTATATATATATATATATATATATATATATATATATATATATATATATATATATATAATATATTATCTATAAATGTATTTACTTAATATGAGATACTCAGTCATAGTCTTATCCCTTATAGATTATTTTCCATATTATATTATATAGGAATATTATTCCATATCATGTTTAGATATATACTTTTATATACTCTCTAAATATTGATTCATTCTTTTATATACAATACAATGTGTTGTTTGACAAAATGGCTAAAAGAAATGTGATCTCATAGAATGTCATACAGTTTTAAATAATAAAACCAAATTATATAGTTTTGTTAGCATTCTACCTACCTCTAGAGAAATGAGAACTTTGGAAAAGGGCATGGAAAGCCATCAATGCATAAAACAAAGGAGCTTTGCCAAATGTTGTAATTTCAACTGCCTAGAAGATGTGTGTAGAATATGCAAGCATAGAAAGGTCATGCTAATTGTTTACACAATGCCTCAAAGAGATGTCATTTCATGGAATGCAATAATTGTAGATATGCACAAAATGATTTTGTTGAAAAGCTTAAAAAATGACCAAACAAATGCCTTGACAAGTATTGACAGTGGTAACATCGAAGGAGGATGTGGCTAAATGATCACATATCTAAGCCATTTAATATCTATTAATCAGACTAAATCTCTCTAGAGTATTTAAAGATTTAGGTTGCTTTCATGATTGCTTTTTTGTTGGCACTTAGATATGATAAGGAATAAGGTATCAAGTCTCAAATGGACAAGTGTTCTCCTATCTTTGATTGTTTGTCAATTAAAACTAGAAGCTCCTTCAGGTGTCAAAATTGTATGAGTTATCCACAGATTCGTTTCTATTTTAGGAGAAGCTTATGACATCTAGCCTCTCTTTTAGGAGGAGCCAGTTTCCTATCCTCTTTAAGACAACAAAGGCTTGTATGAATAATAGAAATTATCCTCTCTAGGAACACTAAGCCTATTCGGCTATTTCTTCATTGAGATCGTTATCTTGAAGTCGACATAGAAATATGTGTTGACTTCAAGCTAAGGATCTCCTTTTAAGGAATTTATGGTCACAATCTTCAGAGGCTCAGTCCTCATTTTTTTTAAGGGGATAGTTTTTACTCTTTTTTACCCTAGCCTTTTCATTTCCTGGCACTCTCACCCATCTATTTGATCCTTATATTAATATCAATATTTGTCAAAAATGTTGTGAGTGCATTTCAGTTTTTTGCAGGTAGCACAAAGGATACTTACCAATGGTATGTTTGTTTCTTTGTTATTTCCTATAGTTTCTGGTCTTGGTTTAAGATGATTGAGGTTGTTTTCAGTTTTGCATTAGAAAAGAGATCTGTGTTTAAAGTTGTATGGAAGATTTTCTTTGGATTTTCAAGATTATTTTCTCCTCCAATTAAAGGCATTTAGCATATTTCTGTAGGGTTGAAGTAGATAAAAAGAGCTCAGATCCCATTTTGAGCCTTTCTTGATAAGGTAACAAGAAAATCGTACCTTATTATTAGCAAATTTGAGAATTTGTGTTAAATTTTAGAATAGTTTTGAACACACTAACAAGGATATTAGCCAAGATTTGGAGTTGTTACAGGTAATACAGGCACATAAGTCACAAGAGGAAAAACCTCTCTTTCGTATTTTTGATGAAAGTTAGGCTCATATTTTAGACATTTCTGTTCTACAAATGTAAAGGTACTTGGAAGGAAAAGTTAGGATCCCAGTAAAGGTAGAATTTTATCCCAAAAAGAGGTTCTCCATCTCAGTTTGATGTAAAAGAACAACAAAAGGCGATTTACTACAATCAAGGACAAGAAGGATCAAATAACCAAATTTGTGTTTCTATTTTATCAAAATTTGTAAGGGGAGGGAATGCCCTCTTAAAAATCATGTATCAGTATTCGAACTACGGTCCCAGGCAAGGTTGGAGGTTTTCGCAGCCCCTCTCTTTCCTACCAGCGCCTGCACTGAGCGAGGTTTTTGCTGTAACACTTTTTATAATTAATAAAATTCTTGGCTTAGGCCTTTTACCAAAAATAAATAAATAAATAAATTCAAATAAAAAAAACTTTTTTTTCTTTTTAAACACATATATATTTTCTCAATTGATTTCTTTAATGGAAACTAGGGTTTCAGACAAAACTAATTTCTTTTAAATATGATTTCACATGCAATTTCAAATTTAATTTTCTATGGAAAACATATTGAGAACAAAATGTCAATCTTTTCAAGGTAAATACCCTAACTGAGAAAATTCAGACGATTTCTTAAAAATTTCATCCTAGATTTTCAAACCACCAAATTGAATACTAGATCTAATTTAACATCAACTAATCTAAAATTTCACAAAACCAAACCTGATTTACATAGAAACCCAATTCAAATTCATTCATGCATTAACAATTCCAGGCACGAAGCAAATAATATTATCAAAGGAAAGAATTTTTACAAAAAGAAGGTTTCAAACCCTACCTCAAACAACGCCTAAAAATTCAAAACTGAGAAAGATCTAATTCACCCTTCAAAATCCAAGCATTCTAACAATATCTAACAACGCCTACAAAATCCAAGCATTCCAAAAATCTTTCAAATTCATCCAAAAGAGCTCCTCCAAAACTTGATATATGTAATGAAAATTATACCCAAAATTTCTACATAAAGAAAACCTATCCCTCTTAGGGTTTTTAAAACATGCAAACCTAAAGCAGAACTCAACTCTCTCTCTCTCTCTCTCTCTCTCTCTCTCTCTCTCTCTCTCTCTCTCTCTCTCTCTCTATTTGCATTCAATATTAAAATAACTTAAAAATAAATAATGCACTTTTAAAATAAAACTCGAACTCAACTTTAACTTTAATTATAATTTTAATTTCACTTAAACCAAATGTGCAACTTAAATTGCATATAATTATTTAATTAAATAATAAATACTTTTAGCACATAGTTAACTATGCAAACCAATAAATTAAATATTAAATAAATCAACTATGCCCTTTAATTTAAATTGGGATTTAATAATTAATTAAACCCTTTAATTCTCAAATTTAAATCTTTTAATTTAATCATTTAATTAACAAATGTATTTAATTACCATTAATAATTAAATATACTCTATATCAAATATTTTCACATTCATAAAATATAAATATTCAAATCTCAAAAACACTCCTAACTTAATTAATTAAATCAAATAATTCACACAAACAAATCCACTCCACTCACAAAACACAAAATCAACTAACTTCATATCAAACAAACACCAAGGAAGGTCTCACGAATCCATGTCACCTTGATGAATTTGGATGGGTAGAAACATATACTTGCCCAATATTTAGGACAATTAATGGCTTGAGTTAGGATATGGATTTGTATGTTATCTCCCCTCTCTTACCATTGAGATTTTGCGATAGGGCACACTCATCCTAGCAATTCAAAGAAGTCGATGCCTGGTACCTACAAACCCGCATAAAAAATGAGCATGTACATACATGTGTAAATATAAACAAGCAATGACGAGGATCATTTGATTGTGTGAATTTTGCAAGCAAGTAACTACAACTTTATCCCTCAACCACATCAGGCACATCAAACAGAAATATAAAATATACACATTAACCATACACATGCAAGTATGGGGTCAGTAAAACCATAAGCATCAATGATATCCTAACATATAATTCATCATCCTAAAATAATCATAACATATATAAAATCAGACTATGGAAGGGGCATTACATAGTATATATTTAAGTTATTGAATATTATTTTTAATATTTTATTCTACATCTTTTTCTAATATTATAATATTTATTATAGCAATAAATATGAGCACTATGTAACACTTGTTATAAAGTAAAGAAAAATAATTTTTTACATGGCCGATCATAAAAGAGTAAGTCTCACCTTAGCTCGCACAGGTACCCAAGATATGGGCTGCTGGTCGCTAGGCTAGGACACGGGGATACCTCCTCGTTAAAAAAATAAGAAAAAAGTAAAGAAAATAAAGAAAAACATACATGCATTCTTGTTAGATTTGTGCGTGTGTTGATGGTGATTGGTGGAAATCGTAGTATAGAGTTGATTAGACTCTGACTATAGTAAGCATGGCAAAGCCATATGAACATGGAAATAATCAACTGGATAGTTGCTGCCGTGTATTTTACCATTTAGTTTGTTGTTTAGCACAATTCTGCTTAAATTTATGCAAAATAAAATAGAATTAAATTATTTTATAAATAAAATTAGGTGGAAAGATATATATGTAGGCACAACTTATCTAAATTTGTTTTTATATGTTGTAAAAAATATAGTAGTTTCAACATAATAGTTTAATGATAAAAAAAAATAATAGTTTTAACTAAAAATAATTTTTATTTAAATAAATTTATTTAAATAATTTTTTTATTAGTGAGGTCTACCTAGATTAATATTTCTTCATTAGCCTTTTTAACAATTGGTTTGCATGGAAAGATAAAAGGATATATGAAAGACTTGTATTATTTTTAAAATGATTAAGTTAATTAGATAAACTTTTAAATAAGAATATATATACTAAGATTTTATTTTAAAATATTTTATTTATGAATGATATATAATAATAGAGTAAGAGTGTTAGAGGGATAGAGCGAATAAGATACAAAGTTGGAGATAATGAGAGATAAATAAAGAGGGTGGGGGAGAGATAATATAAAACCCTAAGCTCTAACTCTAACCATAAAACTTACCATGATGTAAACCTTAATCATAAACACAACCTAACTCTAATAATGACATAACCTAAACATTATTCTAACCCTAATAAAAACTCTAATTTTAACCATAAAACTAACCACAATCCAAAATCTTACCTCAATCCTAACCTTAACCCTAACTCTAATTAGAATTGTAACCTAAATATAATACTAATCATGATTATAACCCTAAAAAACTCTGTTCACAACCCTAATCCAAACATTAAGATTTTTTAAAATATAATAATGGCAAAAGTTCCCATTAAAATTAGTATATCCAATTAGCTCTATATTGAATTGTGGAGAAAATATCTCCTACTTATATTTAAATAGTTTTAATTTTTATATTTCTAAATAATTTAAAAAAAATTAATTGTAGAGGAAACAATTTTTTTACTATTTTAATTAATATAATGTTTTCATGTTTATATTTTATTTTTTAAAATTCATTTTCTACATTAACTAACTTGATATATAACTCAATAATATTTTTAATGTACTCTAATTTTAAATTAAAATTTATAGAATTAAAGTAAAATTTTATATAAAATTATAATTTTAAAGTGATTAGAGAAATCAGTATAACTATTTCTACAAATGAACTATCATTAAAACAATAAAAAATATCTGATTTTATAATAAAATTTAGAATTTAAAAATTATTTAAGAACATAATATAAAAAGCATAATTTACTACAATAAAATACTATCTAGATCAATTTTTATTTTTAAAATTATAAAATAAATAAATGAGCATAAAAAAAATTATTACTATTTTATTAATATTTTTAAAATAAATGAAAACATTTTTTGTTTAAGAAATATTCCTACCATACAAAAAAATTTAAATATACTTACTCAAGCCAATAATTCATATTTTATTTTATAACATTTGTTGCTAAAGTTCTAAACGATGACTTATCTATATGTGGCACAAATGTGATAAAATAAAATATGAATTTTGAGTTAGTAAGTATATTTAAATTTTTTGTATGGTAAGAATATTTTTTAAATGAAATTTTTTTTTCACCTATCAAAGACAAATGGCAACCTTAATTTCTTGGTGAGAAAGTTCTTTTTTATATAGTTGGCATATTAGATATGGTTGGTGGCCCTTACGTTGTGGTCACGTCATGTTGGGCCCTAATGCTCTCTAGGTATCATAAGGCACTGTCAAGCCACATAACCTTTTTGTGTGCGCTGCGTTCGACCAATGGATGTTCACTTTGGCTTAAGCATTACTAGAGAAATCTACTTCTTACAATTTTTGGCCGCACTCGATGAATGTGACGCGTAACTAGAAATGCTCGAGATAGTTCATGTGATTTAAATATAAAGATTTATTTTGTGCACGTCAAGTCCGAGTGACCCACACCACATAATTTAGTCAAGATAAAAAATATGCGTATATTGTTGATTTTTATGTCGGTTATATGAACGGGACACGCAAGCTCCACCCTTCACAAACGTTCTTGCAGTCAACACAATACGTGGAAAGACATTTGTTCTGCCCCATTCAAAGTCTCAATAAAGCTTAGCTTCTTATCCAATTCCCACCCATTCACATTATAAACAAACTTAGGTGAAAATTATTGTTTTAAATATTTCTGAATAAAAATTACATAAGATAAGCATAAATTTAGTTAGAAAATTGTAGTATATAATTGATTGGTACAAAGCATTTGCAATTGCAGTCATATGACAAGCACTATTCTTTCAAGTTAATTAGATTTAATTAATAATATTTTAAATAATTTTAGCAATTTTCCCAAATTTTATTTAATTAACTTTAATTTTTAAAAAATTATTATCTTTATATGTAGTAATGAAAAGGAATGTTAAGGAGGCACTATTTTTAAAATAGAAAAAAATTGTTTAGTATATTAAATTACAAATGCATTCTATTTTATTTCAAAGATAAGAGTATAAAATATCATTGAGATTTTATTTTTATTTCTTAATTTTTTTGAACAAGACCTCCAAAATTATCTTTTTTCAACAAGGTCATGATTCTAAATGTAAATCATTGTTAAGGAAAAAAGATGATCATCGTTTAAAGTTTGAATGTAAATTTAAAAAGTTAGGAATCAAATTCAAGGCCATTGACCACAAAAAGGACTCAAGATGTGCAAATAACCAAATCAAGTCCATGACAAAATATTAAAAGATAATTGAGTGCATAGACATAATAAATTAGGCATGTTGACAATATATATAGATTTGGATAAAATGAGATCATACATTTTGAAATATAAGAATGCATATTTTTCAATATAAATTATAATAAGCTATTTTTTCAATAGAAATAAAATTAAATAAAAACTGACACAAATATACAAATTTCGTTATATAATTCTATACAATTATTTATCCATTGTGTAATCTAGAAAATTGCAATTAAATATATATTTTTTTTTAACGAGGAGGTGGGTGAGACCAGGGGCTCAAACACCGATCCCACCGAGAAAATTCGGAGGGAGCTCCCCACCGTTTGAGCTAGCGTCCGAAGACAAAAAATTGCAATTAAAATTGTAAAATTAATGTATATAAAATAAGACCATGATATTAATGTCCTTTAAATAACTAACTAATCTGAAATATTAAAAATATTGAACTCTACCAAAACAAAAAACCTTAAAAAATATAATTTCTTACTTTTATCCCCAAAAAAATTGTCATTAAATTGCTTCTTGCTAATCTTTGAAAATTTGGGAAGGTTAAAAACAGTCTCGTATATAATTCCATTTTTTTAAAAAAATGTTCAGAAATAGAAGAATAAAAAAATGAAACGAATCGAATGTGAACGGTGGACGGTGGACCCATCCCTTTAGACAGCGTGGATTAGAAAACTAAATCCGCTTAAACTCTTTCACTCACATAAAAAAATGAGAGGAAAAGATATAGAAAAGAGTTAAATTCTATTTTACATACATAATTTAGTAGTAAATTATTTTTTTACATACTTAATAATAGTAAATTTTTTCTTTTAAGATCTTACCAAAAAATAATTTACTAAGATCTTACCAAAAAATGACTGCTTCTGCAAGGAAAAGGACGATGGGATGATTTGACTGATTTGATACGGAGCTTGGAATGGAACATGGGCACGGCTTCCCGGGTGGTGCAAATATTCGGCAACGTCTAAATCATATACTAATACCCAAATGTGTCCTTTTGATTTGATACGATGGGATGATTTGACTGATTTGATTGTGTCCTTTTGAGTTGCCTACTTTAATAGTGAAAAATTTATCATAGTTGTCCGTGCTGGCCACAAGCGCAGACAGCGCCGTCCTAGCTGTCACGCGGGGCTTGTTGGGCCCGCCTGCTGGCCGACTGGGGTTGGCAGGCAATGATTTTAGCAAGCAATTTCATGTTTCCCGCGAGCGTGAACGCATCCGGGTCGCTGTCAGACGCGACGTGGAAAGGGCAAACTAACTCCCCACTCCCTAAATAAGTACTAAGATTAGTTTACTTCATATTTATAAAACTTTGTATTGTCTTCTTAGAGTAAGTTCCCAACGAAATAAATATTTTAATACTCATGACTCCGACTCCATGATGTTTTCCTATCGTTGAAAAGACAGTTACAACTTCGCGGAATCCAATTCAAATGGACGGTTGGACTAGAGTGCACAGACACCCATGGTTTCCTCTTTGGCTTTCGCGGTAATCGTGGTTAGAAACAACCATGGTTGCTTTGGTTACGCGAAATTTGGTGCTGCCACACATCACATTAAAGATGATGGCAATCTCATCTCAGGCTGCCATTCCCCAATTATCTACCCTATTTACCAATGTGTTATAGTTCTTGTTTTAGTTTTAAGTAGTTTTTTTTTGGATTTAATTGTTTAAAAGATTTTTTAAAACTTTATTATTTAAAATCACTCGATGCAATGTAAGAAAACAAGGAGAAATACGATGATAGATTGCAGACCCAACTTTCGATAAAAAGACAAACTAAAGGATGATCCAAGCTTCCAGTCTTCTCAAAAGGCTTTTTCTCATTCATCATTTCTCTAAAATATTTTATTTAATGAAAAAAATTAATCAAACACCATCTATTGATTGCAGAACGGATTCATCAACATCATCTACCATCCAACGATAATAGAAAAGATGCCGTTGCCGGAAGGCCCTAGAATTACTTAAAAATGGGATACAACCTTTATTGAGTTTTACTTATTAGGAATAAGATGTTTAATTTAAGGTAACATGCATTTAAACCTAAGCTTGATCGAGGACAACCTGCACAACATAATTAGCCAAAATATTTTGTTGTTATGCTTTATTCTTAAATATCGTAGTGATTTTTTTATTGTGTATTGTATTGAAGAATTAAGTATGGAAAGTCCAATACAAAGTTTCCCTTATTCATGAGAGGGATCAGTCCTATGCAAATTCAAAGTTTATTCAAATTTGTAGTTTTATGAAAGCGATATTCTATGTGTTATAGAAATCTAAAGTTTACTCAAATTTATAATCTATGTTTAGAATTAAGTTTCTTTCTTACTATTATTTATCATATCATAATTTATTGGTGAAAACGTGAAGAGTATATTTTAAAAGTAAACCCTCTATCCACTAATTTAAAGACACATAATAGGGTTAGGGTTATCAAGTAAAACTTCTTTATCATCATAAAAGATGATATGGTCATGCTAATTATTATTAAATTATTTGTATTTAATTAAAGAATAAAATGTTTCTATATTTTGATTATTCTCATTGTTTTAGAATTCAGCTATTTGAAAGAAATTTCTAATTTTTTTTTTTTATGAATAGAGGCATGTGTGTGTAAGTTTAACACCTTCATGAAATTAGGATCATTAACTAACAATTCTAAGCAAATACAATCCAAATTTAAATTAAGAATTGAATTTAACATCCATGACATCTCATGGTTCTCTAACTAATTTGGTAAGTGAAGCTCTCAACCTATTCTCCACTAGTGACAAATCTAGAATGAGAAATATGATAGTAAAAATGCTTAATCTAGCTCTCAAATTGATAATGTGATACACAGATAAATCAAATGCTCTTAATTGCTATGAAAATGACAATAATGGTGATGCTTTGCAAATGAATTTCTAAGATTATTATTGCTCTCAAAATGCCTCTCATTTATAGTAAATTCTCAAGGGTAGGGGGTAGAGTGAAGTAATTATGATTTAGCCTTGGTTGAGTAAAAAAATTTGCAATTTTTTAAAATGGGGGGACAATTTAAATGTTTGTCTCATAGCTTTGGACAAAAGGGCAAAATTGTGTGGATGAGATTCAAAGTTGAAATGTGTGATTGAGATTCAACTATTTTGAGTGATCCATGTGCTTTTGTTCCTCAATTCTTATTGGTTGCTCAATTTGTTGTTGAAAGATATTAGGATTAATTAAATTTTATCAATTAATTAAATTAGCCATGTAAGGGAATAGGTTCAATTTGATTTTTGATTTAACAACTATACAATTAATTGATTAAAATCAATTATATAGTATTTTTCACCCCTTTAAGCTTTTATTTAATTATTTAATGTCCTCATTTGATTTGATTGATTTTGTTTAATTTGATTTAATAAATGTCTATTTAAATTTGATTTGATCCTTTTTTATGAGAATTAGTGCATTTTGATTAAGAATTTGTCATTTTAATGATTTAAAAGCACTTGCCCATTTTTGAGTGTCTACAAATGCCCCTATTTGAATTGATGTGCAAAGCTCATTGATTCAAATAAAATTTTAAGTCTTGATCACTTTTAGGTCCTGATTGTTGATAAACCACTAATTTGATTTGATAACCTGATATGAAATTGATTGCTGCTTGATATGTGTAAGAATTTGCAAATAACAAATATTGAACCAAGGATCTAGAGGTTGAAGAAAAGCACAAAAGAGAAAATATGATTACAATGATGGATTGAATAGATCCAATGAATTCACCTTGATTGAATTGATGAATGAATCAATGTTCATATGTGTAAATGATTACATAATAGGCCTTCTTATATAGGAAAGGAAATAAGAGAGAATGATAAGGAGCTGATAAGCTATCACCTATGCTAGGTATAATCACATGTCCACCAAATGTGGATCATCCTCCATTATGCAATAAAGTATGTGCAATGGATTAGGATGATAATGTGATAAGAGCACGAAAGGTGGATCTCACACACAACGAGGTATGTGAAGACAACTATCACACCAAAAGTGGAATTTCTCTTACACCATGTGCTTAATAGATGTGCACACTCCTAGGTGTCTCAATCACAAACTACTATGCAATGCATTAACCTAAGTAAGATTAAGTAAAGTGTAATTAAGAATAATTAATTAAACCAACACCCCCCCTTAAGTGCAACTTAGGGGAATGCACTTAAACTCACAATGCAAGATGGGTCCCGACAACTAGGCCATGTTAGGTACCCATGTACAAAATGCAATACATGAAATGCATAACTCTCATAAAGTGGAGAAAGAGGAAAAACCTCATGGGAAAAACCCTCCCCCAAAAAGAGAGAAGAAAATAAGATGCATGGATGGAGTGCTCAGGACCCCCCAAGAACTACATACATCATGTATATACAAAGAATTATGCCCCCATAAGAAGGATAGTTGGAGACATGATATCCCCCCCATAATGTAGAAGCTCCCATGTTGATGAAGAGTACTTGCAAACAATAGATAAGCCAATGCTTACAAGAAACATGTCTCCCCTTAGGAAGAAATAGATGCATCAACTAATGAAGAAGCCAATCCTTCTGCAAATGGAATGAGGAAGAAGATGAAGGTCTCCATGCATGGATCTCTGAAGACTGAATAGGAATCTCCAAGCTCAAAGAATCTATCACCTCATGTGACAAATTAAATGAAGAAGGAGAAGAATCAAGTACACCAATCTCTAAAGAAGGTGAAGAAGTATCCCCATCTATGATGAAACTATCATCAAGGGAAAGAGAAACCCCCTCATGTATGTCTTCCAAATCTGCATCATGAGAATCAACAAATGCTGAAGATGCATCCAAGTAGTCATCACACTCTGCAAGATCTGAAACAATATGATCATCTTGCTGAATAGTAAAGCCCATGTCTGAAGAAGTAGGAGGTTGAGGAGTAGGAAGATGAACACTTGTCTCAACAACAAAATGATTCAAGTGCCCAAAATTCTCCTCATTATTATCCCTTGGCAAAGGGATGGGTACATCATGTATATCATCATCATTATCAACAAAAGTGGAAAAAGAATACAAGTGTGATGTATGATCAACAACTCCCATAGCTATGACATCTCTAGTCTCCATGTTCCTAATGTAGACATAATCAGGAGTGAACTCAACAATTTTACCTTGTGCCCCATGTGTAATTTGGTAAATAGAAAGAAGATTAGTGGTCAAGGATGGTACATAAAGAACATCATTGAATGTCCCTTCTCCCATAGGAATAGAACCTTTCCCACAAACTCTCATGAATATGTTGATACCCATCAAAATATTAGGAGAATTACAAGGCTCAATAGAAGAAAAAATATCCATAGAAGATGCCATATGATGTGATGCACCTGAATCAAGAAGCCATTTACCTTGCTTAGGATGTGTGGAAGCCATGAGTGCTTGTCCTTTACCTTTATTTTTTGATGATGATGGAGATGTAGAAGCTGCCAAATGTGTAGAAGAAGGAGCAAACACTGATGAGGGCAACTTAATGTTGTGCTTCTGAATAATGTGAGTTAGCTCATCAATCTTCTTTTGAAAACACTTATGCTCATCATGTCCTAACTTTTGACAATATGCACATTTATCTCTCTTTCTTCTAGATGATTCCTCTCTTGAAGAGGACTTGGATTCGGTACTTTTTGGTGAAGAAGATTCATTACCTTTGTCACGAGGCTTAGAATCCTTATTGTGTTTCTTTCCTTTGCCATTAGAAGCCTTTGAAGTAGACTCACTTGCAATCAATGCTTGATGTGTGGAAGGCTTCAGCTGACCCATGTGTGCCAACTTTGCTTGTTCCCTTGTGAGCTGCGCTACAAATTCACCAAGAGAGGGCAATTTGTATGCACTACCAAGAGCATCCATAGTAGCATAGAATGTAGAAACAAAGATACAATAATCAGGACCAAGCTTGGAAAGAATAGAAAAGATCAATTGTTCATCCCCTTTAACAATGCCACATGAAGAAAGCTCCAATCTAATAGAATTGAACTTAGAGAAGAAATCTTGAATATTGTCAAAATCATGAGGATTGAGACCTATGAGATCATTCTCTAATCTGAATTTTCTCATCCTATCAGGTTTACCAAAGAGTCCTTCCAATGTGATCCAAGCATCATGAGGATGTGTGCAAGATTCAATATGAAAGAGCATGTCACGAGAGATGGATGATCTAAGAGAGCCAAGTGCTTTATCCCTTCGATCAAACTATTTTTGCCTTTCTAAAACACCTATTTGAGGTTCTTGATCCTACCCAAGAGTCATTCTAAGCAATCCAAGACTCAACAAATGATCACTTAAAGAAACTTTCCATCCATGGTAGTTATATGGAGTGAGGATTTTAACCTTTGAATTATCCATATTGCAACCAAATAATTACTGATAACTACTGATAACTCTTTCAAATGACTGATGCAAATCAGAAAATTGAAATCCAAGGATTAACCAAGTGCAATTATAGCCCCAAAATGACCTATTGCTGAAAGTGATATGTCTACCCAAAATCACTCAAATTTGATTGTAGATCTAGAAAGTAGATGAAAAATTAGGCACTTTCAAAAAAAAATTCACCTCAAAATGTTACCGTATGTGCCCAAACGAAGCCCTAGAAGTTGCAGAAATTAGGAACAGACAGGAATAGTCAACAAGATCTACAATTTATAACAAATGTGGCCACAAAAATTCAAAATCAATACCACCACTAAAAATTTCAGGAAATTCTACCCAATTTAAAAAAAAATTGCACCCAATTTGGAGCCCGGATGACCAAGTTATGGTCCCTCAAAGTTGGACTATCAAATAAAAAATGCAAATGGTGAAGGCTAGGAAATCTCCAAACTCTGATGATGTCAGCAATACACTAGGTTAAATTTGATGGTTATACGATTGTCAAAAATACCCAATTTTGCCTTGCTACAACAGCTAGATGGCCGTCAAATTTGGACTCACCAAATGATGACATCAGCAAAAAAATTATGACCTTGGCTGATGTGGATGCTGAGGTGGCCGGATGTACAGTTCCATACTGTACGGATGCTTGCATAGTAGATCCTAGTTTGGTACAGGTTGTATGAGGTGGCGGGTGCACTAATTAGGCACCGCGTTGTGTGCAGGTGGCACCGCGTGGCGTGCTCTGGTTGGCGTGAGAGGTGCTGACAGTGTTGTCCATGTGGCACTGGCTATTGGCAGATTTATAGCCACGTGTTCTGTGACTGGGCGCATAGTGTGGTATAGGAGTGGCGGGCTCTAAGGAGGAGAGCTGGAGAGGTGGTCCGCGGTGGTGGAGCTGTTGTCGGATGCGTGAGCAGAGGGAACAGGCCGTGATGAGCAGCGGTGCTGGAGAGAAGTGCAAGCTGATGGTGGAGGGAGCTGCCACTGGTGGAGCGGTGGTGTCTTCTATTGAGGGGCACCGCTCGGGTGGGGGCAATTTTAGTTCCACATCTACGATGAAACGGTGAATGAGGCCGTTTATATACAAAAGCCCAAAGATAAAAGGTCATTTGACTTTCGCTTCGCTTAGATGCGTGGTGCGTGGGCTTGCTGGGTATGATGATGTCACTCTTACGCTTGGAACAAAGTATATTCTCTGCCTGATGCTAAGGGTAGGGGCTCGTACCTAGCCTAAAACAAATTTTTGCAAAAAAAAATTATAGGATAAAAAAATAAATTTTTTTTTGATATTGTACCGCAGAGGTGCAAATCGGGCCGTACGGTCCGATTTGCAAAAAAAATTTGCCTCGAATTTGACTTTCGCTGAATATGGGCGAGTTTATAGTTGATTTTAACCGAAACAGCCTCCTGGACGCAATGGTGAGGTCAGATCTTCTCCAAGACACTTCTATCACAAGCTGGTTCTCAAATCTGAGATTTGGACTTTCAAAGCTTGCATCAAGATCTCTTCAAATCAACTGATCTAAAATGCTCCAATGGCTCTGATACCATGTAAGAATTTGCAAATAGCAAATATTGAACCAAGGACCTAGAGGTTGAAGAAAAGCACAAAAGATAAAATATGAATGCAATGATGGATTGAATAGATCTAATGAATTCACCTTGATTGAATTGATGAATGAATCAATGTTCATATGTGTAAATGATTACAGAATAGGCCTCCTTATATAGGAAAGGCAATAAGAGAGAATGATAAGGAGCTGATAAGCTATCACCTATGCTAGGTGTAATCACATGTCCACCAAATGTGGATCATCCTCCATTATGCAATAAAGTATGTGTAATGGATTAGAATGATAATGTGATAAGAGTGTGAAAGGTGGATCTCACACACAACGAGGTATGTGAAGACAACTATCACACCAAAAGTGGAATTTCTCTTACACCATGTGCTTAATAGATGTGCACACTCCTAGGTGTCTCAATCACAAACTACTATGCAATGCATTAACCTAAGTAAGATTAAGTAAATTGTAATTAGGAATAATTAATTACACCAACAATATGATATGCCTCTGATCTGATTTGATAAAATGATATGTGCCCCACTGATAATAGTTCAAAATTTTTGATGCCTCAGATTCACTGATATTTGATACTCATTTGATACTATTATGATGCCCCCTCAGAAATAAAACATATTGATTGCATGATTTGAAAAAAGTTGATGAAATTGATTTAAATTGATTCAATATGTTTTTATTTCTGAAAAACATTGATGATATTCCTAGTTCAACAAATGCCCTTGTTTAATTGATATGTTGATATAGAAAAACCATGATTAATAAAATGTTGTTGATATCTCTGGATGAATGATTGAACACCCAAGATAGCTAGGTCTGTTGTAGTTAAGCAACAAGTGATTAGGATATCAGGATAATAGTACCAATGAATGTGATTTGTCAATCTGATAGGATAGTAAAAATTGATATGGGATAACTGATAGGTAGGTCACTGATAGGATTGATACTGATCATATTGGACTCACCTCATGATCAAGAGTTGGGAAACAATAAGTTGGTACTGATTGGTTGATTGATTGACGTAGAATGATTCATTGATATAGAATATTGATATGATTCCCTTGATTTGCAAAACAAGCACATTTCTATAAGTTATACATACCATCCCTAGCTTCTTGGATATTAGATTTATGGATCTTCCTTGTTGTTGATTTTGTATCATGTTGATGTTTTATTGATCAGGACTTAGATGTATCATTTTGGCGTTGATATTATATCTTGATATATAGATTGTTTGGGTCTTTGATGTTATGAACATTGATATGATGATATGGACTTTGCCTTGATTCCCCCTTTTTGATTGATCAAGATAATTAACTGAAACCCTTTTCCCTGGGAAAAATAACTACAAACCAATGCACTTACTCTAACATGAAAATGCAATGCAATGCAATTAATTTGTCACTAGCTTTTAGCAAAGAAATGCCGTAGAGAAATATTTTCATCATTGAGCATTGTGGGACCGGAAAGCAAGTAAAACCATCACTGACCACATCATGATGATATGAATACTGCTTTTAATCACTTTTGGTAACACCTTTTTGGAAACTAGTACAACCCTCACTAGTTGAATGACCAACTATGGGAGTATGAATACCGGTTTCAACGGATTCAATGTTGCATAAACAAACAAAATTCAACCCTCCACCCTATGTGAAAGTCCTTGATGGTTCTTTGATGACCATGTCGTTAGACAAATTCACATAAATTGTTGGATCTCCCTCAATATAGTCACTCAAAGGCAAGAAAAATATCATGTCTCCATCATTGCCAATCTAGTCGAAACATCACCAATTAACTAAAAAGAAACGATAAAAAGTCAATTCAATAAAGATCATCAAAAGTTTCAAGTGTTTTGCAATGTATCAAGATTTTCAACTAGAATTTTGAAACATTCTGATCATTTAAGTGATGTCAATTTTTAATCCCTAATAATAAAGTCAATGAAGGCTCAAGGATCAAGTTGTAGGATCAAAATACTTGGGTGTGAACAATGATATCCATCAAATGTTCAACAAAAATCTCTCTCTTCTGAAGCTCTGATAAGTCTCCCTCTGATGTTGTGACTGAATGTAGCACTAATTGAATCTGTTTGTACCAAAAATCCAATCCTTTCCTGCCCCCAAGTGATAAATGTGATCGCGTGACAAATAGGCAAATAGACAATGCAACAATGCAGTTGATAGGTTTTATTAATACTATGTACAAATGACAGATGCAATGAAGATTTACAAGTGAGATGATGGAAATGCAATATGTACACATACAACTAGGAAATGACTTAAGGGAACAAAAGGTGCTTGATTGCCAAGTTCTCACCTTTCGGGTCTTTTTCTCTCTTTTTGCTACCAAGGCACCTATTGCTAGATTTTCACCAAGGCACTTTTTTCTTTTCCAAAATTTTTCTTTTTTTTTTTCAATTTTCTTTTCAATTTTGAACTTTTTCAATGTTTTTGGTATTTTCAAGGTCTTTTTTGACTATATACAATAAATATGATGCTTCTCATCTAATACTCTTTATACTCTTTCATCTACCTCATGTATAGAACCTCTTTAGATGGATGCTATTGATAGGTTTTTGTAGCTCTTCTCCATCACAATCTGCTAATTTATAAGTTCCCATTCCAAATGAAGAAACAATGATGAACGGACCCAGCCAATTCACCTCCCATTTAGCCTTCTTTTCTCTTTCAGCTTGATTTTTAGGGTTTTCTCTTAGTACTAAGTCACCTATTTGAAAGACTCTTGGTTTGATATGCTTATTTTAATTCCTTGAGATCCTGTTCTGATAGACTTTCAAGTGTTCATAGGCTTGCATTTGATGTTCTTCTAGCAATTCTAATTGTTGAAGCCAGGAAACTCTATAGTCCTCATCTATTATTAACCCTTGCAATGATACTCGCAAAGATGAGATTTCAACCTCCAAAGGTAGAACAACTTTGGCTCCATAAACCAATGAATATGGCGTAGCTCTTGTAGGTGTCTGAATGCTAGTTCTATAGGCCCATAATGTCAAGTTGATTTGCACATGCCAATCTCTTCTTGACTTATTCACCGATCTCTTCAATATTTTCAAAATGTTCTTATTTGTAGCTTCGGCTTGTCCATTTCCTTGAGGATAATAAATGGATGAAGAGTGATGAGTAATATGGAAAGTGTCACAAAGTTCATCCACATCTTTGTTTTTGAATTAATTCCATTGTCTGTGACTATGGCATGAGGGATACCATATTTGAAAATTATGTGATTGAGTATGAACATGGAAATTTGTTTTCCCGTAGCGATGATCAAAGGAACAGCTTCTACCCACTTTGTGAAATACTCTATAGCGGTGATGATGTACTTGTGCCCATTGGGAGATGGTGGATAGATTACGCCAATCAAGTCAAATCCCCATTGATAGAATGGCCATGGTGTTACAAAGGGATGTAATTCTTGTGCCGGTACACGTATCATGTCGCCATGGTATTGACATTTGCTGCATATTTTGACAAAGTGACAAGCATCTTTCTCTAAGTTTTTCCAAAAATACCCCATGCGAAGGAGCTTCTTGGCTAGGTTTAAACCGCTTGAGTGCGACCTACAAATGCCCTCGTGAACCTCACTTAAAGCTAACTTAGACTCTTCTTCCTCTAGACATCTAAGTAACATCTCGGCAAGACCTTTACGATACAATGTGTCGGAAAGGATTATGTAACGTTGATTGTAGGATGAAATTTTTCTTTTGGGCTCAGGATTGGTCTATAGGTAACACTTGGTATTTGAGATAGGTATAGATAGGGCCGTACTAAGGTGAGTCATGTGCATTGAGTAGGGCAAAAATTTGGGTGTTGGGAAGGTCAAATGCCAATTTTTCCAACTCTTCCACCAAGAATTTGTACTTCTCATTCTAATTTAGTTTTTGAAGTAAGGAAGGAAAGGTCACCATTGCATCAGTTGCTCTGTTCTTCTCTCTTGGAATTTGTTCAAAATTTATCAAAGAAAAGTACTTTTTCCAAGAATCTATCATAGTCTTATATGGCATTAGTTTTTCATCTTTGGTATTGTATTCATCATTGATCTGATTGATTATTAATTGAGAGTCTTCATATACTTGTAGCTTGGTGATGTTCCATTCTAAAGCCATCTTAATGCCAATGACTAAAGCTTCATATTCTGCTATGTTGTTTGTACATGAGAACAAAAGCTTGTATGACTTGGGAATGGTATACCCTTGAGGGGTAATCAATAATATGCCGGCCCCAGAACCTCCTTGTGTATATAATACGTTGAAATATAGCTTTCATGTCTTGGCCTCTATGTTGACAATTGCTAAATCTGGAAACTCCACTTGAATGGTTTGCGTAGAAATCAATGGGTTTTCAGCTAAGTGATCTGCTATCACTTGTTCTTTTATGACTTTCCTATCCACATACTCAATGTTGAACTCACTTAATATCATGACCCATTTTGCTATTCTACCCGTTAAGGTAGTTTTACTTAGTAAGTATTTTAGAGGATCAATTTTTGCAATAAGTTTTACCTTGTGCATCAACATGTAATGCCTCAATTTTTGGGATGCAAAGACAACAGCTAGACATGCTCTTTCCATGAACATTTAATTGAGTTCATACTTGACCAATGTTTTTCTCAAATAGTAGATTGCTCTTTCTTTCCCTTGGTCATCTTCTTGCACCAAAAGAACTCCTAGAGACCTCTCGGTGCAAGATATGTATAGAAGCAACCATTTTCTCTTGATTGGTGGCATTAGGATTGGTGGATTTATTAGATAATTCTTCAACAAAGTGAAGGCTTTGTCACATTCTTCATCCCACATGAAAATAGTGTCTTTATGTAGCAACCTTGTGAATGAATGACACTTTTCTGCCAATTGAGAGATAAATCTCCTTATTGATTGAATCTTGCCTTGAAGTGACCTCATTTGGCTTATGTTCTTTGGAATCTCCATATCCATTATGGCTTGGACCTTTTTTGGATCTACTTCAATCCCTTTAGTGGAAACTATGTAGCCTAACAATTTACCGGATTGAACATCGAAGACACATTTCTTTGGATTAAGTCTCACTTTGAATTGATCCAACCGTGTGAATATATTTTCCAAAATTTGTAGGTGATCTTCTCTTTTGTGTGACTTTGCCAATATGTCATCCACATAATCTTCTAGAAAGATGTGCATCATATCATGGAAAATAGTGGTCATTGCCCTTTGGTATGTAGCTCCACCATTTTTAAGGCCGAAGGGCATTACGTTCCAACAAAAGGTACCCCAAGGGCATGTAAAGGTTGTCTTCTCTTGGTCTTCGGGTGCAATTTTTATCTGATTGTATTTGCTAAAACCATCCATTAGTGAGTACATGGAGTGACTAGCTATCAAGTCAACCATTGCATCTATGCTTGGAAGTGGGAAGTCATCTTTGGGACATGCAAGATTCAAGTCTCTAAAATCTGTGCATACATGAATGGATTTGTTGTGCTTGGTGACTGGTACAATATTAGATATCCATTCAAAATATGCAATTGCTCTTATAAACCCCACCTTCAACAATTTCTCCAATTCGGCTTTGACTAGGAGAGCCACATGTGGGTACATCTTTCTCAACTTCTGCTTGACGGGCTTAACCCCTGGTTTAACATTCAAATGGTGCATGATGAAATTGGGATCCAATCCTAGCATGTCAGCATAGGACCATCCAAAGTTCACTTTTTTTTCTTGGAAAAGCTTGATAAAATCCTTTCTTTGTAAAGTTGTAAGTGATGTTGCTAGGTGTATGAATTTAGGATCCAATTCTATTCCAATGTTGACCTTCTCTGTTAGCTCTTTGAGAATTGGTGACCTTTCTTCTTCATGTTCGGGTAGGGTATCCAACCTCTCTTCCTTTGGTGCCACAATTGGGTTTTCACCATAGGAAACATCCTTTATCTTTACTTTTTTTGGTTCTAGTGCTGCCACATAGTGGTTTTCATCACTAGAACTTTTCATTTTTAAATTTTTTTTCATTTTTTTCTTTGGATTAAGAGATTGAACCCCTGCTATTCTCATCATGTTCAGATCAAACTTGTTGGTGAAAGAGGGCTCAACCACATTCAAGTATTGGGTCATTGCTTGGTCATTTGGGAAATAGAGTAAGTCACTTGGCTCGGTTAGGCCCCAATCAATAAGTTTGGGATGCATGAAGGGTAGGGATTGATTTAGTAAAGTGTCATCAGATGGATTTATGGACATGACCTCATTGGATGGTTCATACATTGTATCATTAAGGTCAATGATGTGAGCTTCCTCGAGATGGTCCATGGAAGAAGGATCAAAGTCCTCTTCACTTGAGTCCTCAAAGACTTCTCCGGGAGAGAAAAAGTGCAGGGTAAACCTACCATATGAATCATCCCACCATGAAGGTATCCAAGGTTCACCTACCCATTGATAATTATGTGCTTGTCCTATGAGAGATTCTTGTGGATCTGGCTATATGTGTGTAGGAAGTTCCTCCGGATCTGCACTAGCTTGAGTATTGTCCTCTAAGACTTCTATGGGAAAGAACACATGTGGGTTAAAATTAACATTCAAATCACTTTCCCATGAAGGTACCCGAGGTTCCCTTATCCTTGGTTGATTAATAGGTGCTTGTCCTATGTTGAGTTCTTGTATATCGGGATCTTCATTACCTTGAATTTTTTGCCTAGGAACATTAGCATAAGCATGTATTGTGACAACCTCTTTATCATGGCATGAGTCACTGGATAAAGTATCCCACTCATAGTCTCAGGAATCATCACTATCAACATTGGATTCCACCATGTTCACTTGAGGATATGAATCATGCATGGGGCTAGAACTTTCTCCTTTGTGTTGGTAGCCTACCGCTGATTTTTCTTCTTTTGACCAAGAAGGTTCAATAGGCTCTAGCAAACCTCTATTTCTTTTGCCTAAGGGTCCTCTTCCCTTGTACCCCATTTTTTGCATTATTTCAAACCCTTTTCCATATTGATTGGTTTGAATGTTAATGTGTTGAATTCTCTCTACGGGAGTATTTGAGGTATCATTTTCATCTTGATAAAGCCATTGGAGAACTTCATCTTCTTCTTTGTCAAATGCTGCTTTGTCACTTTTTCTTACAAAATAAGAGTTATATTTATGAGGAATATGTTCCTTGGATGGTTTCCCATGTGTTCTTGGAGATGTAGGTAAGTCGAATAGGGAAACAAAATATTCCACTACTCCCTTGGAATTAATTCTACATTGTTTTTCAAATGTATGCATCATCTCACTCATTTTTTTGTAATGGTCCTCTTTAGCTTTATCTTTCTCTTCTTTGGTGGGTTTGAAAAGTTCTACTTTTGGTATAGATGCTTTATCTGAATTTTCATTTGAAGTTGGACCCTCATAACTCAGTTTCTCCTTTCCTTTAGTTGATGTAGTTGAGCTAGTTCGAGGAGGGTTTGAAGTAGAAGTAGCACTTAATGTTAACTTAGGATCATCCACTTTAATGTCTTTAATGGTAGCCCTTGGAATAATCCCTCCTTTGTTATGCGAAATAAATAAATTGTGGAGAGGCTTTGGTGCATTGCAATATTGGAAAGGATTTGAATCCCCTCCAATAGTGATTTCCTCACCCATGTATGGAAATTTTATGCATTGATGATACGTGGATGGAACCGCTTGCATCTCATGGATCCAAAACCTCCCCAATAAGATATTATAAGTTAATTTCATATCTAAGACTTGACATTTTGTGTCCTTTTTGACAAGTCTAACTTGAATGGGAAATATAATCATGCCTTTTGAAGTTCTTTTTGCTTCATCATAGGCATTTATGGTAATTCTTTTTGTAGGATCAATGCATGACTCAGATAATCTTAGAGATTTGACAAGGCTCAAAGTGCAGATGTTAAGACTGGCTCCCCCATCTATGAGAGCTCTCTTGATCCTATGTCTTTCAATCAAGACTTCTATATGCAATGGTAGATTTTGGGGATGGGTAATGGACATGTCATCATGGTCTAAAAATGAAAGGCAATGGGGTGCAATGAGATGTCCTACCATATTTTGAAACTTCTCCTCATCCAAGTTGGTAGGAACATTAGTTTCCACTAAAGCTTTCTCTAAGATTTCCTTGTGATTTGGCGATAACTTTAATAACTCCAAGATAGAAATTTGTGCTAGAGTCTTTTGTAGTTGATCCACCAAACTATATGGTTTTGCTGTTGTAGCCATTTTTTTTGCCAAAATGCTGGATTGTGGAGGGCCAATAGGTTTAGGATCAACCCCTTGTAAGGTAATCCTTGAAGCCTTCCCCCTAGTGATAACATTAGATGTTTCCTTTTGGGGCTATTCCTTGATCACAATATTATTTACCACATGCTCACTCTTGGATATAGTATTGATAACATTATCATAATGAGGCGCAAAATTGATATTGTTGCTACTTTGCTTATTCCCATTGGATGATTCACCTTTTTCATGGTTATAAAAAGGTTTTTTAAACGTTGTGTGATCTTCATTACCTTGAGGTCCTTCAATAGTGATTGTACCATTATCAATCAGGTCTTGCACCATGATCTTCAACTGTAAGCAATCATTTGTCTTATGCCCTCTAATTCTATGATATTCATAGTGACTATTCTCACTCCACCAGCTGGGTTTATTCTATGGCTCATAGGGTTGAATGCTAGGTAAATTAATGATCTTGTTAGCAATGAGAGTCCTCAATGCTTTCTCGAGAGGTTCACCCAAAGGTGTGAAGGTCCTCTTGGGGGTTGGTACCAAGAATTTGTTAGATTTTTTACCTCCTTGATTGTTCTCAAAATTGCCACTATTGGTATTGTTGTTATAAGGCACTTTGGGAGCCTGATTTGCATTGTTCACCTGATTAGGTGTTCTTGTGAGAGAAAAGGGAGTCACTTTTAAATTACTAGAATCAACAAACCCATCATTGACCACTCCTTTATTGCTGTTCTTCAACCCAAACCGATTATAGTTGTTAGAAAAGTTCTTATTCTGGTTGTTATGGTTGTTGTTGGAGGTATTGTTATTATAATTCTTATTGTCCTTGTAGAGTTTTAACTCTCCACTCTTAACTAATACCTCTTTCGTGGTCACTCCATTTTTGATAAGGTCTTGGAAGGTCTTAGGACATTGCATTCTCAACCGATAATTCATCTCACTACTCAAGCTATTGATAAAGATATCCATCTTCTCTTTTTTTGGCACACTCTGAGGATATCTAGCAAATACCATCCTCCATCTTTGTAAGAAAATTAGGAATCCTTCTCCTTCTTTTTGCTTGGAATTACATAAGGTGATCATTGTGACTTCGTGTTTGATATTGTATGAATAGTGTGCCATAAATTTGGAAGCTAGCTCTTCAAAAGTTTTAATGCCAGAAGGTAATTTCAAAAACCATTCCATGGCCATACCTCCCAAACTTCTAGGAAATAATCTCATTAAATAAGTGGTATTGTGCATGAATTCCAAGCTCAATGCACAAAATTCCTGTAGATGATCTTGGGGATCCGATGTTCCTTCGTATTTATCATACTTAGGAAATACTATGTTGATAGGGAATGGTACCATGACTAGACTCTTGTCAAATGGAAAAGGACATAATACTTGTATGTAGAAAAGGGCTTTGGAGCCCTGCTTTGCTTTATCATGTCCAATTACATTTGAAACAACTTAAATTATTTATTCATGATGTCAATTAGGCTCTCTTCAACTTCTAGTGGTCTAATTTGATTAACATCATAGTCATGAGGGAGTTTTAGACCTTTTCGGGCTAGGTCTAGAAAGTACTTTTCCTTGTCTCTTTCCATCACTTTCTCCATGAGTTTTAAAAAGTACATACTTTGTATAGCTTTGCTAACCTTTTCATCAGTTGCATCATCAATGGTTGATTCACCATTTTCCCCGTTAGTATTGTTGTTAATCCCTTGACTATTAGGGTCTATTCCTCCATTATTGGTATTACCCTAATTGTTTGGGTCAATACCTCCATTGTTATTATTACCCAAGCTACCGGAGTACATCATGTTGGTTTTCGCTTCTTGAATGGGTGGTTCTTGTGGTACTTTTGGGGCTGTAGATGTATCACTTGGGAAAGGAAGCTCTTGTCTCAAATAATTTTTGTCTTCTTGCAAGGTTTTCTTTACGTAATATGATCAAGTAAAAGTAGGCATGAACATAAACCACTTGAAAATAGGCTTTTATCTTGCTTACTTGTGGCCGAATCCTTGTGAAATTTTCAACATTGCTCAAAATTAATATTTCTGACCAGGCAGGGTACTGGAAAAAATAAAATGCCAAAAGGGTATTTGAATATGAAATCAAAATTTTTTGACTCCCGCGAGAAATGCTCACTATTTTCCCTTTTTTATTTCTGGGCGTCACTTGCCAGTGTGTAGGTTTTTCTAGGTGTTATTTAAACTATTACAGGTGTGACTTTATTATTTTCAGGCATCTTTTTACAAATCATAGGCGTAATTTCTCTGTGCACAGGCAGTTTTTTTCTTTGTATAGGTGACACTTTATAGACCAGGTTGTAAATTTTAAATTTTAAAAATTGTAAGATCAGGTCTACATAATTTTCTTGCTTGAAAATGAGGTACAAATGCAACACACACATCAAATTTGCACCATGCCCCTAAAACCACACTAAAAGTGTATGTTCTCGGTCATTTTTCACAAGTATTGAACAAGAAAGTCTTCCACACAATCTACCTATAGTCAAATTTGGCTTTTAACATGTTTGGCTCTATAAGGTAGCTTACTACTTATAAGGATTTAATGAATATTTCCGTTCTAAATCATGCCAAGTTCTTTTTCCCACTTGCGGGCTTCCCATACACACAAAAGCATGATTTGGCGCAATCCAAAAGGACTACTAGAGGAAGTGAAGAAACTTGCACATAATCTAGTCACTCCCCTATGAAGGAAGAGTGTATTTTTTTAATAATGGGTTGGATAGTACCATGGCTAAGGTGATTGTCTCCCACTTGGGTTGTTCCCTCTCACCATCCTCGTAAGAAAAATCACAGGAGGCAAGCCCTCTATTTCTCTATTTCAACTAGCATGTATGGAAAAGAAAGAAATTGAACTTAGTCCAACAATTTTGGGAATTTGGTTCACTTAAAAAGTGAAGAGCATATTCCTATTGTTGTTCTTTGTTCCAAACACTTTAAGAAACAACTGTTCTTTTTCAATCTCTTGGCAAAGAGATTCTTATAATTGAAGTGTTTGGTTAATTTCTTATTTCTATTAAGCTAGATCTAATGAAAGCCACAATCTAAACAAATGAAAACTTGATTTGATGAATGCCTCTCTTTTGTAGCTAGCAAAGGCTAGGAACTTTTATGATATTTTTGGCTTTTTGATTTGCTCACTCACCTAGTGGTGATCGTTCCCACTCCCTCCTTCAACAAGTTAGTCCAACAAAGCCATACAAAATGAGGGAAACAAAAAGGAACAAAGTGCAATTGCCATTAAGTGTTTTTGACTAGATTTTTCAAAGGAATTTCAACAACTTAATGTAAGCAATTTTAATCCAAATTAGGGAATTTATTCTTGTAAGCTTCTAACACTTTAATGTAATGAGCATACAATTTCTCTTCTAACCCCATACTCTCTAAAATTGCCGCACTATGAATCTCTTTTTCACGTTTAACTTGAATTCTCACCTCTTTGCTTGGTTGTGTGACTCTGCTCTCTAGTTTTCAAACTTTTCTATGTTTTCTCATTTGTAGGAAAAACATAGACAGAGAGTGAGAAAACAAAATTTATTGATTTGACAGCAAATTGAAGTAGAAAATATTAGGCATCATTAGTCAGCTAATACACGTGATTTAAAGATTAGCAGGCGTAACTTTAAAAATAGCAGGCATCACTTTCTAGTGACTCAAGTGATATTTAAAGATTAGCAGGCGTAACTTTAAAAATAACAAGCATCACTTTCTAGTGATTCAAGTGATATTTAAAGACTAGCAGGCATAACTTTAAAAATAGCAAGCGTTAAAAGTATTGAAAATTGCGTACGATAAGATATTTAAAGAGGAAATAAACAACTAGTAGGTGTCATTTAAGAAATACTAGGTGTGACAGATCACTATAAATTGCATTGTAAAGATCATCACAGGCAGCAAAAGACAGCGAATATGCGGTATTTCTCAGTTCTCAAGCATCGCTTTGCAATCTTCGGCATAGCAATTTATCTCACAAGTGTTAGTTAATTGCTGGTACATGTTGTCATAATAGCCACATGCATCATTAGATTCTTCATACACATCATTTCTCCTATTTTCTATAAAAATTCACAGAAAAGTGACAACAAAAACACACAAAACTTGATGAAAATGTTAGAAATGAGGCTCAAAGCCCCACAGTGGGCACCATTTGTGTGTGTAAGTTTAACACCTTCATGAAATTAGGATCATTAACTAATAATTCTAAGCAAATACAATGCAAATTTAAACTAAGAATTGAATTTAACATCCATGACATCTCATGGTTCTCTAACTAATTTGGTAAGTAAAGCTCTTAGACTATTCTCCACTAGTGACAAATCTAGAATGAGAAATATGATAGTACAAATGGTTAATCTAGCTCTCAAATTGATAATGTGATACAAAGATAATTCAAATGCTCTTAATTGCTATGAAAATGACTATAATGGTGATGCTTTGCAAATGAATTTCTAAGATTATTATTGCTCTCAAAATGCTTCTCATTTATAGTAAATTCCCAAGGGTAGGGGGTAGAGTGAAGTAATCATGATTTAGCCTTGGTTGAGTCAAAAACTTTGCAATGTTTTTAAATGGGGGGAAAATTTAAATGTTTGTCTCAAAGCTTTGGACAAAAGGACAAAATTGAGTGGATGAGATTCAAAGTTGAAATGTGTGATTGAGATTCAACTATTTTGAGTGATCCATGTGATTTTGTTCCTCAATTCTCATTGGTTGCTCAATTTGTTGTTGAAAGATATTAGGATTAATTAAATTCCATCAATTAATTAAATTAGCCATGTAAGAGAATAGGTTCAATTTGATTTTTGATTTAACAACTATACAATTAATTGATTAAAATCAATTAAATAGTGTTTTTCACCCCTTTAAGCTTGTATTTAATTATTTAATGTCCTCATTTGATTTTTCCTTTGATTTGATTGATTTTGTCCAATTTGATTTAATAAATGTCCATTTAAATTTGATTTGATCCCTTTTTATGAGAATTAGTGCATTTTGATTAAGAATTTGCCATTTTAATGATTTAAAAGCACTTGCCCATTTTTGAGTGTCTACAAGGCCTTTTCTATTAATAATATAAAAGTACAGTATTCACAAAAAAGGGGTCAGGAGAGAAATCACCCCGCAAGTCACTTGACACTTAGGCTGGAATCATACAACTATTCATCAAAAAACATATAAAGAGAGAATCCCTCAAGAAGCAAGAGTAGTAGCAGGAGAGGGAGGAGGATCTCTGTCATTAGGATTTCCCCAAACATTGGGCCTAGGAGTCTGATCAAGAATGACCCAGCCGTCTTTTGGATCTTCTTTTTCCAATTCTCCTTCCTCCTGCCTCAGTGAGATAGCCAGTGCTAGGTGAGGGAACTTGTCTTGATTAGCAAGAGTAGAGGCTGAGGGCTGAGCAAAAGTAGCAGTAGTAGAAGAAAGCATAGGAGGCCAACTAGAACCCGCATCCCTCTGAGGAGGGGGAGAGGTGGAGTAGCAGCGCCATTGAAGTAGAGTCCTGGAGTGTCTAGCAAAGGAACTCTGGCTACGACATCGACCCCTGGGTGGTGTACGGTTAGCTGAGAGAGAATCTGGAGGCACTCGAGCCACTGTACAAGGGGCATTGCCCTAGTGTTGTAGTAACTCCTGCAAATGGGCAACCTCAAGAGCCACTTTATTTTCTTGCACCTGTATTTGCATCATGACATTGTTACAAATACATTCCTTAGCATAAAGAGAGACATGAATATCCAAAAAATTGTGAGAAAAAAGCATAGTGTTGCGATCTTTCCACAAGGTGAACAAAATTTCCATCCTAAAAGTATTCCATATCTGGGTGTACTAGGAAGAAATTCTAGGAGAGTCACCAAGAAGAGCCATGTGCCAAGAAAAAGGTTTAGGCCTAAAAGGAGAAAAGAAGTCATGAATCCAGACCCAGTAATTCTGGGCACGATGAAAAAACCAAAAAATATGCATGAGCATCTCAGAGTGACCACAAAAAGGGCATTTAGGATCAGGAACTCCCAAATGCCTGAGTCTAGCTCCCAGAGGTAAGCCCCAGTATAACAAACACCAGGCAAAATGAGCAATTTTAGGCTCAGTGGCAGAGTCCCAAATAGTACGAAATCTCCAACCCCAACTCTTTTGAGAAGAAGAGAGATGCCAATGCTGGTTGAGAGAATCAATCATGGGCAAATGAGGCATAAGCCAAGAATACCCAAGCTTAGGCTTGTAACTGGTGAAGGGTGTAGCAAGGTACCATTTCTAGTCTTTCCACCATGGTCTGATAGATTGAATTCCTAATTTATGTAGGAGGTGAGGTAGGATGGCCGAAACCAGCAAGTCAAAAGTCTGACAATCTGGGCTGATGAGCCAAAATTAAACTTGGAGATCATCCTAGGATCGGAGATTCATAGTGGCTCTGGAAAAAAGATCTTTCGGGGTTTGAATTCCATGCCTGTGAAACTGAAGAGCACGAACCCCTTGAACTCAGGCAAGAGGAGTCCCCTGTTGAGAAAAAAGAGGGGACCACCAAATGTTCTACTAGTTGAAAGAAAGACCATCCCAGAAACCATTCCCAGCCCACTGAAGCTAGGGCTTAACAGACTCCTAGGCTCTCCAAATGCTTTTGGTGACAAAAGTACCCTTGATCTAAACAGGCTCTTTCATAACTAGAAGGGTATGAAAACCAATCCCCTTCTAGGAAGGCTTGTGAAGAGGAAAGCCTGAGGAAATGCAGTGCCAAAGTAAAATTTTCCAGGCTTCATTACCTTTGAGACACTGCACAACCTATTTGGCACAAAGGGCATGCCCTTGCTTCTGGGTATCAATTAACCCAAGCCCACTGGAGATTTTTGGGAGGCAACAAAAATCCTAGGCAACTCTGTGAAAGCCCTAGTGATCAATACTAGAAGCCTAGAGAAAATTCCGTAGAAGTTTCCTGAGCTTCTTGCAAGAGGCTTTGGAGGGAGCCCAACAAGAGGAGTAATAAACATGTGTGGCCGCTAGGACCTTGGAGCAGATCTAGAATTTTCCAGCGAGAGAGAGTAGCTTCATGATCTAGTAGGTAAGCTTTTTTTCAATTTTAGCAAGAACAAAATTCCATAGATCTATAGGGTTGCCTTGAAATGCAAAGGGAATACCCAAAAAGTGGAAAATTTCCCCATGTTGAATCTTGGTCTAGCCAAACTGAGAAAGCCAGGGGGGCTCGAAAAGAGCCGACTGTCTGTAGCAGAGGGTTTTGTACCACTGAATGGCCGAACTAGAGGCCAGACAAAAGATGTCTAAACACTGTAAGGCTGCCTTGATATTCTCTTCATCCTTCGCCAAAGTGAGGAAGGAATCATTGGCAAAATGGCCATTGACTAGCTGTTGAGATGAATCCGATAAGTAGATTCCCCAAACAGTACCCATAGAAATGGAGTGAGCAAGCAGGTAGCCAAAACCCTCTACAGCCAAAACATATAAGGCTGGAGCAAGAGGAAAACCTTGCCGAATGGAACAAAAGAGCCCAAAGGTGAAGGATTGGTGGCCATTGATGGTAATTCAAGTAGAGGCATTATTGAAGAGCATCTATATAGATTGAAGAAATCTGGGACCAAAACCCATAGTGTGAAGCATCACAAGGATAAAATACCATTCAATATGATCATAAGCTTTTGCAAAATCAATCTTGAGAAAAAGGGCTTTCTGGTGAGACTTATGAGCCCATTCCATACCTTCCCAAACAATAATGATGTTGTCAAGAATAAATATTGACTTAATAAATCCTGTTTGCTCAGGCCAGATAATCTGTGGAAGCATGTACCAAATCTTGAGAGCCAGTGCCTTGGCAATGATCTTGTAGGAGACATTGAGCAAGGTGATGGGCCACTAGTTACAAATGTCCTACAGATCCCCAGACTTGGGAATAAACTTGATATTCCCCTAGTTAATGATATCCCCAAGAGATTGGGTATAAAACACTTCCAAATAGACCTAGTGGAGATCTGGACCAATGGCATCCCATAGAGCTTTGTAAAAATCACAAGGGAAGCCATCACAACCAGGGGCTTTATCATCAGCCATGGAGAGCACAACTTCATGAAGATCCTGCAAGGAAAGTAGTTGATCATAGAAGACACGTTGGGCAGGGGAGACACATTGAGGCACCACTACAATACAATTCGCAAGAGCTTTCTCACTGGCAGGAGAGTGACCCTGAGTAGCAAAAACCTATTCATAGTGATGAACAAAGGCTTGCAAAACATCAAGAAGCTCCGTGAGAAGGGTGTGACCTCAAATTCTAGTTATGCCTGTACTAGTATGTCGAGGACAGAGGGCAATAAAAAATTCTTTCAAAACTTGGTCTCCAACCTTTAACCAGTGTTAACGAGCTTGATCTGAGCTCCTCAAACAACATGGCTATCATCCACCTACTTCTGATGATGTAACTTAGCAAGATTGAGTTGCAGATCTTGGTTGAAAGGGTCCTAAGCTAAGGCCTTGGTGGCAACACATAAGGCTTTGGTGTTGACATCATAGGCTCTGTGATGACACTTGGCCAACTGTCTACCATAGATGCGCAAGAAATGAGTCGTACACCTGATGGCATCATTCCACCATTGAATCCATCCTATCAAGTGGGTGGGTCTAGGCTCAAGGTTCCAAACTCGATGAATGTGGGCCACTATAGAAGGATGCTGAAGGACAAAAGTATTAAATTAAAATTGCGTGGTGGGAGGCCTAGCCTTAGCTATATTCCAAAAAATATTAAATTGGATGGGAAAGTGGTTTGACAAGGTCACATCAACAAGCAGAGTGACCGGTAAAGCTTTCTTTTCAGAAAAAGAGAAAAAAGATTGAGCCGAGATCATAGCACGATCAAGCCTTTTATGAATTCTGTCAGAGGAGGCCCTATAATTAGACCAAGTGTGCCAGACCCCATCAGAATGATGATAGCCCACATTGGGATCAAAAAGCCCTAATTTATTACACATGTAATACCAGTCTTCTCTTTCTCCAGCTATCCATCGTAAGGGAAAAAAGCCATCCTTGTCAAATGCCATTTACACCATATTAAAATCCCCACAAATAGGCCAGGTAGTAGGTGCTAGAGAATGCACAAGCCAACGTCACAGGTGAGATCTCTCAACAACATCATTGGGAGCATAAACATTAACAATGCCAAAAGAATGATTTTCAATAATGAAAGTGGCCCAAACAACTCTGTGCATGGGGTCAGAACCATGGCTAACCAGAAAGGAATGCCAATGAGGAGAAAGGAGAGTAACACCTCCGCCTCAACTAGCCTTGTGCTGAGAGCAGAGAGCAAGGCTTTTAGGCCAAATAACTTTACAAGCAACATCAAGCATGAAACTTGAAATCTTAACTTCCTGGAGGCATAAAACATCCAGATGACAAAAATGCCGATGCAAGTCCATGACAAAAAAATTTCTATGTAGGTCTATCAACCCATGAACATTCCATGAGATGTAGTTCATGGAATAACAGTGTTTTCCATTCCATCCTTGTCCCCAAGGGAGTCAAAAATATTAGATAAATAACCTGGGGCAAAAGCAGGCCTAGAAAAATCCAAAGAGATATTATGCCATTTTTCTTGCATGCCATCAAACTTAGTCTCACCACACCCAGAGGGGCTACAAGATTAGTGGAAAGAAGTGGAAGAAATAATCTCAGTAGCTGAAGGAGGCATGTGGGCTGAAGGAATAGTAACCTGGGTGTTGGAAACTTCTTTCTGCTGGGAAGCAGGGTTTGAAACTTCGATAACGTGGGTTTCCAAAGAAATCGTGTCATCCGAAGGTGGAAGATGGGAAGAAAAAGTCGAAGAAGGCTTCTTGTGGGGCTTGTTACAGTGACTAACTTTAACCCATTCATCTTTTTTGCCTTCATCTTTCTTTCTAGCCTCAGCCGGCTAAGAACCAGAATCCTTAGGAGGAGTCTTGGTATGAGGCACTGCCAAAAGGCAGTTCTTAATCTTATGCTCCATAGATTGGAAACAATAACAAGTGTTGGGAAGGTTTAGATAAAGAAACTTTTGGGTGAAGGTGGTATCACCAACCTGAATCTCGATGGATTCTTTGAGATCCCTAGAAAGGCCGACGTCAACACAAAGCCTCTTTTGAGGCCGTGGATTAAGAAAATAGTCATGCTCGGCACATATAACCCTATCGAGCTTCTGTGCTATGGCATGCATGAAAGGAAAACAAGGTAAGGGAAGATTAGGGAACTCTACCCACACTGGGACTTTCAGCTTCTTATCATCAGAGATAGAGAAGTCACGAGACTAGCATTGGAAGATTAACAATGAGGCCCTGAGGTTCCAGGGACCTTTGGCAAAAATAGCATCCACATGGGAGGGGTTAGAAAAGTGAAACAAAAAAAAGCCTTTGGTGAGGCTTTGAATGCCATCTAGGTAGATTCTACGAGGAGTCCATGATTTTGCAACCCAATCCTTGAGGACATGTTTAGGAGGGTTGCGTCCCAAAAAATGGCCAATCGGGGTGTGCGTTTCAAGCCAAGTGCAAGCATCATTGAACTCATTAATGGTTAAAACAATATCAAGCTAAGTCATACCTCGTGGAACACTTTGGGCACAAATTTGTGGGGATGTTTTCTTGGTAGCGCCATTACTATTCGAAACCACACCAGCACCAGCATCAAATGCTTGGTGGGAAGTGGCTGGAGCCATATATACTAAACTATTTCCCGCAATAACTGTGGTATGTGCGAAGGACAAGACTATAGAAAATGGACACAAGGTAAAAAAACCCTAGTAGAGCACAGAGCGAGCATGAGCCGTTTCATCATCCTTACTATAAAATTTGGAAAGCATTTCTTTTTTTTTATTGCATCTAGTAGATGTGGGCCTTTAACGTCAATAGTCCAATACTCAATCTTTTCTATAATTAATTAAACTATTTTATTAATTATTGGTTAACTTTAATAATAACACAAGGCCACAATATGGAGCAGCCACATAGAAGGGACAATGGTGATCCTCCAGGAACTTCTTCTTCGCAACAGGTAAACCTCATTGTTATTGTACAAATTAGATATAAGCAAAATGTTAAATAGTGTTTTTTATTAGGTTCTTTTCATCACTATTTTGGAGTAATTTTAATAGTGCTAGTAATATTGTTGTCATAGATGGATGGTGATTAGAGAAAGGGAAAGGACCCTATAGTCCCTCAGGACTCCTTTGACAAGGACCCAAATTTTGTTAATTTTGCAACTTCCGATGACTCAATCGATGCAATTAAAAAGTGCCTCTAAAAAATTAAAAAATAAATGTTTCAATTGTCATCTATATACCCTCCAACTCCCGAGTCAGAAAAGAGGGCAAATGAATTGATGCACCAATCTAAAAATTTCAAAGTAAGTATTAATGTAATTTTTAATTATAACAAAAGTTTAATAATAGTTTTTATGTTATACTCTTTTATGTCATTAACTAAAAAATGGATGTGTTGTTTTTATAACTTTTTTTGCATAATTTTGATCCTCGTGGCCATGATGAAGGTACTGCAAGTGGTTCAGGTAGATCGCGTGTTTGACTATCTTTTTTTTATGCATTAACAATCTTTTCCATACTAGTCCATACTTTTATTATGCTCTAACAATCTTATTCTTCAGCACCTGTCAATGATCCTATGGTAACACCGCCTTAGATGAGGAGAACCCCAGATGTATTTCCAATTGCAATGTCAGCAACACGTAGTGGCCACAAACGCTATTACACCACTAGTTGGTATGTAGATCCCTCTTTTTCTCTCTTATTTTTTATGTGTTTATCTCCCTTGAAGTATTCTTTCTTGGGGGCATTTTGAAATGGATTCAATTTATGCACCAGGAGATGCAACACATGATGAAGAATTTCTTGGGTGTACCTGTATTCCTAGTATGTGAATGGTGAAGGATTGCATATTGATTGTGAGAAAAAAAGGAGTTCCCTTGAAAGTAGCCAAGCTTCTCGGTACTATAAATATTGGTCCTTTCTTTTACTATACAATCTTATTTTAACTACACATTGCATTCAATATGAGAAGCTTCCATCTATTGTATTCTTATTTTATATTATTATATCCTTCAACTAATGATCCCATGATTATTTTGTAGGGAATGGTGTTTTTTATGATAAAATTAATGACGAGTGTTTGCGTATATTCAGGCCTACCCTTTGTACATGGTGGAACTTCATATACAAACAAAAACCCCAATCCACTATTTTGATTTCATATCATTGCTAGAATAGTTTTCCTTTGATCTATTTCTTGAACTATATAAAAGGTAGCTTCACTTCATTTATGAATCTAATAGTGTTTTTTTCTTAAAAGGTGGAATGTCCAAGATAAAAAGTTAAAGGATGCTCTCGCAGAGAGTATGAAAAACTTATTTGGACCTCATGCATTTGAGAAAAATAGGCTTGAAAAATATGGGTTATGTTTGAAGTATATTAGGGACCAATACATGAGTACATTATCAAACAACTCGAAGTGCGAGTGTCCCCCCTGCATTCCTGATTTAGAGTGGCATAATATTATTTTGGATGCAAAGGAGAGAAGCAAAAGAATAAAAGGAAATATACCACTAGACAACAAAAAAAGGTATGTGATACTATTAAGAATGTAATTATGTACTAAATACTCTTTATCTTTATATGATCTAACATATTTAAAACTTTTCATAGATAACTTGACACATCAAAGGCAACAAAGGCAAGACTAGAAAAGTACGAACAACACAAGCTTGACTCTGGTGGTTATTTGAAACTTTCCACACGAGTTGTAAGTATTAGTAAATGAAAAACCATATGTAAATATTTATAAATTGCAATCAATTTTGTTTTGATGAAACAATGCTAGAAAAATTCACAATACCAAGCAAAAATGTAGGGCACGGAGTTCAATAGAAGTCTCTCAGAAGAGAACAAGAGAATTAACTTCCAACAAGGCTATAGAACTGTGGTTGAATGGATACGAGAAATGAGTGGGCAAGGCTCTACTAATGGATCCATCGTGGTAAATAAGCTAAATGATGATTTTTCAAACTAAATAATCTACCAATTAGTCTATTTGATGTTAAGTTCCAACATAAAGTGAGTATATTTGTTTTCAGTAAGTAAACAATGATAACAATGCGTATGAAATTGGAATGCATCCTGTCGACTCTAGTACACCACCTATGCATGATGAAGCTAGTTCGGATGTGCATCACAGTGATGGAGGTATATATTTTCTATTCAAAATTTTATATGTAATTATTAATACAAGTAAAATCTTAAATTGATTGGTGCAGTAATACAAATTTAATTGCAATAGGTGTTTGGATTAATGTAACATTTTGTATTGTAGCTCCAGAGGATGTAGAGGCTAGTGTTCATGAGCATGTTGAGGTTGAGGCCAGACAAAATGATCTGGAATTTGATGATGTGACTAGATCAGGTAAAGAGCACCACACTTATGTTCTTTAAAGTACTAAAATACTTGTAACAAATTATAATCAAATGTTTTTAATTTAACCCTTTTATTTGTTATTGCAGAGGACCCCCCTTTGCATCAGCAAAGAACTAGGCATGCATTGAGATCACGAGAAGAGGGTAGAAGATCTGATGAGGGGGGAAATGATCATTATGACACTGATGCTCCTCTTAACGATTTCCTAAATTCCAGAAAATTAAAGAAAAAAAAGAAATGATTCTCATCTATGCACCTTAATTGATAATGACTGATTTTTATATGTCAATGAATTTAATTATGTGCTATTGAATGTTCATAAATTATATAATGTGTTAATGAATATTGATGAATGTTATAATGTGATAATTAATGAATGTTATAATGTGATAATTAATGAATGTTACATTTTATTAATGGATGAAAGAATGAATGAATGTTATATTTTAATGGGGAATTTAGAGTGATGTTAGGGGGGGTGGGGTGGGGCCAAATGAGCTTCCACCTTCACGTGGTTGGTCCTTTTTAGTAGAGAATATTAAACTATTCTTGAAAAAAAGTGAAGCTCAATAAGGTTGTTCCTTATCTAGGGTCTCAAATGTACCTAAACACTTGCCTTTGATTTATGCCTCCAATGGTTTTCTTTATACAAATTCAGGTGTTTTATTGCAGGTTGAAGCATCCATGAACCTGATGGAAACTAAACAATAGATGCTTTGGTATGACCTACCTTCCAAAAAGCTTTACTAGGTGATCAATGTGCTACTACAGGTGGACTTTAAGAAGTTTATCATCCAACCATCCCACATTTGTATTTGGCTTATGGGTGGGTCAACAAAACACATCTTTGTAAGTTCTAGGAGTTTGTCATGACAATGCCAGCTAGAATATGGGGCTCTGACATGCTTGTTTTCTAGATCTAAGAGTATGAAGATCTCTAACAAAACATTTTAACATTTCTATGTAAATCGAATAGAGTTGACAAGTGCATTATGTTCCTACTCAAGGGAAGTTACATTGCACATACCTAAGTATACAATGTAATAATCAAAGGAGATAAATTTTAAAAATGATGGTTATAGGAAGTGTGACAAATACAAAATCTACTTAAATAAAATTTAGTCTGACATGTTTGTTGTCTTAGAGATTATTCTTAGATCAAGACTATACACATTGTGGAAAGCCTCATCTAGTTGAGGAGCACTAATTTTAGACATGAGCCATTTATCATTTAAAAAGTTAATACTGCGGCTATAACTTATGATTTGTTATAATTTATTATTTAATTATGTACTAGAATTTGTACCTTCATAGGGTTAGTATTGCAAATAATTGAATAAAATAACTAAATTACCACAAAGGAAGAGCTATTTTAACAAATAAAGAGAAATTAAGCACTCTATGAATCTCTAGCTAGGGATGTTAATGGTGAAGCTCTCAGCAAGCCTCCATTAATGACAGTCCTAGAATGAGAATATATGATAAAGAAAGCTAAAATGTTCAATTCCAAATTGAAATGCTTAATTAACTTCTAAATTTGCCTTTGTAGCTCAAAATCTCAAGAGGTTAAATGCAATTCTTAGATTTGTGGATGAATTATGAGTGAATTATCCCTTTCTTTTATAGGATTTGGCAAGGGTCGGGGGTGTAGTTGGATTTGATCAAGGTTGAGTTGGGGTTAAGTCTTTGGTTCCACCCTTTGGAGACAATTTAAATAGATTGTCCTCAAAGCTTGGGACAAGAAGATAAGATGAGTGGACAAGATGTTCTTTCAAATTGAGTGATTGAGATTCATTTTGGCTTGATCCATGTGAGCTCTTTCCTTAAATCCTATTGGTTGAGGCTTTTTCCTCCCATGTGGTGTTGAGAGAAAATAGGACTTAATTAATTGAATTTAATTAATTTGTTTAGCCATGTGTACCCCTTGAATGGGTTAATTTGATTTTAAATTGAACTATACAATTAATTTGATTAATTGCACATTGATTTGATTTATCACAATTTGATCGATTTAACTTGTATTTATAGCTTTGATTTTTAATTAAATTGAATTAAAGCTTGATTTGAATTTTGATTGGCTAGAAACTTGTTTCAATTCAATTGCCTTGATTTCTCCTTTGTTTTGCCTTGATTAATCACATGAATGATCTTGTCCACTTTTCAGTGATTATAAATGCCCCTCTTTGAGTTGACATGTGAAGTGTGTCGATTCAAAGAATGTTCTGATCCAACTGATAAAATGTCTTGATTTTGTCGATGGTCGATCTTGATGTTCGATATGAGATGTAGATTCTGATGATAAGATTGATGCAGTTCTGATTGATTTGATATCTTTGATGGTCAATTCGATGATAGATTACCTAATATGGTACTTGATTTGATTCAATTTGATGTTTGATGTCCCTTTCGATTGATAAGCAAAAAATTTCCTAATAAAAGATTATGTTCTAATTTGATGGCCATTCCCCTGATTCGATGATGTTGCTTTCATTCTTTGATTATCCAAGTGTATGCCCCCTTGGAAATGAAATGAAATTTGATAGATGTTTTGAAAAAGTTGACGATTTAGGTCATTTTACGTTGATTAGATCAATTTATAATGAATTTTGATTTCATTTCCGATAATGTTTTTGCATCTACGTGGTGACAAATGCCCCTGATTTGGCTAATTTGTTGAAAAATTTAGGTTCCTGGCCCCCTTTTTTCAAAGATGCCCCTTTTAGGTCAAAGATACCCTTTTTAGGTCAAACGGGCCTATATAAAGGGGTAAAAAGTCATTTTCACTATTCATTTTCACTTTTCACTCTGACTCCTTCGAGCTTTCTGCCATGGTGATTTTGATTCGTGAGCATAGGTTCAAGTGCGGGCGACGGTTTTAGCGGCCACTAACTTATGGATCTCCGGTGAGTGCCTGAACCTCTTAGTTTTTCATTTAATGCTTTTGTTTTAAAAAAAAAAATATTAAAAAAATTGAATTTTTCTAGCAAAACCCTCTTTTTCTTGCATTTTTAAAATGAAATAGCACGTTTGAAAACTTCTTTAGCACGTTTACTCATTTTTTAGCGCTTCCACGCATTAAAATAGTGCGTTTGCGAAGTGGAATTGCGCTTTTACATGCCTGTTCTAGGGCATGTTTCGCTTTTGAATTTTACTTTAGCGCTTTTGAAAGCCTTTGTGCTTTTGACCTTTTAATTGGTGCATTCAAATTTTATAATAGTGCTTTGATTTTTTTTAGCGCGTATGCTTCAAACAACGTGTTTGATAAATTAGATGTCACTTTTAATCTTTTAAAAAGTGTTTTTTCATTTTAGTGCGTTTAAGCAATTAAACAACGGTTTTACCCTGGTAGGAATTTTTTTATATGCCTTGGTCAATTTTCCGAATTGCTCAGTATCGTTGATCAGTTGATTGGCGTAGGTAATAAACCTAATTTGGTAGCAAGTTATAGGATGTCAGTTTGAGTTAATCATAGTCTGAATGTTTGATCATCAATCTAAATTTAGATGATGGATGATGATGAATTTTCTATCCTCTTTGAATAGAATCAGGAAAATTGATTATGGTTTGATATTTGTAAATGTTTGATTGACTTAGGATAATTCAAATGATAATTGATTTCAAAGCTGATGTAATTGAACTTGTTGTTTGCAGGTAGTGCATAAGTCACTGGGTGTTCATAGTTTATACTGGTTGCCTTTTAGTATGATCGATGATTTGAGCAGTGTGGATCAGAGAGAGATCGAATGATGTGGATTGTCTTTCCTTCTTGTTCTACCTCGATTCTGAGTGAATCGGGGATTGATTACTACTATGGCTAAGAGGTGGCACTCATACCATAATACGTTCCATTTTCCTATGGGTGAGATGACCATCATCCCTGAGGATGTGTACCTGCTCTTGTGTATTCCGACTCGAGGAGAGTTGGTATTTTACGATCGGGTGTATGATGGTGCCGCATGTCGATGGGTCTTTCAGGATCCTACCATTGGTGATGATCACATTCAGTGGTCTTAGTTTCATTCTTTTCCAATTTTACCAGCGGTTTTGGGTGCATTGATTAGAGGGTTCCTCTTACCAGATAGACGGGGTCATGGATTTACGGTCAGATGGGGTCCTATTCTAGAGGACTTGTTGGATCATCCTTGACAGTTTGATTGGGGATTGTGTGTTCCAGCATAGCTTTATCATTATTTGCATACTTTTGTGTATAGATGCTCCTCCACTCTCTCAGTAGGAGGTATATTACTTTAGCTTTGGACATGGGAGTACCTCCCAGTGACATGACCTATTGTAGTGTGACACTAAGATCTAGGTTGGCCATTCGCCTATATGTATGAGGGGATGGTAGTGTAGACCCATATGGGGAAGTTAGATTACTGGTGTCATGTGATTGATGCTATGGATTAGGTTGTTTGGTGTCCTTATTTGGGTTGTGAGTCATGGTTGGAGGATGATTCAGAGCTTCCATACATGTCCTATCCTCATTGGATGATTAGCCGTACCCCTTATATTATAGAGAGATTTTTCTTTCGGAGGCTACTACGATGGTATGGAAGGACATAGGGTATGCCCCAGGGTGTTTCTATGTATGCTCGGTTCAGGCTAAGAGATTACTATGGGTTCCTATTGTGGATTTTAGGACAACTCATTAGGAGATACAAGACCTGGGTTTATTTTCATGGGCCATAAGGGAGGATGTCATTGATGTAGGGTTGACAAATGATTTCGCAGATTGGTTTGGTCAGAACCCATTTCTATGGTTCACAAATCCAGTGAGCGGGTACTTGGTATCGATGAGGAGTCTGATGGTGGTGGAGATGGTGGAGATGATGGTAGGGGTGGGGGTAGGATTTGAGGATGGTGAGGATGACGTGGTTAAATACATTCCCAGGATGTACCACAACTAAATAATTATTTATTTACACTCATTATAATAAGGAACTTTTATATTAGGATGGAGGAAAATTAAATGTGTAATTAAGTGTTTTAGACTTTGAGTTTTTAAAAAAATGAAAATGATAATGTAGTGGAAGAAACATTATATAGTGGGAGCACAATAGAAGACATAAATAAGTTTCTCCACATATTGCATGAGCCCAAATTTTTAAACACCCATTACAAGAAAGATATTAAAACATAGATGAAACAAATAAAAAAAAACATTCTATAACCAATAAAGTATAAAAAAAATACTATTAAATTTTTTAAGATCTACATGATATTAAAATCATTTTAGTAATTCATTGTAGCAGTAAATTATTTATTTAGTTGGAAATTATATTCTCTTAAAGAGGTTTTGAGAAGAAAACACAATTCTTTGTAAATATTAAGGCTTGCATATTAATAGAGTCATCTTAGTGATTTATGTTAGTGTTAATATATTTATTTGGTAGGGAGTTAGTTTATGGTATACTTAGTCTAGGAAGACAATACAAATTTTTATAAATGTTAACATTCACATATTAATAATTTGTCATCTTAATGATTTATGACTATGCTAAAATACTTATTTAGTGTTGAGAGTTAGTATTTTACGATCAGGTTTATGATGGCACAACTTGTTGGTGGGTGTTCCAGGACCCTACGATCGGTGATGATCATATTCGGTGGGCTCAGTTCCCATCTTTTCAAGTTCTTCCAGTAGTTTTGGGTGCTCTAATTGGCAGTTTCCTCATTCTTGATCGCTGAGGGCATGGATTTGCAGTCGAGTGGGGACATATCTTGGAGGATCTGATGGCTCAGCCCCAATGGTTTGATTGGGGTTCTTATGTTTTGGCATAGTTGTACCATGAGTTGCATATAATTGTTTATCGGCGTTCCTTGACTCTATATGATGAAGTCATTTTGTTATAGCTATGAACATGGGAGCACCTCCCAATTACTAGGCTGATTTCTATTCATCACCGTGATCCTATGTGGCCATTTGTTTGGATGTATGAGGGTATGGTGGCGCAGGCCCATTTGGGCAAGTTGGATTATTGGTGTCGTATGATAGATGATATGGATCAGGTCATCTGGCGGCCATACCTTAGATGTGAGGCATGGCCCAAGGACACTTCAGAGCTTCCTTTCATGTGTTGTCCTCGATGGATGATAGGGAGGACTCCACACATTATCGAGAGATTTTGTTTCCTTTGAGTGTTATGATAGTATGGTCAGACACAGAGCATGCCTCAAGGTGTAGCTATGTATATCTAGGTTTAGGTTGAGTAATCACTATGGGGGCCTCAGATCGATTATAAGATAGCCCGCCAGGAGGTAGAGAAGCTAGGTCACTTGCCATGGGATAGGAGAGACCATGTGATAGATGCTAGTATGACTGATGAGTATATAGATTGGTTCAATCAGAACCCTTTTTCAAGGTTCACAGATCCAATGGAGTGGGTGCCTAGGATCAAGGAGGAGTTAGAGGATGATAGAGGGGATGGAGATGGAGGTGGGGATGGGGATGGAGGTGGGGTTCATCATAGACAAGGTCTTCAGGGATGATAGGGTAGGTGAGCGATTGCAAGAGGTAGAGTTGTCATACCAGTGATTGTTGCTGCGCTTATTCCTCCTAGGGGTGGTGGTCAGATGAAGGGTGCTAGTGTGGATAGAGTTTTGCGTCAGGTAGTTGTGGATCCTATAGCTAGATGAGGCTATCATAGGGTCTGACTTAAGATATAGGTGGATGCTTAGGTAGCTGTTGATATTGATGCGCAAGCCACACAAATTTTGATAGATCAGGCACATGGTAGACTAGTATAGGTTCCTCTTCCACATGCTCCTCCATAGGTTACTCCACGGGCTCCCCCAATATAGGCTCCTGCTTCCTCTACGATGCCATCTTCTTCATCTCACCCATCTTCTTCTTCTTTCGTTCCATCTTTATCTATTCTATCATCTTCCATTCCATCTTCTTCTACTGCTCCTCCACTAACTCCTCCTACACAAGCTCCCAGTTCAGAGGCTCCAGTGGCTACATCAGATGTTCGAGCTTTACACTCGGATGTGTCTTAGATTAGACAGCAAGCTAGCCATCTTGGCAGTATGATGCAGGCTTTTATGGCTGTGATGAGTTAGCATGGGCTACATGCTAGTTCGAGTAGACCTCCTGATACAGATCTTGGTCATGATGGTGCCGATGGTGTTGGTGGCTCAGCCAATTGATTGATACTAATATGATATATATTCTTTTATTGATGTATCTGATGATCTCATTTTTTATATCGAGACATTGGACTCTATTCTATTCTTTTGATCAGTTGATGTTTTTATATTATGTGTTGATACTTTGATGGACTTTGATTAGCTGATGTTTCATGATGATATTATAGACTTTGATACTTAGTTGATAGATTTACTTTATGTTATGTCATTATATATTGGACCTCATTTTTTAGGTGTTTTACTATGATATGTAGATCTATATGATTCTATCTCCTATATGATTTTTTTTATGCTTTTCAGAATGCAGTTAATGATATGGATGCATATGTTCTATTTATTCTTAAATGGTTGTCTTATGTATGACATAAAAATAGGTGAATGGATGCGATATGAATTTATGATATGATTCTTGTAATGATTAATGTTATGATATTTGAATGTTTTATGGATGCAAATGATATATAAATGCGTTAGATGATGATGTAATGATTTAATGAATAATGCAATGTAATGATGTATATGGATATATTTATTTTTTAAAATATGGATATATGTAATGGTTATGAATGTAATAGATTTATGCTATGCAAAATGTGATGCAAAATGTGATGGACCTATCTGACGTAATGAATGTATATGGATATTAATGATTAATGATTTACATGTCCCTAAATGTTATATGGATAAATGATGTTGATGAATGCAATGATATATAATGGATGATGAAAATAAATGCCATGAGATTTTAATGAATAGATTAAGGTGAATGATGCAATGTGCAATGTTTTTAAATGAACTAAATGTTTATGCACCTAATGATGAATTTATGTCTATTTGAATGAAAATGACTTAATGGATGAAATGAACATTAATTAATGAATGCAATGGTAAATGCACTTAATGGATTAATATGAATGATTTCTTAAAGAATGCACACTAAATGAGATGGATCTTTAAAATGAATGCAACCTAATGCAATGCTACTTTAGTAAAATTGATGCAAGCTACACATAATTAACTTAGATTAAAATGAATGCAACCTAATGAAAAGAACTTAATTGAATTGGATGTTTAAATGAATGAAACCTAATGCAATTAACTTTATGTAAGTTTGATGCAAGCTAAACATAATGAACTTAGATTAAAATGAATGCAAAATAATGCAAAGAATCTAATTGTACTTTAGGGTGGAAAGTCCTAAATGAATGTAAGATAACATGGATCTAACAAATTCTCATGAACTAATGTAATGCACCCTTGTTTTTGATTTTTGATTTCCAACACACTCGATCACATATAGTTTTTGATGTTCCTTTGATTTTTGATTTGACTAAATCCCCTTTCTATTTTTCTGTTGCAATTTAGTTTTTAGGCTAAGAAAGGAAAATACGTTAAATGTATTTAGTCTAAGATGTATGCAACTAATTGTCACTTTTTTAAAAAATTGGACCTTATATTCATCATTGAGCAGTTTGTGACATCCGAATTTAGTACAACCATCACTAGTTCAACCATGATGATATCATGAATACTTTTTCACCTCTTATGTTGCTTTCCTAACCTGTGGTACGACTATCACTGATTGAAGTCAATCATGAGAGTATGAATACTAATTTTGTTAGATTCTATGTTGCAAGTGGATTTTGGTATTATGATATTGAACATCAAAATATCCAAGGTATCCTTTTGCGTAAACAAACAAAAATCTTAATTTCGTCGTATGTACAAGTTCTCGACGATTCTTTGATGATCACATCCTTAGACAAATAATACATGCTTTAAAACTTTTATTTTAAGAAAGTCACTTAGAAATCAATAAAGTATCATGCTTTCATCATAGCTCGTCTAGTTTAAAAAATTTGATCGATTTTGCTAGAAAGATATGATTTCATCAATCAAGTCAACACTTTGGAAAATTTTTGCAATTTTTTTCAAATCCATATTTCAAGTATAGTTCCATCCATTTCATACTTTTAATCCTGATAAAGATAGGGTCTTTTTGAGATTTTGGACCAAATTTTTGCATTTGGTTCAAATTGGATTAGAATTAGGATTTGATCGAGTGTTTCACTTGTACTTTGATGAATTGATTCAGTGTCTGATCAAAATTTTCTTTTGATGAATCCTTCCTCCTTTAGAGTAGATTGCCCTCAGTTTGATATGATTTCAAAGTTGGACTTAGGATAATTTTCAGATTAGGTGACCAAACTCTTTAGGTACTTGCAAATGCAACTATGGGGTTTTATTATGCAATATATATACAAATACCGACGAATGCAATATTTACAAGGATGACCACTAGGTATGCATCTGACTTGGACTTTCAATGATGCCTGTCTACAAGGTTTTCATTGATTGAATGGATCTTTCTTTTCTTTTCTTTTCTTTTTTTTTTTCTATTTTTAAAGCTTTTTTTCCTTTTTTTGCTACCAAGGTGCCTATTTGTTAGGTTTTCACCAAGGCACTTTTTTCTCTATTCTGATTTTTTTATATTTTCTCTTTCTTCAATTTTTTCTATTTTCATATCATCAAGGCACCCATTTGCTAGGTTTTCACCAAGACAACATCTTTTTGAGGATCATATATGAATGTTTTTGGCTTTCTTCATGCTCAAGTTTTCATTATTTTTGATCTTTTCTACATTTCTGATTTGTTTTCTCTTTTCTTCTTTTTAATGTTTTTGGTATTTTCAAGTTCTCTTTTGACTATATACAATAAATAGGATGCCTTCCATCTAATTTTCTGATACTATTTTTCTCTATACTCTTTCATCTGCTTTATGTGTAGAAACCTTTTAAATGAATGCTATTGATAGGTTCTTGCGATTCTTCTCCATCACAATCAGCTAACTTATAGGTGCCTGTCCCAAAAGACAAAGTGATCACAAAAGGTCCTAACCATTTTTCTTCCCATTTTCCTTTATTTTCTCTTTCTACTTGGTTTTTGGGATTTTCTCACAAAACTAAGTCACCTATTTGGAATGTCCTTGACTTGATATGCTTGTTATAGGTCCTTGATATTCTATTTTTATACACTTTCAAATGATCAAAGGCCAGTTGTTGTTTCTCATCTAGTAGTTCTAGTTAATGCAACCTAGTAACTCTATAGTCCTCTTCACTTGTCAAACCATGGAGGGATACTCTTAAAGATGGAATTTCTACCTCCAAAGGTAAAACTACCTCTGCTCCAAAGACTGAGGAAAATGGTGTAGCTCTTGTTGGCGTTCTGATACTTGTCCTATAAGCCTATAATGTTGGGTTTATTTGTATATGCCAATCTCTACCCAAATTATCCAAGATTCTCTTCAATATATTTAAGATGTTCTTATTTGTTGCTTCTGCTTGTCCATTACCTTGGGGGTAATATATTGAAGATGAGAGATGTATCATGTGGAATTTTGTGTATAGTTCTTTTAAATCTTTGTTTTTGAAATGTTTGGCATTGTCTATTATGATGGAATGATGTACACTATATCTACAGATTATGTGATTTAGAATAAACAAGGATATTTGTTTTCCTGTAGCAGTTGACAAGGGTACAACTTCCACCTATTTGGTAAAGTACTTTGTTGCAGTGATGATAAATTTATGACCATTTGAATATGGTGGATAAATCATCCCTATTAAGTCCAAACTCCATTGATAAAACAACCAAGGTGTTGTCATAGGATGAAGGTCTTGTGTGGGTACATGGATCAAGTTCCCATGATATTGACACTTTCGACAAGTTTTAGAAAAGTGACAAGCGTCCTTTTCCATGGTAGGCCAAAAATATCCTATCCTAAGAAGTTTCTTAGCTAGGGTTAAGCCATTAGAATGTGACCCACAAATCCCCTCATGAATTTCTCGTAAGGCTATATCTAATTCCTCTTTCTCTAGACATATTTGAAGCATTCCATCTAGATTCTTACGATACAATGTGTCAGATATTAAGGTATAACGGGAGGCTTGTTGAATAAAGCTTTTATTTTGATTCCTGGTTTGGTCCATAGGTAGGATTTGGTCTTTTAAGTATGTATAAATGTCTCCATACCAAGGTGATTCATGTCCTATTAGCAAACAAATAGTATGAGGATGGGTAGGGTCAAATGCAAGTTGCTCAACTTTTTCTACCAGGAATTCATATCTAGCGCTTTGATTTGGTATTTGGAGAAGTGATGCCAAAGTAGCCATTGCCTCTACTACTTTGTTCTTCTCTCTTGGGACTTGATCAAATGGGATGAGAGTGAAGTACTTCTTGAGATTATCAACCATATTTTTGTAAGGTATCATTTTGTCATCTTTCATTTGATATTCATCATTAATTTAATTGATAACTAGTTGTGAATTTCCATAGACTTGTAGCTCTGTCACTTTCCATTCTAATTCCGATTTGATCCCAATGACTAATGCTTCATATTCAAATATATTATTGGTGCATGGAAACATTAATTTGTATGATTTTAGAATTGTAGACCCTTGAGGAGTAATCAAAAGTCTTCCTGCCCCTGATCCATGTTGTGTATAAGAACCATCAAAATATAATTGCCATGTTTTTGCTTCAACATTTATAATTTTAAAATCTGGGAATTCCACTTGAATTGGATGGTCATCTTGTAATGGTGACTCTGCTAATTGATCAGTTATGACTTGGCCCTTGATATATTTTTTGATCCACATACTCTATATCAAATTCACTTAACACCATGACCCATTTGGCTAGTCTCCCATTCAATGCTATTTTGCTATGAAGATATTTCAAGGGATCAATCTTTGCAATGAGTTGAATCTTGTGGGATAACATATAGTGACATAATTTTTGGGAAGCAAAAACTATGGCCAAATATTCTCTTTCAATGAAGGTGTAAGTGAACTCATATTTAACCAAAGTCCTGCTTATGTAGTATATGGCCTTTTCATTTCTCGATTCATCTTCTTGTGCCAAGACTACTTCTAATGAATACTCGGTTGCTAAAATATATAGAATTAAAGGCTTGCCTCTTATAGGTGACATCAAATTTGGAGGATTCATTAGATATTTCTTCAAAAAATAGAAGGCTTCTTCACATTTCTCATCCCATTTGAAAACTGTGTCCTTATGAAGGAGTTCAGTAAAATTATGGCACTTTTCTACTAATTGAGAGATGAACCTTCAAATGGATTGGATCTTTCCTTGAAGAGATCTCATCTAACTTATGTTCCTAGGTGCCTCCATTTCATTAATGGTTCCAATCTTACAAAGATTTTCTCTAATATGGGTAGATGTTCTTTTCTTGAGTGGGATTTATCAAGTATGTCATCTACATAGTCCTCCATGAACTTGTGCATCATGTCATGGAATATGGTCATCATGGCTCTTTGAGAGGTCACTTCGGCATTCTTTAGACCAAAAGGCATAACATTCTAATAGAAAGTCCCCCATGCGCATGTGAATATTGTATTGTCTTGATCTTCGGGTGCTATCTTTATTTGATTATAACCACTAAACCCATCCATAAGTGAGAACATTGAATGTGCTCCTGTCAGATCTATGATGACATCTATGCTTGGTAATGGAAAGTCATCTTTAGGACATGAAAGATTGAGATCCCTAAAGTCTGTGCAAATTCAGATAGATTTGTCTGCTTTTGAAACTAACACAATGTTTGAAATCCATTGGACATTATCAATGACTTATAAACCCCAACTTTCAGCAACTTTTCTAACTCCACTTTTACAAGTAAAGCTATGTGTGGATGCATCTTTCTTAATTTCTTCTTCACTGGTCTTACTCCTTCTTTTATGTTCAAATGAGGCATGATTAAATTTGGATCCCATCCTAGCATATCATCATATGACCATGCAAAATTGATTTGTTTTTCTTTGAAAATTTTGATGAAGTCCTTCCTTTCTTCACTAGATAGAGAAGTTGCTAAGTGTATGATCCTTGGTTCTATTTCTAACCCCATGTTCACTTTCTCTATTGGTTCAATCAAGATAGGAGATATTTCTTCATAGTGCTTGCGTAAATTATCCAAACTCCCTTCCTTGATGCCTCTATTGGGTTTTCACCTTTGGAATCATTCTTTATTTCTTTCTCTTTTTGATCTAATGTTGCCACAATATGGTTTTCAATATTAGATTATTTTGTAGGCTTGTCCCTTTGGTGAAATGGTGGGGCTTCTTTCTTGTAGGGCCTACAACCAAGGTTCAAGTCCCCACAAGGTCACTCTCTACTGTGGTTCTTAATTGAGAGTTGTTTGACTTTGACTCTTGGTGAAATAGTGGGGCTTCTTGCCTATAGTGCTTATAGCCAAGGGTCAAAGATTTTTTTATAGGCTTGTCCCTTTGGTGAAATGGTGGGGCTTCTTTCCTATAGGGCCTACAACCAAGATTCAAGTCCCCACAGGATCGCTCTCTACTATGGTTCTTAATTGAGAGTTGCTTACTTTGACCATTGGTGAAATAGTGGGGCTTCTTGCCTATAGTGCTTACAACCAAGGATCAACATTTTTAGGAACAATGACATGCGGGAACAGAGAAAGCGGGAGCAGTTAGGCTAGGGTCTCTGGTTTTCAAGAGGAGGAGACTGATTCTGAAAATGATGATGACAACTGATATGAGGGCTTGCGGGGTCTCTCAGTGGGGGGATGTAGCTTATACACTGGGAGCTCTCTCCCTTCTGTTCTGGAGCTTGTCGAGCCTAGGGTCAGGATTTTCTTTAGCGGTTTGGGCTTAAGGGGGGTTTTTCTCCCCTTCTCTTTGGTGAGGAGATGCTCCTTTTTTCATAAGATAACTAGAGATGGTGGGTGGCTGTACTCGATCCTCTTCTGGGATCTTTTTGTGATGGCCTCTTCTCGGGACCCAAACATGTGGGCCTCTTCCTAGGTATCTCTACTCTCTTATTTTGTGTGGGAGAGTGGTGCTGGCTCTTCTGGTGCTATTCAGAGAGGGATCCCTATTGAGGTGGGGTTTCACTCAAGAGCTCACTAGTAGTTGAAGGTTACTCCCCTTCTTTATTCCTTTATCCCGCTTCCTATTGAGGTGGAAGCTCTTTTCGACGTGAAGGTTTCTTTCCCTCTTAATACTTATTTCCTGCTTCTTATTCAGGTGGAAGTTCCTTCTGAGGTGGAGGCTTAGCCTATTGAAGTGACTCATTGTTGGATGAAAGAGGTGGGATGGAGTACTGCTGGTGAGCTCAGCCTTTGCTGGAGGGATTTAGTTTTGCCAGAGATCTTTGCTGGTTTTTTATTTTTCTTGGTAGGTTGTGGTTTGGTGGGTTGGGGTTTCACCCTTTTTCCCATCTCCTTGTTGAAGGTTGGGGGAGCCTTTCAAAGCCTTGAAATCATGGTGCACCTAAAGGTTTACTTGCTCATATGTTTAAGTTGTTGTTTTTTCTTTGGTTTGGTTCTAACAGGGTGGATTGTTCCATCTGTCAGATCAGTTGGTTATTTTAAGGGGAATCCTCTCTATTCCCATGATGGTTTTGGGTCCCAAGTTAAAACCCAATCTAGTTATGGGAGCCATCAAAACCCATATTTCAGGTTTAGGGAGCCTGAAAACCCTAGCTATTTGATGTTGATGTAAAGTGTTGGCTTTACACTTCTGGTTTGAGCAGCTTGAGCCTTATTGTGTATCTTCCTTTTGGTTGCTGTTGATCTATAGGATTAGAGCTACTGGCGGTTCTACTAGCTTTTTGTGCTGGGGGGCTCTGTAAGATTTATCTTTTTCCCCCAGCCATTTCACTTAGATCTGTGCTTATTCTTCCTATTCTCCTTAATGCTTGCATAGGGTTACATTCCCTTCAAAGACTATATGTATATGGTTTTAGGGCCCATTCAAAACTTATTTTTCCATTAATCAGAACATTAGATTATTTCCATTTTTTATTTTTTATTTTTATTTTTTTCATTTTTAATTGTATTGAGAGTTTGGATACTTTCCTTTGTCACTTCTTCCTGATATTCCATGGTAGAAGAAGACTCAACTGCATTTAGGTATTGGGACACCAAGTTATCATTCAAAAATGTAGGGAGGATGGTAGGCTCAATGGAATCCCATTCAATTAATTCCAAATAGATAAGGGTCAAAGGATCAATGCTTTGGTTTAGTCCAATGGGGTTTAGGGACATGACTTCATTTGAAGGTTCAAACATTGTATCACTTAAGTCTATAATATGTGCTTCTTCAAGATGTTCTAGAGAACTAGGGTCAAAATATTCCTCACTAGAATCCTCTAAGGTTTCCATTGGGTAAAAATATCATGGATTAAACCTAATGTTAGATTCTTCCATAGTAGGTCTCCATGATGGTACGTAGGGTTCTCCTACCCATTGATTTATTTCAATTTCTTGAATTGGGACATTATCTAAGACCACTTGTCTAGAACTTGAGGCTTGATTCTGATTTAATTTTGAGGCTTGTTCTTTTCATTTGTTAGGGGTATAGATGTGGATGACATAAAATTCCTTATCTTGACATGACTCACTTGACAATGAGTCCCATTCCCAATTGTTTGAGTCTTCATCACTTTGGGAATCTAGTTGTAAAATTTGAGCATATACCTTAGTATAGTTCTTTTGAGTGTACCCTTATTCTAGGTACCCTAATCCAGTCTTTTCTTTTCTATGTCTCCATGTCATTTCAATGGGTTCAAAAAGTCCTTCTTTTCTTGTTCCCAAAGGTCCTTGTCCTCTGTATTCCATTTTCTGCATGATTTGAAATCCTTTCCCATAATGATGTGTGGGAATGCTTACATTTTGGATGCACTTTTCATGTGCACTTGATTCCTCATCCTTATATAGCCAATTTAGGATTTCATTGTCTCTTCCTCCATGAATGAAGATTTATTTTCCCTCACAAAGTGATCATTGTATTTATGAGGTGGATTGGATGGTCTTCCATATGATTTTGGAGATAAGGGCAGGTCCATCATAGATAAGGAGTATTCACCTATACCCTTTTATTTTATTTGACATTGCTTTTCAAAGGTTTTCATCATATGATCCATTTTTTGGTAATGAGAATATTTGGTGTAGATTTGAATATATTTAGCTTGGTACTCTTTCTATTTCTCAGGAGCACTTTCCTCACTAACCTTTTCTTTTCCTTTTGTCGATGTAGTTAGGTTAGTAGGACTTTGGTTATCTTCAAAAAAAATTTCTTCTTTTTCTTTTCCCTTCAAAGATGGAAGATCTTTTGAACTTTGTCCTTGCTCTATTCTTTGAGAAATTGACCCTTTTGCATTATGTGGGACTAAGGAATCATTGATAGGCTTCATGTTATTACAATATTGAAAGGGGTTTGAGTCCCCTAGGAAAGATTCAATTCTCTTCTCAAATAGATTTGGGAGACTATCCCCTTGGTTATGATTATTGAAAGAGCTTTGATATTCAAATTCGGGGACCTCCTTGGTTATGATGGTGAATCTTTCCTAAGGGATGCAAACTCCTTTCAATATTGTAACAACATGAAGCCTATCAATGATTCCTTAGTCCCACATAATGTAGAAGGGTCAATTTCTCAAAGAATAGAGCAAGGAAAAAGTTCAAAAGATCTTCCATCTTTGAAGGGAAAAGAGAAAGAAGAAAAATAAATGGTTGTTGAAGATAACCAAAGTCCTACTAACCTAACTACATTGACAAAAGGAAAAGAAAAGGTTAGTGAGGAAAGTGCTCTTGAGAAATAGAAAGAAGACCAAGCTAAATCTATTCAAATCTACACCAAACATGATCATTACCAAAAATGGATCATATGATGAAAAACTTTGAAAAGCAATGTCAAATCAAACAAAAGGGTATAGGTGAATACTCCTTATCTATGATGGACCTACCCTTATCTCCAAAATCATATGGAAGACCATAAAATCTACCTCATAAATACAATGATCAGTTTGTGAGGGAAAATACATCTTCATTCATGGAGGAAGAGACAATGAAATCGTAAATTGGCTATATAAGGATTAGGAATCTAGTGCACATGAAAAGCACATCCAAAATGTAAGAATTCCCACACATCAATATGGGAAAGGATTTCAAATCATGTAGAAAATGGGATACAAAGGACAAGGACCTTTGGGAACAAGAAATGAAGGACTCATTGAACCCATTGAAATGACATGGAGAGATAGCAAAGAAAAGACTAGATTAGGGTACCTAGAACAAGGGTACACTCAAAAGAACTATCCTAAGGTATATGATCAAATTTTACAACTAGATTCCCAAAGTGATGAAGACTTGAACAATTTGGAATGGGACTCATTGTCAAGTGAGTCATGTCAAGATAAGGAAGTTGATGTCATCCACATCTATACCCCTAACAATGTAAAATAACAAGCCTCAAAATCAAATCAGAATCAAGCCTCAAGTTCTAGACAAGTGGTCTTAGATAATGTCCCAATTAAAGAAATTGAAATAAATCAATGGGTAGGAGAACCCTATGTACCATCATGGATACCTACTATGGAAGAATCTAACATTAGGTTTAATCCATGAGATTTTTACCCAATGGAAACCTTAGAGGATTCTAGTGAGGAAGATTTTGACCCTAGTTATCTAGAACATCTTGAAGAAGCACATATTCTAGACTTAAGTGGTACAATGTTTGAACCTTCAAATGAAGTCATGTCCCTAAACCCCATTGGACTAAACCAAAGCATTGATCCTTTGACCCTTATCTATTCGGAATCAATTGAATGGGATTCCATTGAACCTACCATCCTCCCTACATTTTTGAATGATAACTTGGTGTCCTAATACCTAAATTTGGTTGAGCCTTCTTCTACCATGGAATATCAGGAAGAAGTGACAAAGGAAAGAATCCAAACTCTCTATTCAATAAAAAATTTAAAAAAAAATTTAAAAAAAATGGAAAGAATCTAATGTTGAAAACCACATTGTGGCAACATTAGATAAAAAAGAGAAAGAAATAAAGAATGATTCCAAAGGTGAAAACCCAATAGAGGCACCTAAGGAAGGGAGTTTGGATACTTTGTTAGACCAATTTCCTGTCAATGTAAAAATTCTATGAAATTGGTCTTATCCTTGCAATTTTAGTAGAAATTGCCTTGTCCGGCCTGCAAACTTGTTTTTATGTGCGCACATGATATATTGTGTTTTATGGCTTGCGCCCTTAGCCCCATGTTGTTTTCCATGTCACCAGGCTCCAGTTCAAATTGTAAGGTCTAATGTGTTGAAACCAGGAAGATTTTCAAGCTTTAAGGTCTCCAGAGATAGTTTACTTCATATCGGGTGGTGTCAGAACTCTCTAAGTATAAAAACCCTTGATGTTTTCTATTTCTCTGTCACCTTTTGTTTTAAGTGAAAACTCTGTCTGTTTTCAACCTTTCACCTCTTCCTAGCTAGTCTCTGACATCAACATTTCTTATGTGCGCTGCTGCGGCTGTGTGGGGCCTAGTTCTTCAAGGTTGTTCGATTGCTTGATCTCTTGATTCTGGTGGTTAAATGCTTTTTATTCGGTGACCTGATGTTTTCTTTAGTTTCATATTCTCCTAATCCTCATGGTTAGTGCCTTAACATTTAGTGAACTGGTGACACGGTTATCTCCTAATCACGTGATGTAACGGTTAAGTTGTGAAATATCTAGTGACTCAACGAGGACCGTAAGATGAAAGAAAGATCAACGATGGTCTCTTAATCTCCGAATAGACTGGAGGGTTAGGAATTTATCTAGTGACTTGGAGAATGCTTTTGTCACATGATCTTTGAACTAGACCGTGGTTAAGTAAAATGTCTCGCGACTTGGAGAATGCCTTCAGTCGCACAATCTCCAGATGACTTAGAGTTAAGTGCTTGCCGGGGTTAAATAAAGAAAAGTCAATGTGGGCCTGCTGTCAGGTCATGCTGAGGTGCCTATTTCTGATTCACCGAAGGGTTTTATGATGTGGCAGTTATCAGTGGGGCTGAGGTCTTTAGTGTTTTAAATGTGATGCTAGTTGTTAGAGGATCTGACGGTTGTCGCATTACCTCTAAGGAAAAGTGCTCGAAGGTTAATCATCATGACATTGCGACAACCATCTGATTATAAAGATAAGTAAAGTGGTGGGTCTCATTTTCATGTCATGCTGAGGTGCTCAATTTTTATTGGTTGCCGAAGTGGTGATGTGGCCGGTGACTTTTCAAATGGGTTGGTCGACTATTGATGAATTATAAGGACCGCTCGATCTGTCAGGAAAACATGAAATCAATGACCATGTTTTAAAGTTTTCCTGCTAACCGTTGGAGCATGAATTTGAATATCTCTGCAACATTTCTTGCTGGTTTGTTGCAGTTGGCCGTATGAGACAAATGGGTAGCTCAAAATTGATTTTCCAGGACGGTTGCAGTTAGAAAAATGATGCAAAGATCTGGGTGGTCATCCTGATCTATTTTTTCTTCTTGGGATGCCATATCAGTTTAAATGAAAATGACTGTTGAAGGATAGAGGTGGCTAGGGTTTGGAGTATGTCAGTGATCTTCATGTTATGTAAACGCAAAGTTTTTCAAGTGGATCTTGGTAGTGTAGTTTTTTTTTCCTATAGCAAGAGCACAGTAAATTGTGATCGTAGTTAGCCTGTGATGATGAAACCAAAATGATTGTACATCAAATTTTATCTAATTTATTCCTAGGTTTCTAGGCTTTCTTGCATTCTATCACTTATTGTTCAGGTTGGTTGTTGTGGACCTAATTTTTTTTCTATATGATCCATAGCTTCTTGCAATCCTTGTTCCTATAAAAGGATTTTGAAGATCATTTAGAAGGGTTCCTGATCTTTTGGTTCCAAAAATTTTGGTTCCATTCTAGGGGTTCCTTTCTCCTGGTTGTTAGAAAGTAAAGACCACCAAGATAACTCAAAGGGGGGGGGGGGGGTGAATCAATTATCTGATAATTAAACCATTTATCAACTTCAATATCAACTTCAATAGCTTTAAACCATATAATCAATGCAGTAACCAACCATAGAAAGATAATCATACACAATGACACAATAACACAAGATATGTTAACTAGGGAACCTCTTGATCAAAGAGTAAACCTCAGTGGGAATGATGCCCACAAAATGATGCACTACTATGAAAGTTCCTTGTGAAAGGATGGACCCTGTTAGGAGTCTTATGAAATACATTCAGTACATATGAATCTCTGTTAGGAGATTTTGAATCCCTGTTAAAAGATTCTAACCCTGTTAGGAGTTATGGAAGACAGAAGGACCCACTGCCCAAATAGCTTCAAGGCAAGATCTCTGAACTCACTGTCCAACAGATCTTAGGATTATTCAATAGAATAATATGAAATATGTTACTTTCTTCACACTATGCCAAAACCACACTCTCTGCTACACAAGATCACAAATCCAGATCTCTGTACTTCGCAAGTCTTCCTTCATCATTGAATTAGCTCTTTTCTTCACTTCATGCATACATTCGCATCACAACTTTCACAATTTCACATCACAACTATTACAATCCCATCAAAAAAAGGAAAAAATTCCTTCCTTTATACCACACTCAAATAATTACAAATGAGTCGGCATCCAAATACAAAATAATAACTTCAACATGCTACATCAAAATTACATAAAAACTGTCAGCTTCCAGATACAATAACTTTCAAATCATGTGATCTCAAAGTTTGCGCTATGAACCACATCACCACCAATGAGTCTAAAATTTCCCTTTAACTATGTAGAATCAGATTCCATCTCGATTAGGAGATATCCTCCGATTACCAAAAATCGCTACTCAGGAACACTGCCAGAATAATGCTTCCACCAAAATGCTTATAACTTTCATGAATAAATGAATTTATTTTTGTGCTCTTAACCATAGGCTAATAACACACCAAAGAACATACCATCAGCTGCGCATAACTCAATTTTCAATATAACATGTGCGCAAAACAAAACGGTGCCTGCTTCTCTGCTAAACTCCAGAATATCACTGTGTTAACATCAATGACAATCATAGTCATGAATGCAACAACCATTGCTATAGAATAAATACCAAAGGCTTCAGCATTCATTCCTAACATTGGTCCCATGAATTTTCTTTCCTATAATATATTTTCCTTCTTCTTTGCATATAGGGTGTTCCCTCTTTCTTTTCTGGCTATGAGAATATAATATAAATTGTAACTAGATGTCTTATGTATGAGATTGCAACACATTTGTACTTCTATCAGGTTGTCTCCATTTGAGTTTTAAGCTTATTGATTAGAGAATCAAGGGTGTTGTAGTCATTCTATTTGCATTTCCAAAGTGTCTGTAATAGAGTTGTGTTCGCAGAAACAACTGAGTTTAGGACTGGTTTTCAGATGTATGTGAGCTGGGGTATCAAAGATGTCTCATGCTTGTCTTTCAGTGGATGCTGATTAATGTATTGCTTGTTTATAGGTCTCTTCTAAGGGGAGGGTTAAAATCCTTTGAGTAAGTGATAGCATATCTGGGTACATAGGTGGATTGTTCAAGTATGGTCTGATCAATGGTGTATGTTTTGTCTAAGGCACTAACATATTAGGATGTGTTGTCTTGTTGTTTCATAGCTCTGTTGCAGTGAGGTGTTTGACTCTACTGCCCATTGGATAAGGCACTAGTCTATGAGAGACTTAGGGTATTCCAGGAGTCCATTCAACCCAACATCAATCATTGAAATGAAACACCTTTCCCTTTCATGTTGGTAGTAGGTAGTAGAGGCCCATTCTAGTTTTCAGATTCATTCCATGCAAGTAGGGCTATTGTATAAGATTTCATTTCATTGGGGTACAAGATACCTATAAGGATCTGAAAGCTATTCCATAGTTATATATCTGCAGGCCTTTTCTTAATCAAGAAGAGTCATGAGTGTGTAGATAAGGAAATACCTACCTAAGTGATGTGGAGCTCAAAGAAGAAAGAGGATTTCTTTTAATCCTCATCAATTGGCCCTTTTTCCTGTTAGACTTTGGAGTGGTTACTAACAAGTTTTTCAATCATAGTTTAAACCTAACAACGGGGAAAAAGTGGAACCAACATACTTTACCAGAGAACTATGAAGAAAGATCTCCTACCTTGATTGAACCAACAGAGGAAGTGAACATTGGGTTAGAAATAGAACCAAGGATCATACACTTAGCAACATCTCCATCTAGTGAAGAAAGGAAGGACTTCATCAAATTTTTTAAAGAAAAACAAATCAATTTTGCATGGTCATATGATGATATGATAAGATTGGATCCAAATTTAATCATGCATCATTTGAACATAAAAGGAGTAAGACCAGTGAAGCAAAAATTAAGAAAGATGCATCCACACATATCTTTACTTGTAAAAGTGGATTTAGAAAAATTTCTAAAAGTTGGGTTTATAAGAGCCATTGGCTATGCCGAATGGATTTCAAAAATTGTGCCATTTTTAAAAGAAGACAAATCTATCAAAATTTGCATGGACTTTAGGGATCTCAATCTTGCATTTCCTAAAGATGACTTTTCGTTACCAAGCATAGATGTCATCATAGATCTGACATAAGGACATTCAATATTCTCACTTATGGATGGGTTTAGTGGTTATAATCAAATAAAGATATAACCCAAAAATCAAGACAAGACATCATTCACATGTACATGGTGGACGTTTTGTTGGAATGTTATGCCTTTTGGTCTAAAGAATGTCAGAGCGACCTATCAAAGAGCCATGCCGACCATATTCCATGACATGATGCACACATTCATGGAGGACTATGTAGATGACATAATTTCTAAATCCCTCTCAAGGGAAGACCATCTACCCATCTTAGAGAAATTTTTTGTAAGATTGGAACAATTTAAAGTAAGCTTAAATCTGAAGAAGTGTGCATTTGGTGTTCAATCAGGAAAGCTACTAGGATACATTATTTTAGCAAAAGAAATAGAGGTAGACCCTGCCAAAGTCAAAGCCATCATGGAAATGGAGGCACCTAGGAACATAAGTCAAATGAGATCTCTTCAAGGAAGGACCCAATACATTCGAAGGTTCATCTCTCAATTAGCAGAAAAGTGCCATAATTTCACTCAAATCCTTCATAAGGAGATAGTTTTCAAATGGGATGAGAAATGTGAAGAAGCCTTCAATTTTTTAAAGAAATATCTAATGAATCCTCCAAATTGGTTGCCACCTACAAGAGGAAAGCCTTTAATTCTATATATTTTAGCGACTGAACATTCATTAGGAGCATTCTTGGCACAAGAAGATGAATTAGGAAAAGAAAAGGCCATATACTACATAAGCAGGACTTTGGTGAAATATGAGTTGAACTACACCTTCATTGAAAGAGCATGTTTGGCCATAGTTTTTGCTTCCCAAAAATTACTCCACTATTTGTTATCCCACAAGATTCGACTCATTACAAAGATTGATCCCTTGAAATATCTTCTTAGCAAAACAACATTGAATGGGAGACTAGCCAAATGGGTCATGGTGTTAAGTGAATTTGATATAGAGCATGTGGATCAAAAATTTATCAAGGGAAAAGTCATAGCTGATCAATTAGAAGAGTCACCATTACAATATGACCATCCAATTCAAGTGGAATTCCCATATTCTGAAATTATAAATTGTTGAAGCAAAAACATGGAAATTATATTTTGATGGTTCTTATACACAACATGGATCAGGATCAGGCATACTTTTGATTACTCATCAAGGGTCTACAATTCTGAAATCATACAAATTACTATTCCCATGAACCAATAATATAGCTAAATATGAAGCATTGGTCATTGGGATCAAATTGGCATTAGAATGGAAAGTGACAGAGCTACAAGTCTATGAAGATTCACAACTAGCTATCAATCAAATTAATAATGAGTATCAAATTAACAAGATGATACCTTACAAAAACATGGTTGAGAATCTCAAGAAGTACTTCACTCTCATCACATAAGAGTAAGTCCCAAGAGAGAAGAATAAAGCAGCAGATGCAATGGCTACTTTGGCATCACTTCTCCAAATACCAGATCAAAGTGCTAGCTATGAATTCCATGTAGAAGAAGTTGAGCAATCCGCATTTGACCCTACCCATCCTCATACTATTTGTTTTCTAATAGGACATGAATCACCTTGGTATGGAGACATTTATACCTACTTAAAAGACCAAATCCTACCTATGGACCAAACCAGGAATCAAAATAAAAGCTTTATCCGACAAGCCTCCCGTTATACCTTAATATCTGACACATTGTATCATAAGAATCTAGATGGAATGCTTCTAATATGTCTAGAGAAATAGGAATCAGATATAGCCTTATGAGAAATTAATGAGGGGATTTGTGGGTCACATTTGAATGGTTTAACCCTAGCTAAGAAACATCTTAGGATAGGATATTTTTGGCCTACCATGGAAAAGGACGCTTGTCACTTTTCTAAAACTTGTGGAAAGTGTCAATATCATGGGAACTTGATCCATGTTCCCACACAAGAGCTTCATGCTATGACAACACCTTGGCCATTTTATCAATGGGGTTCTGAATTGATAGGAATGATTTATCCACCATCTTCAAATGGTCATAAATTTATCATCATCGCAATAGAGTACTTTACCAAATGGGTGGAAGTTGTACCCTTGTCAACTGCTATAGGAAAACAAATATCCTTGTTTATTCTAAATCACATAATATGTAGATATGGTGTTGTCAGGAATGAATTCTAAATTTATCCTATGGGGGAGTATTTGTAGCCATTCTATAGTAGTTTTTGTTGCATTCATGACTGTGATTGTCATTGATGTCATCACAGTGATCTACTGAAGGTTAGTAGAGAAGCAGACAGTGTTTGAGTTAGCACACATAGGATATTGAAGATAAAGCTATGCGGAGTTGAGGACTTACTCTATGATGTTCTATAAGAGCATGGTTAAGAGCACATATGAAAATTCATTTATTCATGATAGTTATGTGGAAATCAGTGGAAGCAATATTTAGCCAGTGTTCTTGAGTAGCGGTTTGTTGAAATCAGATGATACCTCCTAATCAGGATAGAATCTGATCATGAAAAGTTGAAGACATAATGATAGTGATGTGGATGTGAGTGCAAGGTCTGAGGTCACATGAGTGAAGAATTATCTTAATTGGAAGCTGACAATTTTGTGTAACTTTAATGTAATGTGTGGAAGATTTTATTTTGTAATTTGTATGCCAAATCATTTGTAATTATTTGAGTGTGGTATAAAGGAAGGAATGTTTTCCTTATTGTAATGTGTAATTGAATATTTTATTTTAAAGTGAATTTCAGAATTGTGCAATACTTGTTGGAAGAGGATATGCGAAGTATAGAGATCTAGTATTGAGATCTTGTATTGAGATCTGATGAAGCAGTTGGTGCGATTTGGCATAGTCAGAGAAGGAGTATTGAGTTGTTGAGATCAGTAATCTTTTGGTATTATTCTATTGAGTAATACAAAGATCAATTGGACAGTGTGTTTAGTGATCTTACACATGAAGCTATTTGGGCAGTGGGTCCTTCTGTCTTCCATAACTCCTAACAGAGTTAGAATCTTTTAGCAGGGATTCAAAGTCTCCTAATAGGGACTGCTATGTACTGAATGTATTTCAAAAGACTCCTAATAGAGTCCATCCTCTCACAAGGAAATTTCATATTAGTTCATCTTTTGTGGGCATCATTTCCACCAGGGTTTACTCTTTGATCAAGAGGTTCCCTAGTCAACATATCTTATGTCATAGTGTTATTGTGTATGCATATCTTTCTATGGTTGTTGATTAAATTTCTTACATGGTTAAAATCTATTGAAGTTGATAAAAGTTGTATTCATCTGATAACTAATTCACCCCCCTCTCAGTTATCTTGGTGGACTTTACTTTCTAACAATTGGTATTAGAGCGGAAAGTCCTTGAAGGAAAAGTTTAACAACTTACAGAGATCCATGGAGAGTCATTTCAGGAAAGAAAGCCCTAAGTTTGATGGAGTAAATTTTGATAGCTGGAAAGAAAAGATGAAGACACATTTACTTTGTTTAGGACCAGGTTATTGGTTAATCACAAAGAATCAGAAGACTATCATTGATGAGGACAAGATTGAAGAATGTACTAATGAGGAAAGAGATCTATTCATGTGTAACATACTTTCCAAAGAAGCACTTTTGTCAGCCCTTCCAAAAAATGAGTACAGTCAGGTAAAATATCTAAAAACATCTCATGAAATTTGGTTAGCTTTACAATCTACTTTTGAAGGTGATGAACATGCAAAGAAAGTCAAATTACATAATTGGATATGTGCATTTGAAGATATAAGAATGATGGAAGATGAATATGTTAGAAGCTATATTGGTAAAATGTCAGAGATTGTTGTAGGTATAAAATCTTGTGAAGGAATCAAGACAGAGAATGAAGTGATATGGAAAATTCTAAGGACATTGACTCCTGCATTTAAGCAGACAATAAAGATGATTGAACAAGTTATACCTTGTATTGAGAACTTCATCAGAGAAACATTTCTTGGAAGATTAGAAGTAGTAGAGATGAACTTGAGACAATTAGGAGACTTACCTAGAATGGAGACAACATTTAATGCACTTAGTGTTTGCCCTACTTTGTCAAGAAGCATCAGTGTAAGAAGAGATTATGCTAGTAGCAGTAGATCTAGAAATGAACAAGACAGGAAGATTGAAGAAGGTATTGCCTTTCTTATGAAAAGAGAACCAGACGGTAAGAAATTTTTTAAATGTTGGACTTGTCAAGAATATGGTCATTTTGCATCTAAATGTCATAAGAGAGTTAAGAAGTATAGAAAGAACTTTAAACCTAGGAGATCTTAAGAATGTTATTATGCAAATGATAAAGAACTTGAAGCTAGTTTGGAGAAATCTTTAAGTGAAAGTGATACTGAGAATGATGATATAGGATTTGTAGCAATAGAAGAATAAAATCCTAAAACAGAAGTTAAGGAAGAAAAAGCTTTAGTTTCTCAAGTAAGAAAGGAAGCTCATTGGATTATAGATAGTGGTTGTTCACATCATATGACTGGAGACATGAAAAAGTTCATAAATTTTAACAATTATGATGGAGGAGTTGTTAGAGTTGGAAACAATGCACCTTGTTTGATAGAAGGTATATGATCTATTACTCTTGATGGAAAGACTCATACTGATGATGTTTACTTTGTGGATGTTTACTAGTTGATAAGGGATATCAAGTTTGGTTTACTGAGAAAACTTGTGTAATTAAAGACAAGGATGGTAATTTGATTGGTACTGGATCTAGAACCAGAGGTAATGTATTTCAGTTAAATCCTACTGAGATGACATGCTTTATTACTAAGATTGATGACAGTTGGTTATGGCATAGAATATTTTGTCATATAAACTTTGATAACATTGTAAAAGTTAGTACTACTCTTGTAGTAAGAGATTTGCCTAAAATTATGAAGCCTACTAACATGATTTGCAATGAATGTGTGATGGCTAAACAGAAGAGAAGCTCATTTCCTAGCAATAAGTTCACAATAGAAGAGAAGTTAGAAATTGTTCATACAGATTTGAGAGGTCCCACAAGGACTAGAGGATTCTATGGAGAAAGGTATTTTATGATTCTTGTTGATGATTTTACAAGAATGATGTGGATTTCATTTCTTAAAGAGAAGTCTGAAGCATTTGATAAGTTTAAGATCATTAAGAACAAAGTTGAGAATGAATATGGAATGAAGATTAAATGTTTGAGATCAGATAGAAGTGGAGAATTTACTTCAAAAGAATTTAACATTTTTTGTGAAGTGAATGGTATTAAGAGATATTTTTCAACCCCTAGGACACTTGAACAAAATGGTATTGCAGAAAGAAGGAACAGGTCAGTGATTGAAGCATTAAGAGCCATGCTATTTGTAAATGACTTGGCGAAGATATTCTGGCTCAGAGAAGTAGTGTACACAACAATGTATATAATGAACAGAGTACAAATCAGAGAAGATACAGAAAAGATACCCTATGAACTATGGTTTGGACATGCACCATCAGTTAAGTATTTTAGAATTTTTGGAAGCAAATGTTATATGAAGAGAGATGATGACATTGAAAAGTTTGATCATAGAAGTGATGAAGGTATATTTATTGGATATTAATTGAAGAGAAAAGCTTATAGATGTTATAATAAAAGAACTAAGACTATTGTTGTGAGCGTAAATGTTAAAGTTGATGAAAATTTCAAAATTTAGGAAAAAATGCTTGATTATGAATCAGATGAAGGAACTCATCCTAGAACTAATCCAGAGAATGCAAAATTATTCTATGAAACTGACAGTGATTTGTTAAATGAAAGATACAATGAATAAATCATTGAAGAACCTACAGAAGAAACAAGAACTGAGACACCTAGTAGGAATCTATCAAGAAATCATCCTGTTGAGCAGATTATGGAAGCATAGACAGAGGAGTTCTGACATGAAATAAGGTACAAGAATAGTTGTGTTTAATTTTTCAAATTGAACCTAAATCTACTAGTGAAGCTTGTGAAGATGAACATTGGATTAAAGCTATGAAGGAAGAACTAGATCATATTGAAAAGAACAAGAATTGGAAATTGGTCCCAAGGCCTAAAGATACAAATGTCATAGGAACTAAATGGGTATTTAGAAACAAGATGAATGAACAAGGAGAATTTGTAAGGAACAAAGCAAGATTGGTATGTAAAGGATACTCATAGCAAGAAGGAATTGACTATGAAGAAACTTTTGCACCAGTAGTAAGAATTGAAGCAATAATAATGTTTTTGGCTTATGCAACTTATAAGAAATTCAAAGTGTATCAGATGGATGTGAAGTCAACATTTCTAAACAGAGAATTGGAAGAATAAGTCTACATTGAGCAGCCTGAAGGTTTTCCTTTAACTAAAGAAGGAGATATGGTATGTAAATTGAAGAAAGCTTTATATGGACTAAAACTAGCACCTAGAACTTGGTATGCAAGATTGGATAAGTATTTGATAAAATTAGGATTTACAAAAGGTACAGGTGATAGCAACCTATACACAAAAGAAATTGAAAATGGTTTGTTGGTTGTAGCTATTTGTGTTGATGATATTATCTTTGGAGGAGAAGATGAAGCTAGTGATAAATTTGTAGATGAAATGAAGATTGAATTTGAAATGAGTATGATTAGTGAGATGAAATACTTTTTAGGATTGTAGATAACATAGAACAATGATGGTATCTTTGTAAGTTAGAAAAAGTACTTGAATGACTTGTTGAAGAGATTTGGAATGGAGAACTGTAAACCGGTTGGAACACCTATAGTAACTAGACACAAGTTATCTAGCATAGATGAGACTCCTGTAGTGGAACAGAAAAAGTACAAATACATGATTGGAGGATTACAATAGTTAACTCATACAAGACCATATATATCACAAGTAGTTGGAATTATTGCAAGATTTCAAGCTGAACCCAGAGAATCACATTATGTAGCAGTAAAGAGGATACCGAGGTACTTAAGAGGCACAATTGAATATGGATTGTGGTATGAAAAATATGATGATTTTACCCTATGTGCATATACAGATGTAGATTAGGGAGGCAGTGTTGATGACAAAAAGAGCACCAGTGGTGGAGCATTTTTCCTTGGAGGAAGATTGGCTTCTTGGATAAGCAAGAAGCAGAACTGTATTTCATAGAGCACAATAGAAGTAGAGTATGTGGAAGCAATAAACAATTGTAATCAGATAATTTGGATGAAGCAAATGCTAGAGGATATTGGAATAAAATTTGTTGAGCCTATTTTTATACATTGTGATAACACCAGCACAATTAGTATGTCTAAGAATCTTGTACTACATTATAAGACAAAGCATATAGAAATAAAGTATCATGTAGTGAGAGAGAAAGTGGCAGAGAAAGAAGTTAGACTTGAGTATATAAGTATGAAAGAGTAGATTTTAGATATATTTACAAAACCTTTGCCTAAGGATACATTTGAGTATCTGAGAGATATGCTTGGGGTTATGCCCCAACCTACTTTTGAGAAGTGATGCAGATTGTTGCATCCTTCTAGTAGTATATGAACCCTATCTTTCTTTTGGACTAGATGGTGGTACTTCCTCTATGCGGGAGTATGTGTATGTGAGCTGAGTCATAAGGACTCTAGTGAATGTATTTTCTGAAAAGTGTCTTTTCACATTGAAGTTGTTGTTGACATAATGATGAAATATCTGTCATTGATGTCAATGGGGGAGAAGTATACATGAACAACTATCTATTGGAGAGAATTGAATAGGAAAATGAAGCAAGATTTGATTGATGAAGAGGACTTGAAGTATTTTCAGAGCAACAGTGTGTTGCATTGTTGGTATTCATGGAACTTGGATGTTTTTTCATCTATATTTCCATCAATGCCAATGGGGGAGATTGTTAGGAATGAATGCTAAATATATCCTATGGGGGAGTATTCATAGCCATTCTATAGTAGTTGTTGTTGCATTCATGACTGTGATTGTCTTTGATGTCAACGCAGTGATCTATTGAAGATTAGCAGAGAAGAAGATAATGTTTGAGTTAGCGCACATGGGATATTGAAGATAAAGCTATGCGGAGTTGAGGAATTACTCTATGATTTTTTATAAGATCGTGGTTAAGATCATGTACATAAATTCATTTATTCATGACACTTATGTGGAAATCAATGGAAGCAGTATTCAGGTAGTGTTCCTGAGTAGCGATTTGTGGAAATAGGATGATATCTCCTAATCAGGATTAAATTTGATCATGAAAAGTTGAATAGAAGTTGAAGACATGATGATAGTGACATGGATGTGACTGCAAGGTTTGAGGTCACATGAGTGAAGAATTAACTTAATTGGAAGTTGATAGTTTTGTGTAACTTTAATGTAATGTGTGGAAGATTTTATTTTGTAATTTGTATGCCAACTCATTTGTAATTATTTGAGTGTGTTATAAAGGAACAAATTTTTTCCTTATTTTAATGTGTAATTGTATATTGTATTTGAAAGTGAATTGCAGAATTGTACAATACTTGTTGTAAGAGGATATACGAAGTATAGAGATCTGGTATTGAGATCTGATGAAGCAGTTAGTCAGTTTGGCATAGTCAGAGAAGGAGTATTGAGTTGCTGAGATCAGTAATATTTTGGTATTATTCTATCTAGTAATACAAAGATCAGTTGGACAGTGTGTTCAATGATCTTACACCTGAAGCTATTTGGGCAGTGGGTCCTTTTGTCTTCCATAACTCCTAACAGAGTTAGAATCTTTTAGAGGGGATTCAAAGTCTGCTAATAGGGACTAATATGTACTAAATGTATTTCATAAGACTCCTAATAGAGTCCATCCTCTCATAAGGAACTTTCATATTAGTGCATCTTTTGTGGGCATCATTCCCATCAAGATTTACTCTTTGATCAAGAGGTTCCCTAGTCAACATATCTTGTGTCATAGTGTTATTGTGTATGTATATCTTTCTATGGTTATTGATTACATTGCTTATATTGTTAAAATATATTGAAGTTGATAAAAGTTGTATTCATCTGATAACTGATTCACCCCCCCTCTCAGTTATCTTGTTGGACTTTACTTTCTAACAGGTGTACCTCATGCCATCATATCAGACAATGCCAAATATTTCAAAAATAAAGATTTAAAAGAACTATGCACAAAATTCCACATGATACATTACTCATCTTCAATATATTACCCCCAAGGTAATTGACAAGAAGAAGCAACAAATAAGAACATCTTAAAGATATTGAAGAGAACCATGGATAATTTAGGTAGTGATTGGCATATAAAAATAAACCCAACCTTATGGGCTTTAGGACAAGTATCAGAATGCCAACAGGAGCTACACCATTTTCCTTAGTCTTTGGAGCAGAGGAAGGTTTACCTTTAGAGGTAGAAATTCCATCTTTAAGAGTATCCCTCCATGGTTTGACAAGTGAAGAGGACTATAGAGTTGCTAGGTTGCATGAACTGGAACTGCTAGATGAGAAACAACAACAAGCCTTTGATCATTTGAAAGTGTATCAAAATAGAATATCAAGGAATTATAATAAGCATATCAAGTTAAGGACATTCCAAATAGGTGACTTAGTTTTGCGAGAAAATCCCAAAAACCAAGCAGAAAGAGACAAGAAAGGAAAATAGGAAGCAAACTGGTTAGGACCTTTTGTGATCACTTCATCTTTTGGGATAGGCACCTATAAGTTAGCTAATTATGATGGAGAAGAATTGCAAGAACCTATCAATAACATTCATCTAAAAAGGTTCTATACATAAAGTAGATGAAAGTATATAGAGAAAAAGAGTATCATAAAATCAGATGGAAATCATCCTATTTATTGTATATAGTCAAAAGAGATCTTGACAATACCAAAAACATTGAAAAGAAGAAAAGAGAAAACAAATCAGAAATGCAGAAAAGATAAAAAACAATGAAAAATTGAGCATGAAGAAAGCCAAAAACATTCATATATGATCCTCAAAAAGATGTTGTCTTGGTGAAAACCTAGCAAATAGGCACCTTGATGATATGAAAATAGAAAAAAATTGAAAAAAGAGAAAATACTTGAAAAAATTAGTAAAGGGATAAAAGTGCCTTGGTGAAAACCTAGCAAATAGGCACCTTGGTAGCAAAAAAAGGAAAAAAAGCTTTAAAAACAAAAAAAAGGCAAGATCCATTCAATCGGTGAAAACCTGGTAAACATGCGCCATTGAAAGTCCAAGTCAGATGCATACCTAGTGGTCATCCTTGTAAATATTGCATTCCCCAATATTTGTATATATTGCATAATAAAACCCCACAATTGCATTTGCAAGTACCTAAAGATTTTGGTCACCTAATCTATAAATTGTCCTAAGTCCAACTTTGAAATCATATCAAACTGGGGGCAATTTACTCTAAAGGAGGAAGGATTCATCAAATGAAAATTTCAATTAGACATCGAATCAATTCATTAAAGTACAAGTGAAACACTCGATCAAATCCTAATTCTAATCCAATTTGAACCAAATGCAAAAATTTGATCCAAAATCTCAAAAAGACCCTATCTTTATTGGGATTAAAAGTATGAAATGGATGGAACTATACTTGAAATATGGATTTGAAAAACATTGCAAAATTTTCCCAAAGTGTTGACTTGACTGATGAAATCATATCTTTCTAGAAAAATCGGTAACAGTTTTTAAACTAGACGAGCTATGATGAAAGCATGATACTTTATTGATTTTTGGGTGACTATCTTAAAATCAACATTTTAAAGCATGTATTATTTTTCTAAGGACATGATCATCAAATAATCATCAAAGACTTGTACATACGAAAAAATTAAGATTTTTGTTTGTTTACGCAAAAGGATACCTTGAATATTTTGATGTTCAATATCATAATACCAAAATCCACTTGCAACATAGAATCTGACAAAATCAGTATTCATACTCTCATGATTGACTTCAATTAGTGATAGTCATACCACATGATGGGAAAGCAATGTAAGAGGTGAAAAAAGTATTCATATCATCATGGTTGAACTAGTGATGGTTGTACTAAATTCGGATACCACAAACTACTCAATGATGAATATAAGCTCCAATTTTTGAAAAAAGTGACACTTAGTTGCATACATCTTAGATTAAATGCATTAACTAAATTGTAAGAGGAAAATAGAAAGGGGATGTAGTCAAATCAAAAATCAAAGGAACATCAAAAACTATATGTGATCGAGTGTGTTGGAAATCAAAAATCAAAAACAAGGGTGCATTACATTAGTTCATGAGAATTTGTTAGATCCATGTTATCTTACATTCATTTAGGACTTTCCACCCTAAAGTACAATTAGATTCTTTGCATTATTTTGCATTCATTTTAATCTAAGTTCATTACGTTTAGCTTGCATCAAACTTACATAAAGTTAATTGCATTAGGTTTCATTCATTTAAACATCCAATTCAATTAAGTTCTTTTCATTAGGTTGCATTCATTTTAATCTAAGTTAATTACGTGTAGCTTGCATCAATTTTACTAAAGTAGCATTGCATTAGGTTGCATTCATTTTAAAGATCCATCTCATTTAGTGTGCATTCTTTAAGAAATCATTCATATTAATCTATTAAGTGCATTTACCATTGCATTCATTAATTAATGTTCATTACATCCATTAAGTCATTTACATTCAAATAGACATAAATTCATCATTAGGTGCATAAACATTTGGTTCATTTAAAAACATTGCACATTGTATCATTCACCTTAATCCGTTCATTAAAATCTCATGGAATTTATTTTCATCATCCATTATATATCATTGCATTCATCAACATCATTCATCCATATAACATTTAGGGACATGTAAATCATTAATCATTAAACATCCATATACATTCATTACATCAATAGGTCCATCACATTTTGCATCACATTTTGCATACCATAAATCTATTACATTCATATCCATTACATATATCCATATATGTCATTACATCACATTATTCATCAAATCATTGCATCATCATCTGACACATTTATATATCATTTGCATCCATTAAACATTCAAATATCATAACATTAATCATTACAAGAATCATATCATAAATTGATATCGTATCCATTTACCTATTTTTATGTCATACATAAGACAACCATTTAATCATAAATAGAACATGTGCATCCATATCATTAACTTCATTCTGAAAAGAATAAAATAAAGCATATAGGAGATAAAATCATATAGATATGCATATCATAGTAAAACACTTGAAAAATGAGGTTCAACACATAATGACATCACATAAAATAAATCTACCAAATGAGTATCAAAGTCTTTAATATCATCATGAAACATTACGTAATCAAAGTCCATCAAAGTATCAAGTATCAACACATAATATAAAAACATCAACTAATCAAAAGAATAGAACAAAGTCCAATGTCTTGATATAAAAAATGAGATCATCAGGTACATCAATAAAAGAATCTATATTTGATCAGTATCAATCAACTGGCTGAGCCACCAGCACCATCAACACCATCATGACCAGGATCAGTATCAAGAGGTCTACTCAAACTAGCTTGTAGCCCATGTTGACTCATAGAAGCCATAATAGCCTGCATCATACTGCTAAGATGGCTAACATGCTATTTATTCTGCGACACATCCGACTATAAAGCTTGAACATCTGATGCAGCCGCTGGAGCCTCTAAACTGAGAGCCTATGTAGGAGGACTTGGTGGAGGAGTAGTAGAAGAAGATGAAATGGAAGACGATGGAATGGAAGGCGGTAGCATAGAAGAAGATAGAATGGAAGACGATAGAATAGATAAAGATGGAACAAAAGAAGAAGAAGATGGGCAAGATGAAGAAGATGGAATCATAGAGGAAGCATGAGTCTGTATAGGGGGAGCCTGTGGAATAACTTATGGATGAGCATGTGGAAGAGGAACCTATGTCGGTCTGTCCTATGCCTAATCTAACAAAATCTATGTGGCTTGCACATCAATATTAGTAGCTACCTGAGCATACACCTGTATTTGATGTCGGACCCTATGATGACCTTGTCTGGCTATAGGATCCACAACTACCTAATGCAAAACTCTATCCACACAAACACCCCTCATCTAAGCACCACCCCTAGGAGGAATAGGCACAACATCAATCACTGGTATAAAAAATCTACCTCCTGCAACTTCTAGCCTACCCCATCATTACCGATGACCTCATCTATGATGACCCCCACCTCCATCCCCATCCCCATCCCCATCCCCACCTCCATCTCCATCCCCACCATCATCCTCTGACTCCTCCTCATTCCCACACACTTACTTTGCTAGATTTGTGAACCTCGAAAAAGGGTTCTGAGCAAACCAATCTGCATACTCATCGATCATACCAACATCTATCACATGTTCTCTCCTATCCTACAGTAGGTGACTTAGCTGCTCTACCTCGTAGTGGGTTATCCTATAATAGATCTGAGGCCCCCATAGTGATCTCTCAACTTGAACACGGGCATACATAGCTACACCCTAAGGCATGCCCTATGTCTGACCATATTGTTGTAACACTTAAAGGAAGAAGAATCTCTCAATAATGTGTGGAGTCCACCCTATCATCCATCGAGGACAACATATGAAAGGAATCTCTGAAGCATCCTCAGGCCACACCTCACATCCAATGTATGACCGCTAGATGACCTAATCCATATCATCTATCATACGGTGCCAGTAATCCAACTTGCCCAAATGGGCCTGCACCACCATACCCTTGTACATCCAGGCAAATGGCCACCTAGGATCATGACGATGAATAGAAATCAACCTAGTAACTGGGAGGTGCTCCCATGTCCATAGCTGTAACAAAATGACTTCGATAGATAGAGTCAAGGAATGTCGATAAACAACTATATGCAGCTCATGGTACAGCTACGCCAAAACATAAGAACCACAATCAAACCTCTGGGGCTGAGTCATCAGTTCTCCAAGATATGTCCCCACCCAACTGCAAATCCATGCCCTTGGTGATCACACATGAGGAAACTGCCAATTAGAGCACCCAAAACTATAGGAAGAATAGGGAAAGATGGGAACTAAGCCCACTAAATATGATCATCACCGATCATAGGGTCCTGGAACACCCATCGACAAGATGTGCCATCATAAACCTAATCATAAAATACTAACTCTCCATGCGTAGGGATGCAGAGGATGTGATACTAGGTACCATATCCAAAAAATCTGATCAAATCGACCATTAGGACATAAAATTCAATCAAACTTCATCAGAATCTGCATCTTATACTTAACATTGAAATCAACAATCAATGAATCAAGACTTTACATCGATGAATCAGGACATTCTTTGAATCGACACACTGTGCATGTCAACTCAAAGAGGGGCATTTGTAATCACCAAAAATTGGACAAGATCATTTAAGTGAGAAATCAAGGCAAAAATCAATACAGTTAAATATAATTAAATCAAATCAAGTCAAAATCAAAGATAAATTGCAATTAAACCTTAATCTAAATTTAATTGAAAATAAAAAACCGTTAAATCAATTTAAACCTAATAAATCATGATTAATCAATAAATTGTACAATTAATCTAATTAATTGTATAGTTCAAATTAAATCAAATCAACCCATTTAAGGGGTACACAGAGCTAAATTTTTTTAATAAATTCAATTAATTAATTCCTATTTTCTCTCAACCACCAAATGGGAGGAAAATGAATCAACCAATAGGAATTGAGGACCAAGCTCACATGGATCAAGCCTAAATTGAATCTCAATCACTCACTTGGAGAATGCATCTTGTCTACTCATTTTGTCTTCTTGTCCCAAGCTTTGAGGACAAAATATTTAAATGGTCTCCAAAGGTGGAACCATGGACTCAACTCTCACCTAACCTTGATTAACTCAACTACACCCTCTACCCTTGCCGAAATCTATAAAAGAAAGGCATAATTCAATCGATAATCATCCACAAATATGAGAATAACATCAAACCTCTTACAATTTATAGCTAGAAATGAAAATTTAGAGCTAAATAGGTGTAATTTCATTTGGAATTGAACTTTTAGCATATTTTATCATTCATTCTCATTTTAGGACTGTCACAAATGGAAGCTTGCTGAGAGCTTTGCATTAACATCCCTAAATAGGGATCCATAGAGTGCTTAATTATCCATTCTTTGCTTAATTAGATTGCTATTTGTGGTAATTTAGTTGTTATTTTGAGTTATTGCTGATACTAACCCTATGAAGGTACTTTTTCTAGTACACAAATAGTTTGGAAAGTACAAATTTAAAAGGATAGTACAATATTTTACAATCAATATGAAGTACCAATAAGTTATCCACAAGATATTTTTTATGATAAGTACTAAAAATTTGGAAGAATTAAAATAAAAGTGAGAGTACAAAATTAAAGGATTGTAGTTTAATTCATCGAGTATAATTAGTGTAAAAACTAATAATACCCCCAAAACAAATAAACATGACAAAAAATCTAAAATAAATGCAAAGTCAAACATAATTTTTCCATTAATTACAAATTTAATGATTTAAGAATCGACCAAAATGTCAATGCATAATAAGTTACTGATTATGTTACAATTAAAAATCAGTCGACCATATTGTCGATAAGAACATACTTCTAAAAGAAGTTACAATATATTATTTCAAAATAATTTTCCACCATTCGTCGATTAATACTTCAAAAAATAAATAAGATACAATATAAAAGATAAGCATCAATTTCCAAGACCTGCAAATCCTGAGATAGGAGTGTGGCCTAGGCACATTTCCACCCAACCATGAAGTGGTTAGCTCCCCTGAGGCTAACCCTGAAATGGAAAGTGCACCGACCCTACTCGAGGAGACTAACATCTCGACACTAATGGATAAAAAAAATAAGGCAAAACTGTGATTCTATCTACTTATCAATCTTTAGACTAAGTGAAAATCATAATCATAGGGTGTTAGAGAGAAATTGAACAATAAATAACCAAGCATATTTAGAAAACATATGCGAAATAACTTTGGCCAAAGCATCTAAAATCAGATTTACTGATAGGTAGATAATCGAATACTTTACCCTTCTATGTCCATCCACATTACACCCCCATTCAAGATAAAAAAATAAAATATGAACAAACAACATTATCTACTAAAATAAAGAAACCACTTTATTATAATCAAAATTTTGAATACATTTACTAGTTTAGGTAAATAACAATTATCTTGTTGTCTATAGGTTATAGTCCCGAAAGTAATTATTCTCTTTTTTTTATTTTTCTTCTACTTAGCAGATTTAATTTTTAATCTTAAGCCAGAACATTGATATCTAATCAACAATTAAAAAAAAAAGTTGACTTAATTTTTTTTATGTATAAATATCCATGTTTGATTATTTTCTAAAAACACATGTTTCCCTAGGTAATCTAAATCCTGGAGATTTACAAGGTTCAGATTTGATTTCAAAAGGTCCCCTCTCAAGGACTAAAATTCAGTCAAGTGATTAGAGAGAGAGCCCAAAGTTAAAACACAAAAATAGCTAACTACATGTATAGCAGGAAATGAATTCATTAGTTTAATTGGATAGAATTGGAAGTGGATTTGCGGTCAGGTAAATGGTGCTACAATCCAAATGAATTTGTAGGATATTACACCATAGATTAACATGTTTAAAATAAATCTAAACATGATACAAGGACAAAAAACAATGACAACCAGCTATGCCAGAAGTAAAACTTCACAAACTAACGTGGATAAGTATTTATGTTGTAATTCAATCAAATCAAGGGCATAGAGATTACTAGACTGGTGGCATTTTCTTAAGTGCATCTAAACAGACACAAAACTAAGATCCTTCCACACCTTCCTACATCTCTAAGGATTGATTAAGCTTATAAAATATTGGACATTTAAGACATGAAAAGAAACAAAATTTGAAAGAAAATCTCTCCTTAAGAACACAAGAGATGTTTTATCAAGACTGAACATAGTGTCCAAGCTGTAAGAAGGAACCAATGCTAAAAGAAATTGAGGTATAATCTCTCCAGGAATGTTTAAGAAATCTTAACAAAATACACTTTCATCCAAGAAAGGAGCCAAAAGAGTATTGCTGGTGTGGATTCAGTCAGCATACTAAACATTGTTTTTACTTCTTTTTTTAAACATTTTACATCAACAAACATATGCTGCTACTTCAACAATAAACACAACACTGCTACCCAATAGCACCCAATTTATAACCATTTGTAAAATTCAAAAATCATTCTAGAATAGGGAGGAAATAACAACAAAAAGAATGTGAAACCTGGAACTATTTGTGCTTTGCTTGAAGACCAGATATAGCCTCCTCCTTTTCATGTGTGCGTCTCCCTTCCCTGTCTTTGTGCACGTCTCTCCCTTTGTAGAATTTTCTTTTTTTTTTTTGCTTCCCTCACTCTCTGCCAAGCTTCATGCATGCCATAAATTTTGCAGGTAGACTCGAGATCCCCTAAAAAAAAATTGGCATTTTATTTTAAAAGTCCTCCATTCTCCTCTTTAAACTACCAAAAACTCCAATTTAGTTAATTGCTTTAATAGTTAAAGATCATCCACAATGCGTAAGTTTAGCCCTTTTTTATTTTCTTGGTATTTTATTTTGGACTCCAAGCATCACACAGTCTCATAAAGAACACTAAATACAATTTGAAACTTCAAAAAGGATTTAAGTTATACTTTAATATTAAACTAAAAGAATTACAAACTCAATTGACAAGAGATACAACTATTGGAAAAAATAACAATTTGAAATAAGGAAGATTCCTTTTAAAAGAAATTATTTCAATCACAATTGTTTAATAATAGAACAGATTTTAATTTAAAATCTGTTGCGGAAATAAAAACAACTCTATGTGGTGTGTTCTCTTAAACCAATTTTCTGATCACACCCTTACAGAGGAGCTAGTGTCCCCTGTATGCACCCTAAAATGGTCACCTAGACTTTGGGTCCCATTTATTAATTTTTCAATTTCCTGAATCAATGCTTTGCAATTTTCAAATCAATTCCTTGATCAAATCACAATTAAATAAATAATTCAAATATTTCTAAGGTTTGATCATTTCATCAATAATTTTGTTTAATTAAAATAAATATTTCCTTTTAAATAAATAAAATAGGCTTATTTAATTAAAAAAAATATCTTAAATAAAATAATCTTATTTAATTAAAATCCCTTTTAATTGAATGATTTTATCTTATTTAATTAAATATTCTTCTTTTTATTAAATAAACTTATCTTATTTATTTAAAAGATAATTCCTCTTTTAAATAAATAAAATCCCCACTTAAAGCAAAATTTGTGATGGAAAAGGAAATAAATCAAATAAAAATAAAACAAAAATCCTTTTCCTGATTCTTTCAATAATTTCATCAATAAATTTTATTTAATTAAAAGAAAGATTCTCTTAAATAAAATAATTTTATTTAATTAAAATCCCTTTTAGTTAAATAATTTTATCTTATTCAGAATAATATCTCTCTTTTAATTAAATAATGTTATCTTGTTTAGTTAAAAGAGAATCCTTCTTTTCAATAAATAAAAAATCCACTTAAAGCTCTTTGTGATGAAAAAAAAGGAAACAAATAATTAAAAATAAAGAAAATCCCTTTTCTCTCCACACTTTCTAAAAAATGAGCTTTATTTCCTCTTTTTGGATTTATCCCACATTGCTCTTGAGGATGCTTTCTCCTCCATATTTTCCTATATAAGGAGCCCTCTCCTCATTTCAGATCCTAGAATTTTCATGTTATTGTTATACTGCAGGTTTGGAGAGCAATCTTGGAAGAAGCTTTTGAGCACATTTGGAGCTTGGATATTTGAGACTTCTTTTTTCTTGTCTTCTTTTCTCATGCCTCATGGCAATCCATAGTTTAGATTAGTAATGCATTTACATAATAGTTTAAATTCATGTTTCCTTTCATTGTTCTAACTTAATCCACATAACATAATTAGCAAGAACTTGTAATATTTTCATTTCAATAGAATAGTTTACTTTCTTGCATTGTTATCATCTAGACTAGTTTTCATTTGCATGCAATAACTTGATGATCATGGAGATTAACATGCTTGCTATTCATCTTTGAATCTCTCATTTCTTGGTTTACTTGCATGGGCATAACTGGGTCAATCTAAGGGCCTCTAATACAAACCCTTGCACTCCATGATTAGAGAGCTGTGAATCGCTATTTGAGACCTCATTATTGAGTGGTCTTGAATGTAATGATTCATAGAAGTGTGACAATTTTATAGCACACATTTTTGGCACCCACCATGGGGCAACCCACTTTTACACTCTAGTTTTGATTATCTTTGGAGATAACCCCCTTCTGCAAATTTGCTTGGAGACTAAAACCCTAGATTTTCACAGATTTGATCATCTTCCTAAATGGCTTGGTTTTTTGGTCTAAAATATTTTTTGAAAGTTGACGACATATCAGAGAAGCTCCAATAAAAAATTCAAAACTTCCTGAATTATTTTCAATTTTTTATAATTTTTTCTTAATTTTTCATAAAAAATTAATTTTCAGCGCAAATTAGCATATTTTTTTGAAATTTTTACATTTTCAGAAAGCTCTTCAAATTATACAAGGGGTCCATTCTTTATGTTTTGAATTTGGATTCAATATCATACCTCAAATAATTGATTTACAAAAACTGGTCTATTTTGGTAAAATGGGTCTGTAGGGCACAAATGAAGAGATTTTTTTGAAATTTTTACATTTTTGGAAAGCTCTCTATTTTTTAGTAGGGGTTTCTATTTTTCATTTCCATTTTTTGGCCAAAATCATATCACAAAAAATCAGATCTTGTTGACTAGGTCAAATGCAAAAAAATAAAATTTTGTGATGAGTATGCACTTATTTTTCATTGTTCAATGCATGATATGAGTTGTCATTTGGATTATTTGCTGGCTATTATTGCTCCTAACAATTAATTTTTAGATCTAAACCTAGGGTTTGCATAAGTTGGATATACATTGCATATCTTGTTTGCTTGTTTCCTTGTTGGAGAGTTTGTGGCTTGCTTGCACAAACAAAAGCTCAACAAAAATCTACTAAGTGCATTGCATTGGACTTGAAGTATTTTGTTTAATCTCTATAACACTTGGATTTTGGGCATAAAATTAATCTCTCATGTGTTTGGCTTGGGTGATTTATTGCTTTCATAAACCACATTTTGATTTTGGGACTTTAAAAAGAATATAGATTCATTTCTGGCATATGTGTTTCACATAGATAAGTAGGCCCTATTAACACTATTCATGGTTCTTGAGAGAGTGGGTTTCCAATGAAACTCTTCTCAATGAGAGAACCCTTGTAGGTAGGGAGGTTACTAAAACTGTCTTTGTGTTCTACTAGATTTGTAGTCTTTGACTTTTCGATTGATGCATTCTCTCTTCGGAGAGGTTGATAGATCATGAGTTATTGACATTATGAATCTTGGCAAGATATTTTTAGTCTTAGCATGTCGGAATGAATCTATCTTCTATGCTCTACTCCCTTTTTGGGTAGTACCAAAAACTCAGACCCTTGAATCTAAACCAAGTCCCCATGTGGTCCTTGTTGTGAGTCACCTTTTAGAGAGGGTTAACCGTAGTGGACATTCCCTTCATTGGGTAAACCACATGGATGGAACCTCAAGTGGTAATAGCCACTTTCATCGTGGTAGTGACAACCACTATACAAATATCTTTGTGGAAGAAATATCCATGGGTATAGTTTCTTGATGGGCTGTTAGATCTCCTCAGCATCTCCGATTGATTAATTTCTCAGAATGTGTCAAAACCCCAGTGTGCCTGGATTGGAGTTCACCTTCTTGAAATTGTAAAAGTTGCAGAGTCAAGCCATTATTAAAAACCATAGTGCAGCCAAATTTTTCTTTCTAGGACTCTGTGTGTGATTGGAAAAACATTTTGGAGAACATACACAAGTAGCATCTTTAAGGAATAGCATACCAAGTCAATATTCATGTTCATGAGCAAGGTTACTTTGTCCCTTGCCCATTGTTTGAAGACGTTTTCTTGCTTGAACTCCATGGTTGTTGTTTTATGTGCTTGAAAAATGCTGGAAATATGTTAATGTGCCTAGTTAATCTTTTAAAACGAACAAAAAAAATGAGTTCCTGAGTTTATAAACTTGCTGATTAAGCGGCCTAATCCTATTTCATCACTTGGCTTTGCACATTCTTGCGCAAGCCTGGTATTTTCTCAAGCTATATTTTATTTCCTCGTGCGATCCCAGGTGTTTGCTCGCATGAACTTGTACCCTGGTCTGTCAAAATAGTGAGCTATTTTTAGTCATTTCCAATCCTCCTTGGTCAGTTCCAGGTCAGACCTTAGGTGCCGTGTCATGTTGCTCAATATCCAAATGAACTCAAATGGTATCAAATTTCACAAAATGACTCTTGGTATTCTTTCTTCCACATCTCCCATGTCTTCCTAGTCTCCCATTTTCATCCTTTCTTTTCTTCCTTCATGTTTCTTCCTCTTCTTACTAAGCTCTTCATGTCTTCTTGATTCTTTTCCTCTTATTATCTAGTCTTACCTTCTTCTATTTCATCTTTTCTATTCATTTCTTCCATGCTTGATTGTTCTTCTTCCAGAACCATGAATTTCAACTATCTTCTTATGGAAGCTCTCTTGAAAATAGATGATCTTGAACTCATTGCTCAATTTGAAGAGTATCATTCTTCCAAAACTCTCATGGATGGTAAATTTATGACAAAAATACAAGAGAAATTGAGTAAATCATAGGCCTTTCCTAGAATCATACTCATGATCATGTCACGACCTCCTTCTTCCAAACATTCTTCATCTTCTTCATCTTCTCATCATTCTTCATCTTCGAAGTCTTATCATGAATCTTCTAAACATTATTCATCTTCCTCATCTTCCAAGTCTCGCCATGACTCTTCGAGAAACTATTCACATTCATCATCTTCCAAGTCTTCTTCCTCCACTAGGTCTTCACTTTCCTCTTCTTCACAATCTCATTCCTCTTCTACTTCTCCCAAGAGTCTTACTTCTCAATATGAGCAATATAGTAATCCTTGTGATACCTCTCCCATGAAAAGTGACAGACCTGTCTTTGATGACTATGATGACTACAATGATGGGCAATGTAATGATACTTATGACACTTGTATTCCTAAGAGTCCTCCTCGTCATGTGCTCATGCTTACTGGAAAAGGGTCATCACATTGGATAGATCATGATGGTGATCCATATGACTTTGACTTTGAAAGAGACTTTGATGATTTCTATGAAAAATACCTAGATGATACATCTACTTCACTTGAGGAAGAGAAAGCTCAACATGCTGACTATAAACGTAAATACTATAAGAATCTTTCCTCTGAGAAATCTCATGCTGAAAATAAAGATTACACTCTAGAGAAAGATCACGTTAATGCTGAACCTTTGTCTTGTGATGGTTCCCTTCCATCCCCTACTTCCTCTAATACCCATGCATTTCCTAAAACTTCTGAGTCTTCCAAATCTTTCACAAATCCTTCATCCAAAAAAGAACCTAATGCTTTTCATGTGGTTCCCTATAGTTATCCTCAAGGGCTACCTCTTAAAGAAACTCAAGCTAACCTTCACTTGGCTGCAAATACTTTCAATAATGCTAAACCTAAAGAGCCTAAGCCTTTATGCGCTATAATGCCTACTTCAGCTAGTCCTTCACCATCTATTCCAAAGTTTTCCATACAATTCCAACATGCTTCCTTGTCTTTAGAAGTGGCTCCATGTTAAGAGGACTCTAAAAATGATAAAGAAAAGAACATAAAGAAAGATCAAGATCAAAGACCCTCCCTATCATCCAATTCTTTTCATGATGTCTCTCCTCCACTTCATGGTTCTTTTGATCATTTACACCCTTTGTCATTCATTCCACCATGTCTTAAGTCTTTTCCTAAGCAAGATCAAGCTACTACCCACATCATTGAGCTTATTGACAATCAAGATGACCTTACTTCCATTAAGGTTATTAAAAATGGTGTTGTTACTTCTAATGTTAAGCCTATTGAAAATCAAGAGAAAAATTATGCGGTTATGCTATCCAAAGATCCTTGTCAAGATCAAAGTCTTCCATCTTCCTATTCTACCAATCCATGTTCACTTCCACTTTCTACTCTACCTAAGTCTTTGCAAGCTGTGAACAATCCTATCAAATAAGGTGCTCCTATTCAAGATGTTCACGATCCTATTGAAAATCATAATGCTCACTCTAAAGATGTTGATGTCCTTGGTTATCATATAGATGTTGATGAACTTATTGATTATCCTTTTGCATCTTCCACATCCATCCTTGGACCTCTTCCACCAATACTAAGGGCTTCACGTCTTCCTTCCATCTTAGGTCCTTATGTCCCTTCACTTTCCCCTCCTAACTCTCCTAATTCATCATTCATCTTGGGTCCTTACGTCCCTCCATCTCCTATCTTTCCTCAAGATCAATATAGATGCATACCCTTGAATCCTTTTCATCCACCCACCCATCTAAACCAGTCATATCCTCCTTCTTCCACAAGTCCCAAGTTTGTTGGAAGTAACTTGAATATTCAATACAAGAAAAAGAAGCAATACAAGAATCCATCAAAAAAAGAACATCACCATGTCTCCTCTAATCAACATGGAGGCATGAAGTCAAAAGAGATATCTAAGAAGAAAACTACAAGACAAGTATGGGTTCCAAAATCTATCATTGAAGATATTCCCTCTAAATCATCAAAAGGAAATGAAAAACCTATGGCCATATGGATTCCAAAGTCTTTCTTAAAAGAGTCTCGTGTTGAACAAAAATTAAAGTTGACACTCAAGCTTCCAAAGGCTTCCACTTCATCTTCTTCCAAAAATAATCTTTCATTACATGCACCTAAACCACAACATCTGCTATCCATTCACCATGTTCCTTCACGGATTCCTTCATTTACGTTTCCTCCATCCTCTTTCCACCCTTCAAGGTGTGTGTCTATGTTGATCTTGCCTTCCTTTCCATCTACGCTTTTCCAACCCTTCCATTCATTATCCTTCTACCTTCTATCTCTTTTCCTCATTTGCCTATTCCTCCTATCTTCCAACCTCACTCGCTTTACATAAAACCTTATCCTCCATTTTTCTCCTCCATCTTCCTTTCCCTAACAACATCTTTGAGCATATCATTTTGAATCTTTGGTATATCATGGTTTATTCTTTCAAGGAGCATTATCTAAAAAGCTTGCCTTCTTCCAAAAAAAAATAAAAATAGAAAAATGAAAAAAAAAGAAAAAAAGAAAAAATTGAAGATGTGACATGGTGAAAACCTGGAAACGGGCACCTTGGTAGCAAAAGTAAAGAGAAATAAATTTTTCCTATGGTGAAAAGCACTCCCTTGTGGTGCCTTGGATAAGTCCCATGATGAAAACCTAGCAATCAGGTATCATGCATAGTTCTTCTACATATTTCATTCATTCCATCTTCCATCTTTGATCTTGGCAATGTTGACCTTATACACGAACATTTGGCTATCTTGTGAGCTATCTTACGATGATCTTGCTTTCATTCCATTCATGTTCAACCTTCATATTTATTTTTCCTCCATTCATTCTAGTCTTTCGCTATCCTCTTCCCCTTTGGTCTTGATATAATAAAAAAAAAGTAAAACATGATGTTATGAAGCCTCTTGACATGACTAGTCCTTTGGACTGCATCCTTTCCTTCTTTTTCATTCTGCTTCTGTGACTTATCCTATGCTAACCTTTCATTGCTTGTCCAAATGCACTTTACATGACAATTTTTCCCTAGCTTGGGTACTCTTGAGGAGTTTATCCTTGAGGATTTCTTCCCTGCATTCTCCTTCATTCCCTAGTCTTTCATCTCTTCCATCATCTTGCTACTCCCTCTTGTTCTCTACCTTGCTAGACATTGGGACTACATGATGTGATCTTTCTTGGGAGTGTGATTCCCGTTCTGTCTGGGGGCATCCTTTGTACATATTTATTGATTTTGAAAAAATTCCAAAAAAATTCATATATTATGCTGAAAAAATCCTAAAAATTGAAAAATATCCTTAAAAAAAGAGCATATTAGTGAAAACCTAGCGATAGGCACTTTGATGTATCTCCAAAAAATTTATATATTCCAAAAATACAAAAAAAATAAAATAAAATAAAATTCAAAAAAATAGTAAAAGTGCCTTGGTGAAAACCTGGAAATAGGTGCCTTGGTAGCAAAAAAAAAAGAAAAAAAAAGAAAAATCCAAGTGGTGAAAACCTGGAAACATGCACTACTTGAGGCCTTTGCACCCCTATTTCTTAGCATGCGTCCTCGACACTTAACCTTTCTCCATCATGCCTTGTCCTTGTTTCCTTGGTTTGGAATTGGTCTTTGTCTAGGTGGCATAACTGTGATTAGCTTTGGTCTCTTGGATGCGTCAGTCTTTAGGACACCTCGTGAATGGTGTTTTTCAACACCACCCCAACTATGTTTTTCAACACAACCCCTGACATCGAGTGTTTTTTAACACTTATTAGTTTGGTCTTATCTAGTTTTGTCATGAGCTTTTACTTGCTTGCAAGCATTTTATCCTTATCCTCGGAACTCAATATCAGTGAACACACTTAAATTTTTAAACACAACACTTAATGCTTGAGATATGTCATTGATCTTTTCTTTGTGTCCTGACTATTATTGATTTTTGTTGAGTGCCCTTGTCTAATAAGTCTCTCCATGATGCATAGCTAGAGGACTTGGGGCGTGGGGCATGTTTTTTTTGCTTTTTGGCTTGTGGGTGTGCTCTCGAAGCTCTTGAGTGTCTCTTGTTATTCCCTAGAAACACTTAGGAGATTTGAGGCATCATCCTTGACTATTTTTGTACAACCATTCTTATGGTCATTTTGGCATCTATGCGTTGATGCGAGAGTGGTTTTGCTACATTAAATTGGGTAAGCTAACATCAAATTCATCTTGACCTTTATGTCTTTGATGCTTATGTTAGAATCTTTCCACATTTCAATCCGATATAAATCATATTCATATTTTCATAGTTGCGCTTGTGACTAGTGATGATTGTGTGATTTTACGATGTCCATTAATAATGACCCAATGATGAAAATAAGTTCTTTACATTCTCTAATGAATGGTGAACATAAAATCCTATGTTACAGTTGCCCTATTGCAAGTACACCTTTTCATTTTCATGTAGCTTGCATTGTTAGACTGTATGATTAATTTGCATTTTTAGGCTACATTATGAGTTTGAGAGGGTTTTCCTTCATCTTTCTTGTGGACTTTTAATCAACTATGATAACGTTTTGATCTTCATTTCCTTATCTTTTTTCGTGATCTCAATCAAAATTTCCTATCTTAAACAGTTGATTGATTTTGGGGCATGCTCTTTCATGAGGCAAATTCTCTTTCTTCTCTCCATTTCTTTCCATCTCTTCCAAACTTCTATCTTCCATTCACTTTCATCCCACTTCTTTTCTTCTAATTCAACCTTGGGGCATAATCTTTCATGCTTAATGATCTACCTTGGTTATGTGATCCTTATCTTTCATCTTACATCAAGAACCTTATCTTTAGTTCAATCTGATCAAAATTATCAATTTACTATTTCTCCTCTATCTCATTTTGATTTCGATCATGAGGGGGCAGTACCTATCAAACTTCAATCCTTGATTCAACTTTATCAAACCTATCAATCAAACCTTGTTTGAGACTTGACAAAGGGTTGTAGTTTATTTGGATTCAATTTTTCATAGCCCATGAGTTAGTAGATCAAGATTTTGGTAGAAACTATGTGCATTTTTTTTCAAGTTTTTCTTCTTCTTGATGATGAATCAAAAAGATGTTTCAAAGATTGATTCAAAAAAAATGTACACAATTTCTACCAAAATCTTGATCTAATAGATTGCAGTTTAATTGATTGAGTAGAATTAGTAAGGGTAATAGACTATGCCATACACCTAAGTTTAAATCTCTAAAATGTACAATTAATAGAAATGATATTCAACATAAAGTAATACTCCCTATCAAGTTGCAAAGAAAAAGACAAATTTGACATAAAATATTTGAAAGGAAAAGAAATCAAATAATTAAGTAAATTGGTATTAAGAATGAATAAAACCTATTTTTAACAAAATCAATTTATGACATCCAACCAAGGTATAAATACCTTACCTCATATAGTATTTAAACTTGCGACCTCTTTTTGCAAGAGTACAATTTCTCCAGCCATTAAGCTAGCTTAGATGGACATAAATAAACTAATCTAATGAATCCATATATAGGAGGAGAGAGAGAGAGAGAGAGAGAGAAAGAGAGAGAGAGAGAGAGAGAGAGAGAGAGAGAGAGAGAGAAGCAACTTCAAATTGCAAGATAGAGTGGGATGGGAAAATTTGTTGCACATGTGTGCGTGTGTGTGCACACACATGTGTACCTCTATATGTATGTATGTATGTATGTATGCATACACACACACACACATATATACATGTATGCATGCATTAATGTATATTACACACACATTTATATGTATGACTTTTTATCAAAAAAATGCACTTGGGTTAAGTCTAGATGAGGTTTTTTACATATAAAAAGCCGATCATGGTTTGTAAATAAAAAATATGTATGAAGTTTTACACATACACATTAAGGTTTGTAATTAGGATTGGATGGAAAGGCTAAGGATTGAGAGCTTCATTTCCCTCCTTTTAATGTGTTTTCTTCTTCTAATTTTTTTCTCAAGTTCATCATTATCAAGTGGGTATTTGTCAAATTACCACCATAATTTCACATATCTCCTGATATTTCTAACTCTATATTTTTTAAAATAAATTTAATAACATTAACTATATTATTCTACACTTCATTATTTACAATCTTAAAAAATCAATTTTCAATTAGTTTGGTGCAGGTTATTTGACCCACATGAACATGTATCTAATTTGTAGCATGTGTCCACTATGAAAAATCATAAAAAATACTCAACAAAGAATATTAAAAAAATACAAAATATCTAGTACTCACTCTTAACTCAAATTTGAAATAAATTATATATATTAATATTTTACAATTCATTATTTACAATTTTAAAAATATTAAATTTTAATTAATTTGGTGTAGTTATTTGATTCACACAAACATGTATCTAATTTTCAAGATGTATCCATAATAAAAAATATATATTTTAAAAAATAATAAATAAAAAATTAGAACAAATTGTGCAACTTCTAGTACTTATTCTTAACTATCTTTCTACCAAACGGTATTCTAAAATACTAAATGCAACTATATCTTTTTTTTCCTCCCATCTTGAACACTATGTTATATTTTGTTGAAAAAGAGGAACACTTTTTTATGTGGGAAGGATATGACCTCCTTGATCTTATCCATTTTTGAAAAAAAAGTAGTTTATATTTAATAAATTCAGAGACTACAATTTTTGTTCTTTTGGTATCTTGATGCAGGAGTATCCTAGAGTAGTTGGCAATCCTTTATGTCAGTGTGTTATGTTGGAAGGTTGGATTGTTTCTGTGTTACTCGGTTGCATCTTTGATCGAGGAGTGAGCGGTCATTGAAGAAGCTCGGTCGCTGAAGGAACTTGGTAAACTCTAGTGCTCAACAGAACCTATGCTCGACGATGCTTGTGGTGCTCGGTAGATATGGTTTCTTGGTGATGCCTAGCATGCTCAGTTGTTTTTACTGTCTCTTGGTAGTTTGGCTTACCGACTAGACTTCTTGAGGGTTTGGTTGGCCGAATTGATGTATTTAATGTTGGTAGATGATGTTACATTCTCCTAGGTAGATCTATAGGCCAACATGGAGAATTAAATAATTGTAAGGCTATTTGAGAGATGACTTGTATTGAATTTAATATTTGTTTTTTTTATAAGCTGACTTGGCTTAGGAGTTAATTATTTCTTCTAATTGACTTGTGGTTGAAAAAATATATTTAAGGAAGGTCTGGGTAGTTGTTTGGGGGGTCAGTCAGGAGATCTGGAGAAGGATAATAATTGGATCCTGTGTGATCTTGCAGATCAGATTGTTTTGTATGATATTTGTAACAACATAGCTAGTGGTTGCAGACTTGGAGACAAGGAGGTTTCTTGGTGTCTTGCAAGCTCAAGTTTAGATCTGCCTTAGTGTTACTAGTTGCTGATGCATTAGAGAGTTGGACTAGCTAGAGGATTTCATAATTACTCTTGTAATTATTTATATTTGGCCCTAACTCGCAAGGCCTTACAGCTGGGCATGTTGAATAAAAATTCTATTTGAGTATTCTCTTGTTGTGTTTCCACTAGTTTTTTTGGAAGTGTAGGGTTTGGATTATCCATTTTTGGGATTTTCTTGGTGGCACTGCATTAGGTGGTATCAAAGCTTGAAGTTCTTGAGTGTGTAAACTGATTGCCGAGTAGAGGCAGTTTGCACTTGGACCTTGGGTTGGTGATTTGTTACCTTGGGTTTTCGTAGATCTTTAAGGATGCCTCTGAGAAGATTGGACCCTAGGATGATAGCAGATCTCTGTGATAATATGGAGTCTAGGACTAAAGAGAAGGTGAAAGCTAATTTCAGATCTAAGATAGAATTGATGAAGGATGACATGATCCCTAAGATTGTGAGGGCTATGGCTGGTATACCTTATAATCTTAGTACTGAGGATGGTTATGAGGAATTTGCTGAAGACTTTGAAGCTACTGGATCTAGTGGAGATGATAGAACCGATTAGAGGGATAGATCTAGTGAGGTCAAAACTGGTTGATTGTAGAGATTTGGAGCTCGATTGAGTACTAGTTACTGAATGGAAATTTTTAACTTCTTTGGTACTTTGAGACCTAGGGATTTGATTGGTTGGATTGGTGAGTTAGAAGAATTCTTTGAGCTTGAAGAAATTGAAGATCCTCTTAGAGTGAGGTTGACATAGACTAAGTTGAAAGGACGTGCTACTCTTTGATGGAAATAATTGTAGAGAGAAAGAGAAGATGAAGGTGAAATGAAGATCAATCGGTGGAGGTTGATGGTTACAAAATTGAAAGCTAAGTTCATACTTGCTGACTATGAACTTGAATTGTTGAAGAAGTTACAAAATTTGAGGCAGAAAGATTTGACTATTGAAGACTATACCGAGGAGTTCTACAAACTTACTATTCGGTATGGACATAGAGAACTTGGTAAGGAAAAGGTAGCTCGATATGTGAATGGTTTGAGATTTAATATTCAAGATGAGATTGGTATGCTGAAGATTGATTCAGTTGAGGATTCTTATCAGTATGCTCTGAAGGAAGAAGATAAGTCGAAGAGGAGATTGTTGGAAAGTTGACTATACTAGTGCATATGACCTAATATAGTGTTGTCATTATGGCAACAAAGTCATAAAGTGTTTTGGAGTTAGTGCACTTGATGAGAAGATCAAAAATTGGCTAAGTGTAGAAGACTAGATAGTAAGCAGAGCACCAATAGTTCAAAGTATTAGCGCACATGCATATGATCAAGTTATGGTATGCACCCTAGAAGATAAGTTGGTTAGAATATATTCATGCTTAGTCTATGAGCACATGATCAGATATGCAGGTATGAAAAAGTTACATCCAGTTGAAGTGACACAGTCAGTGAATGCCAAAGAAGAACAATACAAGTAGCTGACTGTTGATATTTTGGTTAGTAGTTATATTATTATGTTGTAAAGGCTATGTGCGTATTGTAATTATGTTGTAGACATATAATTATGTTTTTTTGTAAACAATCTTGAGACAATTCAATTGGAAGCATTGTATGTAATTGGTTAAAGGGCCGACCTAGTTAATTTTTTTTTATGCACATATAAATATTAGATGCACCATTGTAATTAAGCATGAGAGTTTTTATAGAGTCGAGATAAGAAGAGAAGAAGTGTGTGAAGAGTTGATATGTTGTATTAGAGCTTTGCAAAAGGTCAAAGCATCAACGCATCAAAGGAACTGATCAAACAAGCAGTGTCACCGTGATTGTTTATCTAGTAGATATAGTGTGTATCTAAGATCAGAAGGTTGTAGCTTTCATCACTTGAGCAGTGAGCTCTAGGATAGTGTGTCCACACCCCTAATAGGGTTATTGTAAAAGACTCCTAACAGGGTCTGACCCTTGACAAGGTCACTGTACTAAATACATTGTAAAGCAACTCCTAACAGGGTTAAGGATCTTCTAACAAGAATCATAAAACACTAGTATAGAATATTAGTGGGTGTTTATTCCCACTAGGGTTTTAACCTATTTGGGTTTCCCCATAACCATATTGGTGTTATGTGTTGTGTTCATATTTCTTATTTATGTTGATGTTCATTTCAGTACTTAAGCATTCAAGTTAAGATTAAAGAGTGAAAAAAAATGAATAAATATAGTGAACACTAATTCACCCCCTCCCTCTCAGTGTTCCCATTCCTAACAATTGGTATCAGAGCTCTGGTCCTTAGCAAAGAAGTTTAACCACTTGAGGAGATCATGGAAAAAGTAGAAATGAAACATTTGAAAAGAAATCTTGAAGCTTCTCTTGAAGCCCTAGACAGATCTGAAAAATAAATTGAAGAACTAAAAGAAAAATTTAGTGATGTCCAAGTAGTCATCAAAAGGCTAAAAAAGGATTTGAAAGAATTCTCTACCAGTGATTTAGGGATAATGATCAAGAAGATGAATGAAGAAAATTCATTCCTGAAAGAACAGATTGAAGAATTAGATGATAAGTTAACTAACAATCAGGAAGTCTATGATGAACGGATGAAAGAGAACCTTCAACTCAATGAAGAATTGAGGCAAGAAAACATGGAAATATTGGAGCTAAGAAACAGAAAAGAAATCTTGGAATTTGAATTGAAAGAGGCAAAGAAACATATTGATAAATTGCACACTAGTTCTAATTAGATAGAATCTCAGTTATGTGCAAGAAGACTTAAATGTGATACTAGCTACATTGGATACAATGAAGCACAAAACCAGATTGACAACATGCGAGCAAGAATGAAAGCACCAAAAGACACCTCAAATGCTAAGGAGACTGGAAGTCAGACTAAAAAACATGTTGAACCATCCAAGAATGAGCGCAAGTCAGTAGATCGAACTTGTTATGCATGTAACAAGCATGGAAATATAGAAAGGAATTGTACAGAGGCAAGACCTTTCAATGGTTACTGTTATTCATGCAATAAATTTGGTCATAGACCTATAAATTGTAAGAAAAGTCAGAAGATTAAGACTCAACATAATCAGAGAAATCAGAATCAGCCAAATGTAAGAAGTTCTTAGAATGTTACATGTCAGATATGTAACTATAATGGTCACTCAGCAAGACAATGTAAAATGGTGACCCATGTCAATGCACCAAGGAATATAAGGCCTCCAGTCATTTGTCACTCTTGTAACAAGGCTAGACACATCTCAATGTTTTTTAGATCAAAGATGCAAGGTCAGGAAAGCCCTAAAAAGCCCGAAGAACCAGTATTGGACACCAAAGGAGAAGTTAAGTTTGTGAAAGCTTTAGATGATGTGAGCATGATCTAGTCAGAGGTAAAGAAGGATAAGGTTGATGAATATGTATTGGATGCATCCACAGTGGACACACCCTCTACAACAAGATGAATAGCCCTCAGGGTCGTAGGGGGAGCTAATTTAGCTCTAGACCCCTGCGCAACTGGTATATTCACTCTCTGAGTATGCACCTTTGGACTTAACCTTTTGGAGACTATCATAACCTGTGTGCAAGAGCACACTAGCTGATTATTTATAGAATAAAAATTGGAAATTATATATGACAGCTTGGTTTACGTGGCAAGCATTAATGGAAAAATTCTTACTTTAAAGTACACATAAGCCTTTAGATCTCTCATTGCATTCAAATTAAGAGCATTTGGAGAGAAGAGAATCCCTAGCATTTTATAGAAAAGGATTGTAGTTTGATTCACTAGTGATTAGTAGTGCATTTGATTGGTTATGGAAGCCCTAATCCATCGCACAGATCCAAAAGTCTTGAGATCATTTGGAAAGCGATATACAAGTAAGTAATGCCTACTCCCATTTTATTTGATGTGGTGGAGAAGAAGAGATATGTGTTTAAGAGGCATCCACTCAAGTGCACATTAGATGACCTAGAACATGTGTTCTCTCACACTCCAATGGGTGTTATGCATGTGGAAGATATTATGGCATACATATATTGCAAGAAGGAACCCATAGGTTTGGATAGAATAAGAGCGCACATGGAAACAATGATGAAACTTGACAAAACCTTCATGGATGAGTATGCGCAGTTGGATAATCATCCTATAGTGGAATATGCTATGACATATGAGTTCTATGAGTTGGAATGGATCAAGATCCTACTCAGTAGGATCTCTGATGACCTATTTTGGATAGGTGAAGTACTGGGGAGGATAACAAGAGATTTAATTCATGAGATGATAGGACTCTCAAAGATATGCGCCATTCTTCCAGTGGCCAAGGACACCAGAAAACTTGTAGAAGAGGCTTGCAAATCAAGAAGTGATAGTCGTAGAATGACAATAGAGCCTATAGAGGAGAAAGACATCAAATTGAAGTCCATGATACTGGGTTACAGGTTCTAGCACACCAACAAAGTAAATGGTATGTCAGCGGCCACCATTCTAGCAACAATAAGATTGGTAAGAGAGAATGGAGAGTTTAATTTGTGTGAGATCTTGCACGCACAACTAATAGACAACATAAGAGCCATCAAGCATGACAAGACCAAGATATTCAGGTTTGGTCTTTAATAATCTATATTTACTTCCATATTCTTGGAAAGGTGTCTAATTTGTATCTAGACAAATCAATTCCCACAATACCTTAGATATCTCTCAAGGCATGTCCTGAAAGTACGTTGAAGGATTACATGACATTGGAATTGAAGACATTTAGAGCCAAAATTCAGATGAGATACAGAATTCCAGAGAAGATAGTGGAAAAATACAAGGATAGTATTTGTTTCATGGTAGAGACTAATACAACATGCATGGAGGTTGTTGAACCAAGAACAAACTGGATTCATCCACTGGGATATGAAGTTGAAGAGCCTATTCTAGAGGCTTATGCTCAAGTTATGTTGTCAGCACCTAAGGACCCCAATGAACCTAGATGGGGGACTTATGAAGAGAAAACAAGAGAAGTAGATGTTGTATTGAAAATCGTAGCAACACAAAGAAAAGTTGCCAAGGTTACCTCATAAATTTTGAGAATTCATGGAGTATCACGAGAAGACTTAGACAAAGCAAGGCAAGAGAAGATTTCTTTGGAAATAGAGAGAGCAGCTGTAGCAAAGGAAAAATATGATGAAGAAGGTGAAAATAGAGAAATCATATATTCAAAAGGGTAAAACTAATGTTACTCCTCCTGCACCCATGGTAACAATTTGACGCAGGGGCAGGGTAGATACAAGAAGAATCAAGCAGAATTGAGTCCACTTGAATCCACAACAAGCCCTTGCTCAAAGTTACACAATGGAAGCAATATAAATATCACATGAATACAATGGAAACACAATGGATATGATACAATCAATTGGCAGCAACAACAGAGAATTATATTATTTCTTTCAACATGCCCGGCTGTGAGGCCTTCCGGGTTTCAGCCTTATACAATGAGAATTATGAATTCAAAATTACAGCTTGCATCCTATCTTTTTCTCCAATGATGTATCTTGATAATAATTCCTATATCTCCCCATGATCCTCTACTACATCAATCTAGACCCCTTATATAGCCAGCTAAGCCACAGGTCAACCAATCAGGCATTTAATTACAATATAGGTCCAGTCTCAAGATTTAAACCAAAACTAATGCTAGAATGAATATAAATTGATGAAACTTTGGATTTGGATCCTAAATTGACCCAAGAACATTCCTTTAAGTGTGCAAGGTCCCATATGAGCACACAGAACATCACAAGAAGAAACACCACACGTTTCACCCAAAAACTGGCAGGAAATAGGTCCTAAGGAAAAATAGGCATAACTTTTTACTCATAATGAATTGGAGTTTGCACTCTTGGGAAATGATATTAATTTAGGTCCACTTTAATTTATTAAGTTTGAAAAATAAAATTCCTTATAGATCAAGGTCACCAACATGAACAATCAACACCAAAACTGCAGTAACAACTTGGATGTGAAACTGGCAGAAAATAGGTCTTGTGCCAAAAAGGCCATAACTTTTGACTCATAATGAATTGGAAGCTGAACTCTTGGAAAATGGTATTAATTTAGGTCCTCTTCAAGTAAATCAGTGAAAAAAATAAAATTCCTTATGGATCAAGAGAACCAACATGAACAATCAGCACCAAAATTGTAGGAAAACACTGTTCCGACGGCAAGGAAAATAGTTGTAACTTTGAAATAGTCCATCCAAACTTTACGTGCTCATAGGAGAAGGTTCCCAAATAGGTCCAAAACATGATGTAAGTTTTTCACACCATGAAACCATTAAATTCAAAGATATAAAGAAAAAAATAGCAAACAGGTACATAAATCAGAAAATGTTTTTGGTTGATGCAAGATTGCCAAAGACCCAAGATGCTCCTGCATCACAATTGACCTTATAGCTCCTCTTGAGTATAAGGAAATTCCAAAAAGGAAGAAAGAGATTAGCACTGTTCATCCATCCTCGTGAGTAACTAGAAATAGACAAAATATTCAAGCACCTCCAGAAGTAAGTTTCAGACCTAGCCTTAGTGTGTTAAGTACAAGGATTATTGATGAAGGGAGGATAGATCAAGTAGGGAAGTTCTATGAGAAGTATAGTGAAATTGACAAATCAAAAATTCATAGAATGATTATCAAACATATGCTAAAGTTCAAAGAGACAGTCCTAGAACTAAAGACTATGATTCCAGATAATGTATGGAACATATTAGAATTCCTAAAATGACAAGAAATTGAAGAGGATCTAAGGATAAGAGAAAAGACTTTAGATGAAAACCTTCCAGTATGTTCTTTAGAGGAGAAATCTTTGTTGTTAGATCTGGTAAAGCCACATCTTAGAACCAAGTCAAGGACTTTACATATAATGGACAAGAATTATGAATTGGTTGCTAAGGAAACAAAGAAAGCATTTGAGAAGGTCTTCATGAACAGGCACATGTACACATCTACTGCACCTATAGCTCAAGTTCCCACTAAGTAAGTCAAGGTGGTAGAGCCCACAAATGTACCTATGACAGGTCCCCAGGACTTAGTGCCTATAGTTGAAACACAAATAGAGGCAGATAAGTCCATGCCCATGTTAGAGACACTCAAGGATGACTCAATATTTATTGATAATGTAAAAGTTACCATGGTGGCCATAGACATGGATTTGGACAAGTTTGAAGAAGCCTTTGTAAGCACTCAAGAGGCTGAGAACTTATGTGGTACCACTCCTCCTAATCAATAAGAAATATTGATTGAGGATATAACCAATGAAAAAGAAGAAAAGGTGATAGAAAAAGAAACAGAGAAAGAGAAAGAAAAGATATAAGAAGAAAAAGGAGAATAAGAGGTAAAAGGAAGTGAGAAAACATATAACCATTTGTTGAAATGCTAATCAAAGTAAAGAAAGAAGTAGAGGACAACATTCCTATCACTCCACTACCCTCAACAACATTGTTGTCAACTTTGACACCTAACACAACTAGTTTGGATTCATGGGGAGAAGAAGATCTGATCAAAATCAATGTCTTAGCAATGGAGAAGGCCAAGGAGAAACAAGTAATGAGGAATCTCCTCTTTATAGAATCAGTAAATATCTTGAACAACCTGTTACTAGCCGATAAGAAAGTGTCCAAGGTACACTCTATTGATAATGTAAGTGCAATTCTTTCATAGTTCAAGAGTAATTTCTCTAGATTGGAAGAATCAACATCATTAGTTGTAGAGGAGAAGTATATACATAAAATGATAAATGATTTGGTCAGTAACTTCTCACTAGACCTTAGTTCACTCAAAGTTGGACAAGAAACTTTGAAAGAGTTTGCTACGAAAGGAAGAAAAATTATTGTTGATTGTATGGATCAAGATAAGTTAATTGATGACCAGTTCAAGAAGATCCAAGAAGCAGAGGCCATGATTGAAAAAGTGAGGAGGTCAGTAGAAGATCCCTTTATTGATATAAACATGCGAATAATGTATATTAGGGATAGATTGACAAAATTGAGAAGGCAGAAAAGGAGATGTCAAAGATAAGGGCTAGGCAGACTCAACTTAGAAATGCACTTGCACCCTCCCTAGATGTGTTGAATTATAATATCAAGGAGATCGATGCCACCATAGTGACATATGATCAAGGACCTAGTTCAAATTTGTAGAAGATGGAGAAGCTACAGTATGCATTATGCGCCCATCTCCAAACAATCAATGCATTGATTGCATTTTGGAAGCAAGAAATCCAAAACTTATAGATTTCATAGATGGATGTCCTTTCAGTATAAGTACTTGTACAAATTCAATTTTGTAACACCTTTTTCATTAATGTTAGAGGGGGAGTATGTATAGAATATGGAGCTATGTAAAGAAAATGTATAGTAAGAAGATATAAGATATGATTAAGTGTTTTTTTGTATTAAGGGATAGTTAGTCACTTTTCCATATTCCTTTGTTTCCATCAATGAAAAAGGGGGAGATTGTTGGAAAGTTGACTATACTAGTGTATATGAATTAATATAGTGTTGTCATTATGGAAACAAAGTCATATAGTGTTTTGGAGTCAGCACACTTGATGAGAAGATAAAAAATTGGCTAAGTGTAGAAGGCTAGACAGTAAGCAGAGCACTAGTAGTTTAGAGCATCAACGCATGTGCATATGACCGAGTTGTGGTATGCGCCCTAGAAGATAAGTTGGTTAGAATGTATTCATTCTTAGTTTATGAGTGCATGATCAGATATGTAGGTATGTCAAAGTTACATGCAGTTGAAGTGACACAGTCAGTGAATGCTAGAGAAGAACAATACAAATAGTCGACTGTTGGTATTTTGGTTAGTAGTTATATTATTATGTTGTAAAGGCTATGCACCTATTGTAATTATGTTTTAGACATATAATTATGTTTTTTTGTAAACACGCTTGAGCCAATTCAATTGGAAGCATTGTATGTAATCAATTAAAGGGCCGACCTAGTTAATTATTTTCTATGCGTATATAAATAATAGATGCGCTATTGTAATTAAGCATGAGATTTTTTTATAGAGTTGAGATAAGAAGAGTAGAAGTGTGCAAAGAGTTGATAAGATGTATTAGAGCTTTGCAAGAGGTCAAAGCATCAACACATCAAAGGAATTGATCAGACAAGCAGTGTCACCATGAAAGTTCATCCAGCAGATATAGTGTGTATTTGAGATCAGAAGGTTGTAGCATTCATCACTTGAGCAGTGAGCTCTAGGACAGTGTGTTCACACCCCTAACAGGGTTATTGTAAAAGACTCCTAATAGGGTCCGACCCTTGACAAGGTCACTATACTAAATACATTGTAAAGAAACTCCTAATAGGGTTAAGGATATTCTAACAAGGATCATAAAACACTAGTACAGAATATTAGTGGGTGTCAATTCCCACCGGGGTTTTTACCTATTTGGGTTTCCCCATAAACATATTGGTGTTATGTGTTGTGTTTATGATTCTTATTTATGTTGATGTTCATTTCAGTACTTAAGCATTCAAGTTAAGATTAAAGAGTGAAACAAAAAGAATAAATACAGTGAACACTGATTCACCCCCCCTCGTAGTGTTCTCATTCCTAATAGAGATAACATGGTAATTCTTGAGGGAAGGAGAAGCTTGATCACCCAGTGAAGGATAAACCAACTGCTAAAGATGAACTAAAAACTATTGAGCTGAGGAAGAGAATAGGTAGGGTTTCTTTTAAGGGTACTTGTTATAATTATGGTGAAGAAGGACATAGATCTTTTGATTGTACACAAAAGAAGACTGGTGATCATAGAATTATTGTGGTGAATGATAATATATTGAATGAACCTGAGATAGAGATTGAAAACTTTCTGATTCAAAGAAAATTCCTTGGTACTAGGGTGAATCCTTGTCAAAGGAGTAACTTGTTCAGAACTCGGTGCAAGTCAGGAGGTAAAATTTTTGATGTTATTGTGGATAGTGGTAGTACTGATAACCTTGTGGCTGAGGAGATGGTTCAGAAACTTGGTTTGAAGAGAGTAAGACATCCTTATCCTTAAAGGATTGGTTGGTTACAAGATATTCATGCTTTAGAAGTGAGGGAGCAATGTCTTATTGATTTTCAAATTGGCTAGTATAAGGATCAAGTGTTGTGTGATATTGTAAATATGAGTAGTTGTCATATATTGATCGGTAGACCTTGGCAATATGATTGTAGGGCTGTGCATGACTGTTACAAGAATGTGTTTACTACTGAGAAGGATGAAATGAATTTTTCCTTGATGCCTTTTCTGGATACAACACTCAGTAAGAGGAACCTGAGTTTTGGAAGTTGAGTTGAGTTGTCAGATCCTGAGAGGGTTGATGATCAGTATGGAGAACAAACCTGTGGATTGTCAAGGAAATACTTGAAGAGGCAAAGAAAGCAGAAGTGGAAGAGTTGCAAGTTGAGGACATGTATGTGAAGAACCAATTTGGGGTTTATGTGTTGAATCCCGCAAGATGTTCTTCCATCCATTTAGAACATCTTTTTGCACCTGGGGTGTCTGATGCAAGAGCATCCTAGGGTAGTTGACAATCTTGTATGTTGGTGTGTTATGTTGGAAGGTTGGAGTGTTTCTATGTTACTTAATTGTAGATTTGACCCAGGAGCTTGGTCATTGAAGAAGCTTGGTCATTGAAGGAACTCGGTAAACTCTAGTGCTCGATAGAACCTATGCTCAATGATACTTGTGGTGCTTAGTAGATATGGTTACTTGGTGATGCCTAGCATGCTTAGTTGTTTTTACGCTTGGTAGTTTGGCTTACTAACTAGAGTTCTTGAGGGTTTGGTCGGCCGACTTGATGTATTTAATGTTGGTAGTTGATGTTACATTCTCCTAGGTAGATCTAGAGGCCGACATGGACAATTAAATAATTATAAGGCTATTTGAGAGCCGACTTGTATTGTATTAGATTTTTTTGTTTTAGAAGCTAACTTGGCTTAGGAGTTAATTTTTTCTTCCAGTCGACTTGGGGTTGAAGAAATGTATTTAAGGAAGGTTTGGGTAGTTGTTTGGGGGGTTAGTTAGGAGATCTAGACAAGGATAATAATTGGATCCTACATGATCTTCTAGATCAGATTGTTTTGTCTAATATTTGTAAAAACATAGCTAGTGGTTGCAGACTTGGATACAAGGAGGTTTCTTGGTGGCTTGCGAGCTCAAGTTTAGATCTTCCTTATTATTTCTACCAGTTGTTGGTGTGTTGCAGAGCTGAAATAGCTAGAGGATTGTAAAATTACCTTTGTAATTGTTTGTACTTGGCCCTAACCCAGAAGGCCTTACAGTAGTGAGCCAGGCATGGTGAATGAAAATTATATTTGAGCATTCTGTTGTTGTGTTTCTGTTGGTTGTTGTTGATAGTGTAGGGTTTGGATTATCCATTTTTAGGATTTTATTTGTGGCATTGCGTCATATCTTTAAAGTTTGAGTGCAAGAGTCTTGAATTAATCCTACAAGTTCAATTTTAACTAATTTGGAGAAAAAATGGGCACTTATACCCCCTTTTTTATTCACTATCTAGGTGCACTTACCCTAGTATTGTCACCTCTTCCACCTTTGCAAGAGAAGCCACTTGGTTACTTGCTATGTGGCACATGCCATCATATACTATGTATAGCTTTTAACTCATGAAAATTTGTTTGTCTTTTAATAGGACATTCATAGAAATTTTATATTATAGATTTTTCCTTAAAGATTTCAAGGAACCTAAATTTCTATATTAATACTGTCCTCCTACAGTCGCTTTGCCAACATGTCCCATCATCCTCTTGCCATCCCAAAAATAAAACCCTTAGTCCTCTATCACCGAAACCCATCCCCACATCTCCACTTCTACCCATCATCCTCCTAACCCTTTTTAGTTATTGTGACACCCTTTTCTATCATTTTTTCCCCTTTTGCTTTTAACATCACTTGCAAAAGGAGTACCCACCCTTATAATCACTATCCTAACCACTTATGTCACCAACCCTTTGCATAGTTTTTCTCATTTCTCCATTTCTTCATGATTTTTTGTCATCACTTTCATCTCAAGAAACATTGAGGTTAGGAGTCCAATCCCTCCATTGTTCACCTAGACACCCTTCTAGTAACCGATCATGTTGGGAGTACAAATATCCAAAGTCACTCCTCTATATCCCTCAACTTATTTTTTCACTATTGCTTCCTCATCCATCATAGACTTGTACCAATCTCGCTATAGGTTTCATATCCTACATTTGGTCAATCGCCATTCTCCCTATCAACAATGATGATGATCCACTCTCCTCTACCTCCTAAAAAAATTACTCTCTTTCTCAACAAATGGTGAAATTTCCACATGTGGTACCTCTGGATTCTCAATTTGTAGAAGAATTTATTAGATCTCCAATAAGGCTACATCAATTGATAAAAACTGCTAAAATGGAGATATGGAGATAAAGATATCAAAAATCTCGAACATAAAAGCACATGAACTCTTTGTTTAGTCTTGCCCAACTCTTTGATTATTAAATACATTGATGTAAAGATCAATGACACCAAAGTATTACCATGTCCATAGAGTTGAAATGAATGTTTAATAGGCTTCACTAGATGATAGAGTGGAGCTCATGGAAGAGACTCAAAACTCTTTCACCTCTGAGTTTACCAATATAAATTCCAAATTTGAAAAGTGAGAGATTGATTTCGCCAACACAAAATTATGTTGAATTACATATCTAGTCCCAAGTAAGAGAAAACAACTTGGAGCTACAAAATTAAAAAGGAAATCTAGTCTCAAGTTACAGTAGACCTAGTAAGAGTATAAAAAGATAAATCTTCAAATCTATAGATAGAAATTGAAAAAGCTAAACTTGGCCCTCGAGGGATACTGGAAAAGAGTCAAAAAAGTTGAAGAAACATAGCAAAAGAGATTTGTTGAGACAAAAAAATCACATAAAACTATTTCACACTCCTAATGTTATTAAGTGAGCAAATTCACGTGTTCATATTTTTATGTCTTTCACAACTGATTAGTGTAATGAAGCTCACATGTTACAACTTATTTAAAAAACCAAAGGAAAATACAACAACATATGCAAGGATCCAAAGGTTAGATTTCATGAGTGTTTCATAACATTGTATTTGACTCAAGTGGATCATGCCTAGCAGATATTTCATAAACTAAAGTAAATATAATGAGCTAAGATCTATTGAAATTTGTAAAGACTGAACTTCTGACACAAATGCCACATTAGAAAAAATAATAAAGACTAAGGAATTGGTCAACAAGTCAAAGGTTGAATGCACAAGGAAACTAGATATGAAGGGATTCTTTATAATATAGGAATAAAAGAAATACAATAATGACCAAACTATAGAAAAGATGGGGAATACCTCTGTTTCCAAGAAAAGTGGAATGTTGACCATCTGTCAAATGTACTAACATAATCACAATAATAGATGTTATATCGACTCAATATAAAGGATTCAACCAACTTGTCTATATAACAACTCAAAAAGATATCGACCAACTATTGAATCAAAACAATGTAAGATAAAGATTAGATTAAATATGAACTTCCATATTAATGACAATGTAAACAACAAAATTACCAATACTACTAGGATGAATAGATAGGAGCATAAGCACTATAAAGAAAGTCCTTTTTGAAAGAAGTTATGATCACTTGTTCACAAAAATCATCAAGGGTGAGATTATTGTGGGAGTGCGTTTCCACCCTACCACAAAGAATTAATGATTCCCCAGAATCTTTCTTAACATGAAAGATGCCCATCCCATCTCCAAGAAGTCTAATCAAGAAAAACTGAGAGGAGTAATGGAATAGTGTGTAATAACATACATACTTCAAATGATAATAGAAGACATACTAATGATGAAGTATAATCATGTAATAGAACCAACATCTTTTCCACTCTAATAAAAAAACTTTCAAGTTCTCTATTTCAACTAGTGTAGTATCGTCAAAGATAGGTCAAAAGTCACAATCATGTATGCATATGTCCTCTGAAACTAACAATAACATCATGAATGCATGTGTCCTTTGAAGAAAACCAAGGATCTAGAAGCAATATCTTACCTTTTACTTTATCAAATATAAAATTATACTAAAATACTTAGTCTCAAGCATTTACTAAAATAAGAAAAACTCAAGCCATTCTTACAAGATCATCTCACACAATGAAGTATAACTATTTTCTTCATGCTAGTAGCAATAAGCATCTTTGTAGCTAGATCAAAAAAGTATACGAGGTATCTTGATAGATATAATACATAATGTTAGCTTGTGGTGACTAATCAGGAAAGTACTATCCAGGAAAGTACTGTACATTTTTCCTCCCGACTCGCCATTTGGGCCGACTACTTTTTCGGCCATTTGGGCCGACTACTTATAACTCATTCTAACCCTAAAGCGGGAAAATATTGTATAATATGGCTTAGGGTTAGGGATTTTTATGATGTATGATTTTAGTACTTGCGACAGAATTGGGCTGTAAGGGATTACGGATTGTAATCAGGTTGTAATCACTGGATAATAATAATATTGGACTCGCTGTTGGTGGACGTAGCCCAGGGATTGGGTGAACCACGTTAAATCTGTGTGTCTTGTGTTCTATTCTGTGTGGTTTATTATTTTCTGATATTAGTTATATTTGCACATAATTGTTATTTCTGCCTTGTTAATCCTAACAAGTGGTATCAGAGCGAGGTTATTTCATTCGTTCTTTCATCTATTCTCTGAAGCAGGTCTCACGAGTTAGTGGGAGAGTCTCTCGGTTAAGTGGGAGAAATGGCAGACGAGGGTAGGCTGAAGGTTGATAAGTTTAATGGGCAGAACTTCCAGTTATGGAAGATGCAAATGGAGGATTATCTCTATCAGAAGGATCTATGGTGGCCATTAGAGGGAGTAGCCAAGAAAGAGCAATCAATGTCTCAGGAGGATTGGGATATTTTGGATAGGAAGGCACTGGGGAGTATTCATCTATGCCTGGCACAATCGGTGGCATTCAATATTACTGAAGCAAAGACAGCTAAAGATCTGATGGAAACCCTAGCGAAGTTGTATGAAAAGCCTTCAGCTTCAAACAAGGTATTTCTTATGAAGCGTTTATTTAATATGAAAATGGTAGAAGGTGGATTAGTTACTGATCATTTGAATGAGTTTAATACAGTTACAAGTCAATTAACCTCAGTTAAAATTACTTTTGATGAAGAGGTTAGGGCTCTCTTGATTTTGTGTTCTTTGCCAGAAAGCTGGAATGGCTTGGTAATGGCTGTTAGTAATTCTATTTCTGGTTCTAATACCCTAAAGTATGATGATGTTATTGGTGTTATATTGAGTGAGGAAATTCGTAGGAAAAGCTCAGGGGCATCCACATCGGGTAGTGTATTGAACACAGAAAGCAGAGGCAGAACAAGAGATAGAGGAAACAACTCTGGAAATCGTGGGAAATCAAGAGGAAAATCAAAGGGAAAGAGGTCCGAATCTAAAGGGCCAAATGATTGCTGGTACTGTGGAAAACCAAGTCATAAGAAGAAAGATTGTTGGTCTCGGAAGAAAGATCAAGGAGACAAAAATGATGGAAACAAGGAGGCAAATGTGGTAAGTAAAAAATCCGAGGAGGATGCTTTGCTCTTGTCCTTAGAAAGTATTGATGATTCATGTGTTTTAGATTCTGGGGCTTCATTTCATGCTAGACCCCATAGAAGTTATTTTGTTGATTATGTCCAAGGGGATTTTGGGCTAGTTTATTTGGGAGATAATGAACCCTGTCAGATTGTTGGAAAGGGAAAAATTAAGATTAAGTTGCAGAATGGGAATCATTGGCTACTACAAGAGGTAAGACATGTTCCAAGGCTGAGTAGGAATTTAATTTCAGCAGGGCAACTGGGTGATGAGGGTTGCACAGTTACTTTTAATGATAAAAATTGGAAGGTTTCAAAAGGCTCCTTAGTAGTAGCAAAAGGTGTGAAAGTAGGCACCTTATATCTTTGTACAGGTCATACTGTTCCTTCTACTTTAATTGTTTCAGAAGATAATGAATGTTCAGGAACAGTGGCTACAGTTGAGCAGGAAGAACATCAAACTATTGCTGTAGATTCTGACACAGCACTGTGGCACAATAGACTCGGGCACATGAGTGAAAAAAGGTATGAAATTACTTCATTCAAAGAAAGTTTTACCTGGTCTGAAATGTGTCAATATGGATTTCTGTGAAAGTTGTGTTTATGGAAAACAAAAGAGAGTTAGTTTTGTGAAGAGTGGGAAGGAAAAGAAAAATGAGAGATTAGAGCTTGTGCATACAGATGTATGGGGACCAGCTCAGGTATCTTCCCTTGGTGGCTCTCTGTATTATGTTACATTTATAGATGATGCAGCAAGAAAAGTATGGATTTATTTCCTTAGACAAAAATCTGATGTATTTCAAACTTTTAAGAAATGGAAATGCTTGGTTGAGAATGAGATTGGTAAAAAGTTAAAATGTCTCAGATCTGATAATGGTGGTGAGTATTGCAGCATAGAATTTGAAGAATATTGTTCCTCTAATGGTATTCGTAGGCAGAAAACTATACCAAGGACTCCACAAGAAAATGGAGTGGCTGAACGCATGAACAGGACAATAATGGAGCATGCAAGGAGTATGAGGTTGCATGCTAGGCTGCCCAAAAATATGTGGGCAGAGGCAGTGAACACTGCTGTTTATTTAATCAATAGAGGCCCCTCTACTCCTTTGGACTGTGGTATTCCAGAGGAAGCATGGAGTGGTAAGAAGGTGAGTTATTCTTTTCTCAAAACCTTTGGTTGTGAAGCTTTTGCACTTATAGATTCTGAAAATAGAACCAAGCTGGAAGCTAAGTCAAAGAAATGTGTATTTGTTGGGTATGGCATTGATGAATTTGGTTATAGGCTTTGGGATTTTGAAAATCATAAAATTGTAAGAAGCAGGGATGTCATATTCAATTAGAAAGTATTGTACAAAGATCTGTTGCTGCAACATGAGAAGAAAGAAAATGACTATGTAGTACTGGATGATACTCCACAAGTTCATGTTCCAGTAGTTCCTTATGCTCCGCAACAACAGCAACAACAAATACCACACACCCCAGTGAGTGTTAGATGGTCAACAAGGCCAAGTAGACCTCCAGAAAGATTTTCTCCATCTTTGTATTCTATTCTGTTAACAGATGCTGGTGAACCTGAATGTTATAATGAAGCTGTGCAGGTGGATACAAAGCTTCAGTGGGAGTCTGCAATGACAGATGAAATGGACTCTTTGCTGAAAAATCAGACATGGGATTTATGTAAGTTACCTGCAGGTAAAAGGGCTTTACAGAATAAATGGGTTTACAGGATCAAAGAAGAGGATGGAGGTACGAAAAGATTTAAAGCCAGATTAGTCGTAAAAGGATTTGCACAGAAACATGGTATTGATTTTGATGAGATATTTTCTCCAGTTGTTAAAATGACTTCTATTCGTACTGTTTTAAGTATTGTGGCTACTGAAGATTTGCATTTAGAGAAGCTTGATGTTAAAACAGCCTTTCTTCATGGTGATTTGGATGAAGAAATATATATGGTTCAGCCACAAGGATTTGAGGTCAAGGGTAAGGAGAATTTGGTGTGCAGATTGCAGAAAAGTTTATATGGCTTGAAGCAAGCACCTCGGCAATGGTATATTAAATTTGACACTTTTATGAATGGGCATGGATATAGTCGGTGTCATTCTGACCATTGTGTTTATTTTAAGAGGTTGGATGATGACAGCTACATTATTTTATGTTTATATGTTGATGATATGCTTGTAGCTGGGTCTAACATGAATCACATTAAGGGGTTGAAACAACAGTTAGCAAAATCTTTTGCTATGAAGGATTTGGGGGCAGCAAAACAAATCCTTGGTATGAAAATTTGTAGAGATAGGAAAAATAAGAAATTGTCTCTATCTCAGGCTGATTATATTGAGAAGGTGTTGCAACGTTTCTCTATAGAAAATGCCAAAGCTGTCAGCACACCTTTGCCTGGTCATTTGAAATTGACTAAGGATATGTGTCCCAAGACACCAGAAGAAGAGACTAAAATGTCTAAGGTACCTTATGCTTCAGCTGTAGGGAGCTTAATGTATGCTATGGTATGTACTAGGCCAGATATTGCACACGCAGTGGGAGTCGTTAGCCGTTATATGAGTAACCCTGGTATTGAGCATTGGAATGCAGTCAAATGGATTCTCAGATATTTGAGAGGCACATCCAGTAAGTGTTTACACTTTGGGGGTTCTACTACTACTACTGTACAAGGCTATGTTGACTCAGATTTGGCAGGAGATATAGATAGCAGGCGGAGTACTACAGGTTATATATTTACTGTTGGTGGGACAGCAGTGAGTTGGATTTCTAGACTACAAAAGGTGGTTGCTTTATCCACTACAGAGGCAGAGTATGTTGCTGCTACAGAGGCAGCCAAGGAGATGATATGGCTTCAATTCTTCATGGAAGAATTGGGACATCCACAAAAGGATAATTTTCTACATACAGATAGCCAAAGTGCCATTCATCTTGCAAAGAATTCTGCTTTGCACTCAAAGATAAAACACATACAGTTGTGGTACCATTTCATTCGATCAGTTTTGGATGATGGACAGTTAAGGCTGGAAAAGATTCATATTGATGATAATCCAGTAGATATGTTTACAAAGGTAGTAACAAGGGAGAAGTTGAACTCATGTTCAGCTTCAGTTGGTCTTCTAGACTGACCAAAATAAAGGAACAACTGAGTCCAAGGTCGTTCAATCCAGTGGGTGCCTCATGTGGGTAGTGGTATTGCTACAGGATCAGTCTCCAAGTGGGAGGTTTTTTAGTATAGTGTGGATACTGATCAGTCACCAAGTGGGAGATTGTTAGCTTGTGGTGACTAATCAGGAAAGTACTATCCAGGAAAGTACTGTACATTTTTCCTCCCGACCTCGCCGGGGTTCGGGGCCGGGCCGGGCCCCGAGCGGGGGTTTGGGGGTGGCAGCCCCCAAGAGCAGGGGTTCGGGGGTGCAGCCCCCGAGGAAATTTTTTTTTGAGGCCGACTACTTTTTCGGCCATTTGGGCCGACTACTTATAACTCATTCTAACCCTAAAGCGGGAAAATATTGTATAATATGGCTTAGGGTTAGGGATTTTTATGATGTATGATTTTAGTACTTGCGATAGAATTGGGCTGTAAGGGATTACGGATTGTAATCAGGTTGTAATCACTGGATAATAATAATATTGGACTCGCTGTTGGTGGACGTAGCCCAGGGATTGGGTGAACCACGTTAAATCTGTGTGTCTTGTGTTCTATTCTGTGTGGTTTATTATTTTCTGATATTAGTTATATTTGCACATAATTGTTATTTCTGCCTTGTTAATCCTAACACATAAGGGAAACAATTTCTAATTCTACCCTCCAATTATTTAGTAACTTGCCACACAATTCAACTTAGCATGGACCAATAAAACATCTCAAACATGTGCGTAGAAAAGCATCAACTTGCATAGAAATTAAAAAAAAAAGGGGATAGCCTCAACCATCTAACTAAATTCATGTCTACATGAGCAGTCACAATCATGACTTATCTCTAACCATATCTCATCTTATAACAATAATAATAAGGTAAACCATTAAGTTCAATCTCATTCTTTTGAAGTAAATGCTCTTTGACCAGATATCTATTTATTGTTATTTATTCATTTCTTTTACCTTAAATAAATTAATGATAACAAGTAGAATATTCAATGGTACATTCACTATCAGCTTTTCCAAGCCTTGTAGGGACAGCTTGTGGTAAGGGAAATCCTTGTACACTTGACACAAAGCTAAGAGAATAATTAAGCACTTATACGACCAAAGTTCTAAAAGTAAGATTTGGTTCCTATTTTCCGCTCTACTTAAGTACATAGAGAAGTCTGAGATTTTCACCTCCAAATAATTGGTTACAACAGATTGTAGAAGGGTTGGAGGTTTATAGATTATGTTAAAATGATACCATATTGTTTTGGTCTACTTGGATAGACCATTGAAAGTTTAAAGATGATTCCTATATCAACAATGTTATTATGATTAATTATAAAAATAAATTCCATATGATAAAACATCCAAATACATAGAAAAGGAATCTAGTGCAATTTATGATATCTAAGTCATTTCGACTCTAAAATATAGATAATAGACAACTGAAGACAATGGAAAATAGACATTTCCAAGACTCCAAAATCATTGCCCAAAACCATACACAGAAAAATGATAAGAGAAAGTCAATAAAACTCCCAGATAAAAAAACAAACACACACCAATGAAGGGAAAAGAATCAGTGCCTCTTATCATTAAATATGGCACAACATACTATGGAGGAAAAAATGATTATTAGCAAGGGAGGTTGAGTTTAATAATAAAGAACCAACCTTCATCTCAATAAAGTGGCAGAGAATCTCAAGAAGGTAGCCAAGTGAGGAGCATGTTTGTATGTATAAAAAAAATCAACAAAATGAGTCAGAAATAAGTGAACTGACTCAACACCAAAATCTCATGTAGAGTTCTGCACAAAATAAGAGAGAAAATTAAGTTTGTTTAAACAAAGTTAGAGAACCTTCATAACATTACATGGTGCAGGAAGCACATTAAGTAGAATATTGCTAGAAAATGTGGGAAGATATTCATGCAAAATTTGGAAGCACAACTACGCATGTGATAGTTAAGGCTTGGAACAGATCATGTAGCCAAGGATGAGCAAGTGTTTTTGCAAGAATTTGGACCTTAACCCTCACCAGGATCGAGCTCTTTTCCAAAGAACGTGAGATATATATGACTGCATAAATAATTTGAAGGCCTGGTAGATTAGATTCGCAAGACTCAATAATTGTCTATTGTAAATCTAGCTACCCTACCCAATTTTCGAAGGAGGGTTAAGATCGCTATTATTAATTGATATTATAATCCAGAAACTATTTTAAGATATTTTACAAGAGATATGAATGAGATAGGGTAAGTACAAATGCGTATCAAGTCAAATGTGGCAATTGCAAATAAAATTCAAGACTGAATTATTATATCTATTTTAACATGAAAATGAGTGGGAATATGATTAGGTGACAATGTAATCTCATGAAGAATCTAACTAACAGTAACCAATCTTATAAATACCTAATATAATTTTGAAGTAGGAGACCCTCTATTTACCACATACTTGGATCAAAACTCCCAAAGAAATCCTCTCTGATCTGAAGATCGTCTTCATTCCGCTCTAGGTGTTGGCAAGAGCTGATCATGAGATGGTAACCTTTCCCAAAAGATAATCCAAAATTTTAAAAAAAATGCTTCCCTTCCCTACTCCTTTTGACAGTGATTGTAAGCCTCCAACCCCCCAGAATGGTACTTTGGGTGAGCTGGTATTTTAACCTTAAAAGCCTCAGTTTCCTCTTCTTTGACATCACTACTAATTGGACTCCTAGTATTGGTACTGATACTGAAGTGATGACTCCCAATTTCTCTACCATGCGAGGAAAAAGAAGTGACCGCTGGACTCTCCAAATGCATGGATTTTGTCTCAGCCTACGAATACACGGGTGGTTCTCTCCTAACTTAACTCCTAGTCTTCCCATTAATTACTATACACTCTCTTAGTTTCAAAATTTTAGTTTCAAACTTAAAGTTTCAACTAAAATATTGATAAGAAAATAAAATGGGTTGTGACATCCTTCGCCCCTTCCATAATGCATTGTTCCGATGCATCGATCAAACTTGGAAATTATATCTAGAGAAAAATCATGAAATTCATACTTCACATAATTTATAATTTAACTTTCATTGTTCAAATGTTCAAGATAATGCATGTATCTATTTTTTAGAACTAGCATAAAATGAGAAAAATTCAATTTCATTTTCTTGCATGAATTCAAATTTTCATTAGAAATACATTCTAGCAAAAATCAACATGCATTCTCATAGAAACATTTTTTTTTTAAAAGACGGTGTCAACACCCATTTGAAGTAAACACATTCAAAAGAAAACAAACACACATTTGAAGTAAGCACATGTATCAATAATCATTTCAAGATTTTTTTTTTTATGTGAGTGTATGAATTCCATTACTACCCTACAGTTTTACAAGGTTAGTATTACCTATCTCCGATAATATTCTCCCTCTATTATGATCTGGTGTTCCATCTGTTATATGCACAAGAACAACACCAAATCATCAATACTTATTTTAAGCATAATAAATTATATCATTCCTTCATCCTAACACTTTTAAGACATAAATCTGCATAATACCCTCAATTTACAAAAGAGCACACACGTACTTGTGCTTGTTACCATACCTTGGCATTATATTGAATTGATCAAGTTAATGAATACTTCGTATCAAATTCCTGTCATACTTATATGTAGACACTTACAAGATTTTAGCTCAAGAAAATAATATTTTCTTCATGGAAGAAAATTTCCAATGATAAATATTCAAGAATACAGATAATCCTTTGAAAACTAAAAATTTGCAAAGTTAGAAGCTCTAAATCATAACTTGAACATAAGTAAATAAATAATTCACACATACCAATCTAACATGTGGTACTCATTAAATAAGCACATTATTCATGCATCCTCTCAAATTTCCTAAGAAGGTTAGTGTACTGGATCCATTTTTCCATTTAGGTGACCTAGGCCCTTATACCCATATGGTCACCTTGATCTTTCAAAAGAAATTTTAAATAATTTCATCACAAAAATATATTTCATTTCTAGATCAATATAAGTTCCAAAATTCTTACATCTTAATATGAATAAGCTTTTAGATTTTCATCAATGCAATGCAAGTGTGCTAAATCTAAGCATAAGCATCCCAATAAATTATGATAATTCATCACCATCTAAAATGAACACAACATGTATGTTATACATCTATTACAATGCATCCAAATTTTTTTTCCATAAAGAGCAATTGTGAAACAAGATACATAAGGGAAATTAAACATATGTCATTTTAGAAGTCCCTATCTCCTAGCACAAAGCTATCTTGAGATGGGAAAGTGGTCTGGATGCTTGTCCTTTCACACACACACACACACACACACACACACATTAAAAATAATTACCCTTATGGCTCAGATGTTCGTCAAGTCAATCCACAAAGCCTTACATTTTCTTGGGATTCTATCACCCTTCAAAATTCCTAACCCTACAATGTCCAAAAGGAATAAAAAGGCAAGGGGTTTCCTGGTGCAGCCATGAAACTTTCTATTGTTCATGAATGTGGCAGAGAGATGGAACATGGACAACATATTTTCAAAAACATATGCAAACAATCTTTGGCCAAAGCATCTTTTTATCACCAAGAATGAAAAATAGCACGTAGGGAAACATCCCTTTCTACTCTTCCCTATTTACTTCTTGCACATTAGAAACCTCATTAGATGGTAAGCTTTCCAAAATACATATGAAGTACATAAATGATACAAACACACCTATATATCATTTTTTTCTTTCAATTTGACAATGAATTAACAAAAGCGTAAAATTAACACAACAAATCAACTAGACTAATGAATCATGTCTTTCATCATGAGAAATCATAATACATCATAAGCAGTCATGTAAGAAGAAAGTGTTGACCATTCTATCAAGAACACCGATTTAGTGCATCATAACTAATAATTATATTTCAATCACCTCATATTAATTTCATGCAATGTCTCATGAATAATCACCCATGTGCTAGTAATTTCTTATTAGAGTCAAAAGGATGTATTTTCCAGGGATTCCATCATTCCATGAATATCCATGCAATGCTCCTCATAGCATAGAATCTCACATCCAAGTATATCAATCAATATTATTTATTTCATACAATGTATTTCTAATATACACAACCATGTGCATGTCAATTCAATTTGATCATTTTATAAAAGTTGAAACTTATTTAAACTAATATATGAATGGAAAATTAAGAAGGGTATGTTCTTTGTAATCTACTTCCTTTTACACTATCAATGTTGCACATTGAACAAGCTAAATAATATATCTTCACATCATAGAAATGGCAACATAAAACACATATTCTAGCCACCACAAGATCATAAGAAATATCAATAAACGTAGGTGTGAACAATAATCTAAATTGATTGGAAAACTCAAAATATGTGGCTATATGGTGACAAGAGAACTTAAAATTTCAAGCTAGTCCTTCATCACTTTCAAAGTTCAAATTAACATAATCTATTTAAAACCAAACACATAATTTATTGACTAACACTAGTAACAAGAGGGAGTTAAAAGCTACACAATACCTTGCATTCAAGGTATGCTAAGGAACATGACCAACTTCTAGAACATATATTTCAAAAATTGCATCATCATGTAGTAACACATTACATCGGTCAATACACAAAGAATTCTTATTTCTTTCTTTTCTTTTTAAAATATCACGCAATGCAAGGTGAGACATATAAATAATTTTTCACAAATTTTCTATGAATTTCTATTTCATATAAAACATGTTGAATTATTTTTCCCCAAGAATTTTATAAGGATCTAATATTAGGGTAAAAGCATGATCAACTGTCACCTTTTGGGCTAACCCGGGTGACTTGGATAATTCATGGTCAGCCCAGTCGGACTTGGCCGAGTCCCAAATGTTCGAGCTTACGTAGTCACCACGTGGCGCCGAATGGTGCCTACGTGGCTGGAGGGACTCAATCGAGTCATACTCGACTGAGTCTAGGAAGGACTTTATATACCCCAAAAAGTGATCAAAGCCCCTCATTTTCACATTGAGGGGCTAAGTACAAGCGACCGATAAGCAACAGTGCCCACTCATTCGAGTTCCAGGCTAGTGAATTTTTTTAAAACTTTTTTTATTTTTTTGTATTTTTAATTTTTGTCTTATATTTATATGTAAAAAAATGTGATTTTTTTTTACCTAGAATTATAATTTAAATGTTATTGTTTTTCTATTTTTGAAATTTATATTATTGATGAATTAAACGTAAATGAAAACTTAAAACTTAAAGAAACGTATTTACCTAAAAAATGTACAAAATCAAAACATAAACTCAAGAGTTTGAAACTTAAACGTACAAACCTAAATCCTAGAAAAACATATATAATTTACCCAAAACATAAACTGAAACCTAAAAACATGTAAATAGTACACAATACATAGTTAATTTAAATAATTTTTCAATAAAATCTATTTAAAATGATTACTTGACATTTAATAGGACCCTTAAGGCCTAATAGGGTGTGGACAATTATTTAAGACCCAAGACCCAATACTTGACGTAATAGTACCAATTAAGACATAATCCTAGACTCTTACTAACCTAATAGGACCACTTAAGACCTAATTGGACCACTTAAAAGACTTAATTTAGCCTATGCCTAATAGGACCTATTAGGACCCATAAGACCTAATATAACCACTTAAGACCTAATAGAACTTAATAAGACCTAATAGTCCACCCTTAAGACCCAATAGGACCCTGAAGACCTAATATGACCCAATAAGACCCTTAAGATCTAATAGGACCCTTAAGACCCAATAGGACCTAATGAAGACCCTTAAGACCCATAAGACCCTTAAGAGAAGGTTAAGACCTAATTAAGACCCTTAAGACCTATTTAAGACCCTTACATATCCCCTCTAGCTAAAAATAATGAAACCTTGGAGGTGATCCTAACTCAACTAATTATATATTTATCTTCTCCCCAAAATGGGTTAAGTATTTAAACTCTAGATCATTTTCCCCCTCCTAAACTTCATAAGGAGAAATCTATATGTTTCATCTTGTGCTTTGCATGGAAGTGTTTTGTTCATGGAAAAAGTGCAAAAAACTATTTCTAGAAAATCCATTGTTTCATGGACTTGAACATGATTGAACATCTAGTACCTGATTATTTTCAAATGAACCCCTTTCTAGATTATTATATTTTCACCATTTCTTTTAAGCATAATTTATATAATGTTTTTCCCTCCCTAGTTAAGGAAATTTACATTCAACTCTAGTAAACTGATTTAAAATTTATCGAGCAAAATTATTGTCACTTGAATCTAGGTAGTTGGAAATTTGTACATTAAATTAATTTTTCTCATGTGTGCTTTAAATATGTATAAATATGCATTCAAGTTAACTTAAATATGCGTGCATGAATTAGTTCTAGTACCATGATTGAATACATGTGTAAATGCATGAATTTAAATTATGATTAAATATTTAAAAATATTACATGTACATATGTAAATGCATGAATTTAAATGTTTCAATATTTAACTTATATATGTATTTATGCATTTGAAAATTAGTGCATGTTTGAAGTTTTAAATATTTTCATGTTCACTTGAAGTATGTAATGTATGTATTTATCAAGTTATCTTTTTAATGTTTTCATGTTCTTTCTAATGAATGTATGTATATGTGTATGTGCCCACTTGCAACGAACATTTTTTATCTATCTAGATATATATATTACCTTTGTGTGCACATCATTCATGGCTTCTAGTGGTTCAGATCATAGTATCCATAATAGTTAGGGATCACGAGCTCCCTTAGACCAACATGGTACCCAGGCCCCAAAGAGTAGAGATAGTCACAAATATTAGACTATCTCTAGGATGTAGGCTGCTTTGACTACGTTAGAGCGGACACTACAAAATAGTACTACTCTCCCTAATAGGGAGAAATTGAGATCTATACGCACTGAGCTCATGAGTATGATTTAGAAGGTTGAATCATCCAATCCATATGATGATGTATCGATTGATACTTTTATTATAGCCTCTCTAGCAATGTCACAGGGACAGTGGATTGGAGGACAGGTGATTCAAATATTTCAGTCACTTAGGTTAAGAACATGTTTGGGACCCATTATATAGATAAGAAGGTGGTTAGAGAATAAAGGGTCACAAAATGTATAGATGATTTAGTAGGCCCTTTTATATATCCAAGATGGTTGGTGGCCCATCATATGTGGCCCCAAAAGGACGAGGTGCCACTATATTTCTGCAAATAATTATTTGCAGAGTTTCATTTGGGCTATGATGTCGACTACATAGATTTACCTCCACATGCTGGTCGGGGTCGGGGGAGATATCAAGATAAGTGTAGATGACCTAATATACCATAGCCCCTAGTAAGAGGGCATTGGTGGGTCAAAACCTTTTGGTTCTTCCAAAAGGTTTGGAGATCCACACTAGAGCTGGGCAGGTTCCAGTTGAGAACATGTGTTTAGATATGTATTATAGCATTGCCACCATTTCCACTCAAGTCAAGGAGTTTCCATCTGATCATGTGGGTAGGTACATGCTTCGATCATGGATGAGTGTAGCTGTATCACCTTCTAGTCCATTTTATGACCCGTACATCACATTTGATCTTCCTACTCCAGATGAGATATGCTGACTACCTGAGGATAGCATGTGCAAGATTAGCTCTGATGAACTACAACTGATTTAATACTTGAATGACTTGAAGATCAGTTATTAGAGATCACTGAGTACTAGAATGATATGTAAGATAATTAAATCAGTCATTTTGTTGTCATTGATGTCAACTAGTTTTGACAGTACTTATCATGTTAGTTGCAAACATCTAAACATCTGTAAAGAGGAGAGAAAAGATGAAGAACTGAGATATCTACATGGAGAAAGATGGATATGACAGATGAGGATAAGGAATACTTTGGATAACTTATTGATGAGTCTATGACTTCATATGGATGACTTGATTATGTTTCATTAATCTATTATGAAGATGGAAGCAAAACTTTACAAAGCAGTGTGGTTAGTAAATGAAGCACTTCAGTATACATTGAGCCAGTGTAGTGTATACTGAGAGATAGTATGAACTGAGCTTGTGCTCGTTGATGCATTTCTTTGTTAACCAAGTATGGATGAAAGTATTAAATGCTTAAGTTTAGCCAACAAAAATTGATGAGCTGGAAAGTGTTATGATTTCAAGATTGAGGATAAATTTTGTTATGAGATTGATGACTGACAAAATTTGGAGAAGATCTAAAGGATGGAATTGAAACATGTTACTGACACAACCGTTGAGGAAAGTTTATGAGGAAAAATATATGAAGGAGATTAAGTGGGAAAATATAATGGGTGATATGAAAATGGTTTATTTGTCTATATAAGAGATATGAGTTTCTTTATTGAAACATGCCAAAAGAAAGAAGACTACAGAGATTTCATGTGAATACAGTTTCATGCATGCCTGATCAGACTAGTTGAAGAAGAATCGAACTACAGAATAGTACCGAGCATCAGAGAGCTATTACCAAGTAAAAGTAAGTTGAGGAAGTGAATTGATATATTGATCAGAGGATTTGTATGGGCTTAGAATAGATTTGAACATCTATAATTTGAGTTGTATTGTAATTAGATCAACTACTGTTTCAGTTTAACCATTGATACAGAAAAGTATCTTAACCGAGTGGACTTAACCGTGTTATGTTATGCTCCATGTCATTCAATGAATGTACATTGTTATACTATCAACCCCATAGTGAATGCTGGTTGAACAATAACTGTTAGTCTTAAATTCTCTAACAAGGTCACACCTAACAGTGTGTTTGTAACTTTTAACAGGGTTGGCTCTTCACTGAGCTCACTTCAGAAGAGTGAAAATGATTTTGGGTTACTGGTCCCAAGTGGTTTTTCCCTTAACAGGGTTTCCACATTAAATATTTGTGTTATGTGTTTCTATGATGATTGATTTGTTGTCATACCTTACATATTACATATTTGAGTTGGTTGGTAATCAATGTGAGTTATTAATTGGTAATCGGTAAAGGCACATACAATATAGTAGTTTATGTTACTGAGCTACAAAATTTGTTGAAATTGTTTGGAGTATTACATCTTTGTAATTGGGACTGTAGGATAACTGATCTAAATGATTCACCCCCCCTCTTAGTTATTCTAACAATTGGTATCATAGAATTGGTTGCTTGGAACAAAGTTTTAAGGAATTCAATAGAAAGATCACAAAATGTATAAGAGGGAGGTGCCGAAGTTGAACAAGGACAACTTTACTATATGGAAAAGTCAAATGAAACTTCACATATTCAGAATCAGAGATTCTGCCTTACATCTACTTGAGAATGGCTACTTACAGCCACTGACTAGACCTTTGACTCTTGATCAATTGAAAGATCGACATGAACACAACATGACTATGATAGAGATTGTTGCTACTCCATCTGATGCTAAATTTGAGGATGTCAAAGATTGCAGTACTTCAAAGGAAATGTGGGATAAACTAGCTCAAGTCTATGGTGGTGATGTTAATGTCAAGAGAGCCCGATCTGAAAGCCTAAGAGGCAGGTTTGACGATATGAAAATGAGAGAAGGAGAAAACATAGTATAGTACACAAACTAAATAAAGGAGGTAGTCAATGCTATTAGATGATTTGGTGGTGTCATTGATGAAGATACAATGGAAAGAAAAATTCTAAGGACCTTGCTTCTTGCTTATGTAATCAAAATATCTGCTATACATGAAATGAGGTCTGCACCTAGAAATAATCTTACTCTTGATAGTCTGATTGGTAAGCTAACAACTTTTGAGTTGAACAATTTTGAAAATAGTATTGTACCATCTGTTGAGTCTACTTTCATGTCTTCTCTGAAGATTGGTAAGTCTAATAGTAGAAATAATAGGGATGACAATGACAGTAATAATGATGATGAGCTTGATGAAATTGAAGCTCTTATGGCCTAAAGATTACCTAAAGGTAAAGGTAGATATAAGGGTAAATTTCCTTTAGCATGTTTTAACTACAAAGAAGTTGGCCATATTACTGCTAGATACCCGAACAGGAAAGAAGAAGATAGAAACAAAGATTGATCTAGTGGAGGAAGCTATGGAAGGGGAAATAACAGAAGTTACCAAAACTACAACAGAGACAATCAAGATCATAATGATAAGGGAAAAAAGGTATGTTACATTGCTGAAGAGAATGATACAGATATTGACACAGATGATGATCTTGAAGTAGTATTTGTTGTGATGAAGGATGATTTTGAGGAAGAAGAAAGGTATGTAGAGACAACACTCAATTATAAAGTTAATAAAAATGATACATGGATCATTGATAGTGGCTGTACACATCACATGACTGGTGATGAAGAAAAGTTTGATCATCTTGAGAAATATAATGGAGGTTTTTATAAAAATGGGTAATGATACACTATGTATGGTTAGAGGAAAAGGACATTTACTGATAAATGATAAAATCAAATGTGATAATGCTTATTGGGTAGAAGGAATAAATTACAATTTGCTAAGTGTGGCACAGCTTAACAACTCAGGTCACTAAGTAGTGTTTGAAAGCAAGAAGGTAAAGATATTTGATGATGGTGGAAAGCTTGTTGGAATAGGAGCACAATCTAAAGGTAGCTTATTTTATCTTGACAAAGCTGAGACTTCCTGTTTACTAATGAAAAATCAGGATGCATGGTTATGGCATAAAAGGTTTTGTCATGTAAATTTTGATAACATGATTAATATTAGTAGAAAGAAATAGGTTAGAGGTCTGCCTAGCCTAACAAAGCCTGATCATGTTATGTGTCATGAATGTCAAAAAGGGAAAATGAAAAAATCTAGTTTTAACAATAAAGACTATTCAACAAAGAGAATCTTGGAGTTAGTTGACACTGACCTATGCGGTCCCATGAAAACTTAGAGCTACTATGGAGATAGATATTTCATTTTCTTTGTTGATGATTACACTAGATTGATGACTGTAATGTTTTTAAAGGATAAATCTGATGCATTTAAAATGTTTAAATGGTACAAAGAAAAAGTAGAAAAGGAAACTAGGAAATAACTAAAACTCTTGAGGTCTGATAGAGGTGGTGAGTTTATTTTTGATAAATTCACTAACTATTTTAATGAGCATGGCATAAAAGATAGGTTTCTACACCGAGAACACCTCAGTAGAATGGGATTGCTGAAAGGATAAATAGATCAATTGTTGATTGCATGAGGACATTGATGATATAAAAGAATGTTGCACAAGTATACTGGAGAGAGGTAGTTAGCACAACTGTATACCTTCTAAATTGATTACAATTGAAGAAAGACACAAACAAAATACCCTACAAGCTATGGTTTGGTCACAAACTGACTATAAGTTACTTCAGAATTTTTGGTAGAAAATGTTTTATTCTGAAAGATGATAGGAATGGGAAATTTGACTCTAAAGGGGATGAGGGAATATTTCTTGGATATTCTATGAAAAGCAAAGCTTACAAGTGTCTGAATAAGGTTACTAATAAGATGATTGAAAGTGCTAATGTCAGAGTTGATGAATTTGATGATAAGAATGATGAAGAAAGCGCTAAGGAGCCAGAAGACTATGGTAGATTCAGCTATATTGAACATATAGAGTACCTACTAAAGCCACAGGCTGAGTCGACCAAGCATCAGGAAAAGAACACCGAGGAACAACAAAGGGACATTGAGGATTAGGAAGAAGCTACCGAGCAAGGAAATGAACCTAAACATGATGAAGAACAAAGAAGAGATCAAGTGCTGGCAAGATTTTTTAGAAGACATCATCCTGAGAACTAAATCATTGCAGACAAGCAAGCTGGCATGCTGAAAAGAAGTAAGTTAAGACAATGTACATGCTTAGTTTGTGAGCTTGAACCAAAGATTGTTAAGATTGCACTTGAGAATGATGAATGGATAAATACAATGAATGAAGAGATAGAACAAATTGAGAAAAACAAGACATGGACTTTAGTACCTAGACCAAAAGATAAGAATGTTATCGGTACTAAATGGATTTTCAGAAATAAGCTGAATGAGAATGGAGAGATTAAGTTATTTCTAGGCTTGCAGGTTATTCAATAGAATGATGGAATTTTCATCACACAATCAAAGTACATAAAGGAAGTATTGAGAACATTTGGGATGGAAGATGCTAAACCAGTTGGAAAATTGATGGTCACAGGCTGCAAATTAACAAAAGATGATGAATCTATAGAGGTAAACTAGACATTGTACCGATCTATGATTGGTAAACTGATGTATGTAGTACACAGTAGGCTAGATATTGCACATGCAGTGGGGATTGTTGCTAGATTTTTTTCCAATCCAAAGGATTCACATATGGTTTCAGTAAAAAGAATATTGAGATACCTAAAGAAAAAAGAGGAATATGGTTTATGGTATTCTAAGGAAGGAAATTTTGAACTAAGAGTTTACACTGACGCATATTGGGCTGCAAATATAGATGATAGAAAGAGCACAACTAGAGGAGCATTTTTCTTTGGTGAAAGACTTGTTACCTGGACAAGTAAGAAACAACCTTGTATTTCTCAGTCTACTACCGAAGAAGAATATATTGTTGCTTCTACAAACTGTTCAAAAATTTCTTATATCAAACAAGTGTTGGAAGGGATGAATGAGGTAATCACTGAGTCGGTGATTATATATTGTGACAACACTAGTGCAATAAATATTTCTAAGAATCCTGTAATGCATTTGAAGACAAAGCATATTTCTATTAAGTATCACTACTTAAGAGAGAAAGTAAAGGAGAAGCAAGTCAAACTGGAATATGTTACATCAAAGGAGAAACTTGCTGATATTTTTACCAAGCCTCTACCGAAGGACACTTTTGAATACTTGAGGACTAGACTTGGGGTCCATCCCCTATCTACCAGTCACTAATGTGATCTAGAGGTTGTATCAGCCTAATATTATTAGAAAATCATTCATGTTGATGCAACATAGCTCACACTTTGGATTATGTCCAAGGTTGTGAAAGATTTGAGGAACTAGAACAAAGTATTGGCATATCAGTATACCGAGATACATTGTCTGCACCGAACAAAAGAGAGTCACTTGGCTATTGCAGAGATGTATGTTTTATGTTTTTATTTGGAATTTTTGTCAAACGGAGACATAAACAATATGATAAATAGAGAGATCAATGGAAAATATATCTAAGGGAGAGATAATCTGAGCAAGTCAGGGAGAGTTTTGAAGATTTTTTGCTGAGAACAAAAGGAATCTGAGAACTAAAAAGATCAAATCCACAGAGGAAAGTCAACATCTATAATGCTATCATGTAACGTAGTGATTAAACATATTAAAATATCAAGCTAGTGAGAGCTTATCGAGCTACAACATTTACTTATATAGTTGTAGAATACATGTTTGGTATGTGTATGGCATATTTCATATTGCTTGTGTTTCCATCAATGCCAAAGGGAGAGATTGATGAACTAAAACTGATTGAATACCTGAATGACTTGAAGATCAGTGATTAGAGATCATCGAGTATTGAAATCAGTCATTTTCTTATCATTGATGTCAACTAGTTTTGACAGTACTTATCATGTTAGTTGCAAACATCTAAACATCTGTAAAGAGGAGAGAAAATATGAAGAACTAAGATATCTACATGGAGAAAGATGGATATGATAGATGAGGATAAGGAATTTTTTGGGTAATTTATTGATGAGTCTATGACTTCATAAGGTTGACTTGATTATATTTCTTTAATCTATTATGAATATGGAAGAAAAACTTTACAAAGTAGTGTGGTCGGTAAATGAAGCACTTCAGTATACATCGAGCCAGTGTAGTGTATACCAAGTGACAGTATTAACCCAGCTTGTATTCATCGAAGCATTTATTTGTTAACCAAGTATGGATGAAAGTATTAAATACTTAAGTTTAGCTGACAGAAATTGATGAGCTGGAAAGTGTTATGATTTTGAGATTGAGGATAAATTTTGTTATGAGATCCATGACTGAAAAAATTTGGAGAAGATCTAAAGGATGGAATTGAAACGTGTTACTGACACAACCACCGAGGAAAGTTTATGAGGTAAAATCTATGAAGGAGATTAAGTGGCAAAATTTGATGGTTGATATGGAAATGGTTTATCTATCTATATAAGAGATATGAGTTTATTTATTAAAAAACACCGGAAGAAAGAAGACTATAGAGATTTCACATGAATACAGTTTCATGCATGCTTAATCAGACTAGTTGAAGACGAACCGAACTGCAGAACAATACCGAGCATCAAAGAGCTATTACCGAGTAAAAGTAAGTTGAGAAAGTGAATTGATATATTGATCAGAGGATTTGTATGGGCTTATAATAGATCTGAACATCTACAATTTGAGTTGTATTGTAATCAGATCAACTACCATATTAGTTTAACCATTGATACAAAAAAATCTCTTAACCGAATGGGCTTAACCATCTTATGTTATGCCCCATGTCATTCAATGAATATACATTGTTATCCTATCGACCCCATAGTGAATGTTGGTTGAAAGATAACTGTTAGTCGTAATTCCTTTAACAAGGTCACACCTAATAGTGTGTTTGTAACCTTCAACAAGGTTGGCTCTTCACCAAGCTCACTTTAGAAGAGTGAATTATTTTGGGTTACCGGTCCCAAGTGGTTTTTCCCTTAACAAGGTTTCCATGTTAAATCTTTGTGTTATGTGTTTCTGTGATGATTGATTTGTTGTCATACTTTACATATTGCATATTTGATTTTCTCTATAATCACTGTGAGTTATTAATTGGTAATTGGTAAAGGCATAGACAGTTTAGTAGTTTATGTTACCAAGCTGCATAATTTGTTGAAATTGTTTGGAGTATTACATCTTTGTAATTGGGAATGTAGGATAAATGATCTAACTAATTCACCCCCGCTCTCAGTTATTCTAACAAGCTCTATGTTAGTGAGTGATCTCCTAGCATCTTACGAGAGGATTTCTATGTTGCATGGGATTGGGCCATGTGATATGCCTACTTTGAATGGAGGAGGATAGTGTTGTAGATCCTCCACAGGCAACAGTCAAGGATAGGGCTCAAATGCATAGGCAGGTACCTCTAGATAGAGTGTGAATGATCTTACATTGCCTCCACATCATACAAAGGCTCCTGTACAACATACATAGGCTACGACCTTAGGAGTTCACACTCAATTCTCAAATTTTCTTATGGGTGAGGCCATTGATCCTGATATGGTGTCCTTTCACTCTTTTGAGTTATCCAACCTTGGATGTGCATTACAACAGGTAAGAAACTAGATTTAATTGAACAATTTATATAGATATATATGTACATATAGTTTTTTATTTATTTAAATTTAAATTTAAATTTATTTAAGCCTGGTATAGGACATTGCGATGGGTGCTGGATATAGAGATTTAGAGGAGCCTGTTGATTCAATTAATCAAGATACAAAGGTACAAAATAATTTAAAAATTAAATTATAATTTATTTGTCGAGTTCTTAAATCCAGGTACATTTTAATTTAAGCTCAAGACATTATATATATTTATAATTTGTAAATTGTTATATCTATTTACATGTACAGACTCAGGTCTAGTAGGACGAGGATCCACACAGGCCCAAGGACATCTAGCACGTGGTGGAGATCATTGATGTAGTTGATTTACATTCATAGATTTAGATATGTGGCATTGATTTCAGATCTAGAGTACACATGTACTGAGAGTATTTATTTCTAGACCTTGATGTTATGTTGATCTATATGTTTTACATTGATCTAGATATATGTTTTAAACATTGATATATCTCTACATTTGTACATTGATATATATATCTACATTTGTACATTTATCTATTTACATTGATACATGTTTGGATTTTGTGATATAGACATTTACATTGATAGATACATGTTTGGGTTTTGTGATATAGACATTTATATTGATCTGTACATGTTTGATTTTTGTGATATATATAGACATTTACATTGATATGTATGTACATATTTTGTACATTGATCTATTTGTACATTGATACATGTTTGGATTTTGTGATATAGACATTTACATTGATCTACATATTTTATTTTTTATACCTGTTAAAAATACAAACTAATCTATATATAGCCATTTACATTGATGTGTACATGTTTGATTTTTGTGTGTCTATGTATATCTAATTGAAGCCTAAAATTAATTGATCTAGCTGATGTTCAATCTAATCTTGATCTTTAAATTAATCTTGAGCTAAATTAAAATGTGACCCCTTAAGCCCTATTATGCACTCTTAAGCCCTATCTAGATTGATCATATCTTATTTAATTTGAGTCATGTTATCTTATTCTATTTGAGTTTTATATCTTTAATCAATTGAAAGCTAAAATTAATCAAGCTAATATAATCAATTTATTTAAGATAGATCAATTAATTGAAAAGTAACTAATTAATATTTAAAATCTAACTTCAAAATTAATATTTAATTGATCTTCAATCTAATCAATCTAAATTCAATTTATAGGTAGAATCAATATAATCAATCTATTTAATATAGATCGATTAATTGAAACCTAAGTAATTAATCTTTAAAATCTAACTTGAAAATTAATCTTTAATTGATGTCCAATCTAATCAATCTAAATTCAATTTACAAGTAGAATCAATTTAATCAATTTATTAAAATATAGATCAATTAATTGAAACCTAACTAATCAATCTTTAAAATCTAACTTCAAAATTAATCTTTAATTGATGTTCAATCTAATCTTGATCTAAATTCAATTTATAGGTAGAATCAAAATAATCAATTTATTTAATATAGATCAATTAATTGAACCCCTTAAGACCTAAGATGATGTAATAGGACCCCTTAAGACATAACATGACCTAATAGGACCCCTTAAGACCCAACATGACATAATAGGACCCCTTAAGACATAACATGACCTAATAGGACCCCTTAAGACCTAACATGACGCAATAGGACCCCTTAAGACCTAACATGACCTAATAGGACCCCATAAGACATAACATGACTAACATGACTTAATAGGACCCCTTAAGACATAACACAACTAACATGACCTAATATGACCCCTTAAGATCTAACATGACGTAATAGGACCCTTTAAGGCATAGCATGACTAACATGACCTAATAGGACCCCTTAAGACCTAACATGACGTAATAGGACCCCTTAAGACCTAACATGACCTAATACGACCCCTTAAGACCTAACATGATGTAATAGGACCCCTTAAGACATAACATGACTAACATGACCTAATAGGACTCCTTAAGACATAACATGACTAACATGACCTAATAGGACCCCTAACACATAAGATGACTAACATGACCTAATAGGACCCCTTAAGACATAACATGACTGACATGACCTAATAGGACCCCTTAAGACCTAAGATGATGTAATAGGACCTATTAACACATAACATGACTACAATGACCTCATAGGACCCCTTAAGACCTAACATGATGTAATACGACCCCTTCAGACCTAACATGACCTAATACAACCCCTGAAGACCTAACATGATGTAATAGGACCCCTTAAGACATAACATGACTAACATGACCTAATAGGACCCCTTAAGACCTAACATGACTAACATGACCTAATAGGACCCCTTAAAACATAACATGAGCTAATAGGACCCCTTAAGACATAACATGACTAACATGACCTAATAGGACCCCTTAAGACCTAAGATGACATAATAGGACCCCTTAAGACATAACATGACTAACATTACCTAATAGGAGCACTTAAGACCTAACATGATGTAATAGGACCCCTTAAGACCTAACATGACGTAATAGGACCCCTTAAGACCCAACATGACCTAATAGGACCCCTTAAGACATAACATGACTAACATGACCTAATAGGATGCCTTAAGACCTAACATGATGTAATAGGACCCCTTAAGACCTAACATGATGTAATAGGACCCCTTAAGACATAACATGACTAACATGACCTAATAGAACCCCTTAAGACCTAACATGACGTAATAGGCGTCCTTAAGACATAACATGACTAACATGACCTAATAGGACCCCTTAAGACATAACACGACTAACATGTACTAATATGACCCCTTAAGACCTAACATGACATAATAGGACTCCTTAAAACCTAACATGACCTAATATGATGTAATAGGACCCCTTAAGACCTAACATGACTAACATGACCTAATAGGACCCCTTTAGGCATAACATGACTAACATGACCTAATACGATCCCTTAAGACCTAACATGACATAATAGGACCCCTTAAGACATAACATGATGTAATAGGATCCCTTAAGACCTAACACGACATAATAGGACCCCTTAAGACCTAACATGACCTAATAGGACTCCTAAAGACCTAACATGACTAACATGACCTAATAGGACCCCTTAATACCTAAAATAACCTAAAAGGACCTAATAGGACCCCTTAAGATCTAACATGACATAATAGGTCCCCTTAGAACCTAACATGACCTAATAGGACCCCTTAAGACCTAATATGACCTAATAGGACCCCTTAAGACATAACATGACCTAATACAACCCCTTAAGATCTAACATGATGTAATAGAACCCCTTAAGACATAACATGATTGACATGACCTAATATGACCCCTTAAGACCTAACATGATGTAATACGACCCCTTAAGACCTAACATGATGTAATAGGACCCCTTAAGACCTAACATGACGTAATAGGACCCCTTAAGACATAACATGACTAACATGACCTAATAGGACCCCTTAAGACCTAACATTACTAACATGACCTAATAGGACCCCTTAAGACATAACATGACATAATAGGACCTGTTAAGACATAACATGACCTAATATGACATAATAGGACCCCTTAAGACCTAACATGACTAACATGACCTAATAGGACCCCTTAAGACCTAACATGATGTAATAGGACCCCTTAAGACTTAACATGACTTAATAGGACCCCTTAAGACCTAACATTACCTAATAGGACCCCTTAAGACCTAACATGACATAATTGGACTCCTTAAGACCTAACATGACTTAATAGGACCCCTTAAGACCTAACATGACCTAATACAACCCCTTAATACCTAACATGACCTAATAGGACCCCTTAAGACATAACATGACCTAATAGGACCCCTTAAGACCTAACATGACCTAATACAACCCCTTAATACCTAACATGACCTAATAGGAACGCTTAAGACCTAACATGACATAATAGAACCCCATAAGACCTAAAATGACCTAAAATGACTCCTTAAGACCTAACATGACCTAATAGGATCCCTTAATACCTAACATGACCTAATAGGACCTAATAGGACCCCTTAAGACCTAACATGACCTAATAGGACCTCTTAAGACCTAGCATGACCTAATAGGACCCCTTAAGACATAACATGACCTAATATGGCCCCTTAAGACCTATCATGATGTAATAGGACCCCTTAAGACATTACATGACTAACATGATGTAATATGACCCCTTAAGACCTAACATGACCTAATAGGAGCCCTTTAGACGTAACATGACCTAATACGACCCCTTAATACCTAACATGACCTAATAGGACCCCTTAAGACCTAACATGACCTAATAAGACCCCTTAAGACCTAACATGATATAATATGACCCCTTAAGACATAACATGACTAACATGACCTAATAGGACCCCTTAAGACCTAACGTGATGTAATAGGACCCCTTAAGACCAAACATAACCTAATAGGACCCCTTAAGACCTAACATGACCTAATAGAACCCCTTAAGACCTAACATGACATAATAGGACCCCTTAAGACCTAACATATTAGACTGGAATTATTCTTGATCTAGAATGTCAAGATATATTCTAATAAATTGAAAATAGTATTGAAAGTTCTAATAGGAATTAAAATTCAAGTCTAGAAAGTATTGAAATTCCTAATCAATTAAAATTCAATTTACCTATCTAATCAATCTAGAGAATTTAGAAATATAGACTAGAAATGGTATTTATTGAACTCACTTGTTCTAATCAATTAAAATTAAATTTAGGTTTAATCAATATAAATTGAATCTAATCATGAATTTCAAATCATTTATAGTCTCTAAGTTTCAAATAGGATTTTTAAGTATGCAAAAATTAAAAGACTTGAAGTTAAAGCTCCTGATACATGTAGTCTGGATCCTCTCTATCCTTTATTATCTCCAAAAGTTTTTCATGCTCTTCAATAGGCAACTTCCACTTTTGGTTTCCATGTGACCCTTTTTTTGGCATAGTTTCAAATTACAATTTTGTTGCTATAACCAAGTGACTATAATGTAGAACTCTATGTCCAGGCATGTATTCAATAAATTGAACTCCATTTTTGTGGATCTTTTCTTGTTGATAATAGGTGCCTTCAATAAGAGCTGAACTGGTCAAATATTGTTGTCCACTCACCATCGACAATTTCTTCAGGCAATTTGTATTTTTCATTGGTGCATCTTAGTAGATAATAATCTACACCTTCTGCATTCCTGGGATCCACAACCACAAAAAAAATATCACCTATACAATTCATATTTATGTACTTGAGTTTACATTATAAACCTTGAGAATATTATATATATATATAGAAACATGCACATGTGATATAACTAGAAATTAGAAACATGCACCTGTAACAACTAAATCAAAAACACGTTCATAGTCAGCTGAATATATAGGATCATGGATGTCTATGTCATTGATATCATCTTCATAAGGAGGTATTCTAATTAACTCTTTTTGATCCCATTGCGAAACATATCCATTTGCAATATTAACACATTGACTCGTTGTGTTGTTGTTAAGACAATCTTCACTAAAGCATGATTTTTCTCTTAGTTGAATCAGTGGAGGCTTGTGTTGAATTGTAGTCATCACTTGATGCAAACTTCTAATTCCAACAATTGACTGACAATTTTAAGGATTCGATCGATTGATATCTGGATTGGATGGATTGATATATCTCAGTTTGAAATTATGAAAATTATGAAATGCAACATATATGTATACATATGAACTATAATCTATATATATATATATATATATATATATATACATATATATATATATATATATATATATATATATATATACATATACATATATATACATATATATATATATATATACATATATATACATATATATATATATATACATATATATACATATATATACATATATATACATATATATATATATATACATATATATACATATATATACATATATATATATATATACATATATATACATATATATATATATATATATATATATATATATATATACATATATATATATACATATATATACATATATATATATATATATACATATATATATATATATATATATATATATATATATATATATGTATATATATATATATATACAAAAAGTTAAAACGATTTGAGTTTGAAAAATGAAATTTTCAAAAATTTACCTATCACTTCCCAGAAGTAGCTTTTGTTTTATTTTTTGTTTCGAGTAGCGAAATGATTTTGACACCATTCAAAAAATTTCTTTGAATTCTCTATCATGTTACCTAGATATATTTTTAACAATTTAGTACCTATATATAGATATATATATTTATAATAGTTTATTTCTAGAAAATGAAGATTAAAGAACATGTGTACATGTAATCTAAAGTTAAATAAGAGAAAGTAAACAAGTTGAATATCAAATGTATACATAACTTGAAGTTCATGTTGTCGAAGTGCATGCTTCACACATGCTCCTGCTCCATCATGCTCTTGTTTTCCATGTCCACTTTCAAAGAAGTTCCAAAAAAACTTAACGTTGTGTGTAGCATGTTGCATGGCTAACCAATTAAAGGCTTTTGTAGACTTAAATTGACCTACAATTTAAATTTTCAAAAATGTACACACACACACACACATATAGAATTGAACAAATTTAAAAGAAAATTTATAATGCACATACTTACCTGCACACCCATCAGACCAGATCCAATGTTGTGAAGTATTTATCCCATGACTCACAAGATTGTTGAAAAACATGCTGAAACAATGAGCCACGTAGTTCCTATCATGAACCCTGTCATCACTAATATAGAAATGAACCTCCTTGATGATAATGCATTCATTTTCATCTATACTATCCAGTGTAATTTTTAGTGGCGAATATTCGCCTTTTGGAGCTGGATTCAATTTTAGGAGCTGGATTCCATGTGGGATATAGAGGAGGGCGAGGCAAACTGCTCACTGACACTGAGTGAAGAGTGAAGTGATTTAGAATTAGCATTTGGTTAATAGGTATTTATAATTTTATACACTGTATACTTATTACTGTACTTGTTGGATAAATTGATAATGAAATTGGACTTGATTCTGAATATTTATTAATTTATTAACAATTTATTAATTGACTCATATTCAACTACAAGCCTACAGGTACAAGTAATAAGTATTGTTCATGATTTTTGTAATTTGAATTTTGATTTTTGTAATTTGTAATTTGAAATTTTGAATTCATGATTTTTGTAATGTAGATTGTTGAATGTGTGATTTTTGTAATTGTAGAATGTTCAAGAAATTTGTAATTTGATATAACCTTGTGAAGTCCCGCGCAAAACCTTTCGTAACCTCTCAGCTATTTAATCTTGTAACTGATTAACCTTTCTGAAGTTACGCCTTTCTGCTAGATGCTTCATCGCAGCTTCGTAACCGCCGACACTAATGGCCAACAAACCCTTGCGAAGCTCTATAAACCAACTGTTCCTGACAAAGTGTTCTGAAGTTATGCACACCATTAGTCAAGAGTCCTTTGGAAGTTCAGAACCCATTAGCATCCTAACGACTTAACCATGGAGAAGTTATGAAACAACCTAGCGTTACTTTGGAACATTGCCAGTGGTCTGTTAGTAATGCACACATGCTTAAAGGTTCTTTTAAGTGACTTGAAATTTTAAAAAAGTAACGATGAAATAGAACATATCTGAGCCTTTTTAGGGTTTAATGGATTTTTAGAATTTAGAGCATATCTCAACCTAGCACTTAGGGTTTTAACATTTTGATTGAAATTTAGGGCCTAGGCCTTCGGGAGGAAAATTGCAGGAAATTCTGAAAACAATTGTGAAAACTGAAAATAATACCAAGATGGTCAATTTATCATTTGTCAATTACCTAATTTCCTAATACTAAGCATTTACTTAATTATAATTGAGATTCTTGAGTCTTGACTTGAGCCAATGAGCTCTTTACAAAATTACACAGGCACAATGACAAAAAAATTGAAAATTTCAAAATATCCATGTATTATACTATTAATTTTAAATTTAACTTTGAAATTTCAAATTCAAGAATCAATGATCATAGTACCAGTAACCAGGTACCAGACTCAAAGGTGAGAGGACAGAGACTTGAAGTCTCAGACTTCTATGATCTATCAGAAAATTACAAAATATCCTTGTATATTTGTATTAACTAAAACTTACTTCAAATTTATACATCAATGTCAATGATCAATGATTAGAAAATAAAAACTAACATTAGCATTTAGCAAATTAAACAAATTTGGAAACAATTATTAACTTATTAGAGTGATAGCTGGCAGCTTGGATTCTTCAGAATCAGTCTTGCTTTGCACCAAAGGTGTATCCACAACAGGTGAACCACACACATAAGATAACCTATTTGAATTAACTGACCTCCCTCTATTGGCTCTTCATCTAATACCAGAACTGTCTCAACTACTTCCATCATCCATGTCAATATGGCAAGCTTGAATCTCTGCAATGTTTTCCCACACCACAATGTCCCTCTTTGATGGCCAAGTTACCTCTCTAACTATCTCCAAGTCTTCAAGGCATTTGTTCCACTTGGCATCCATTATGGCTCAAGATTCAACAAAAAACTTATTCATGTAAATCTCCTGCTTGTACAATTCATCCACAACTTCATAAAAAGTTGAAATGTCAGCATCACCAACAAAATAAGAAGCCACCTTCCTACATTCCATAATTTGGTTGAAAGAATTAGCCCACTCCTAGCATTCCTTCAACTGTCCCTCTTTGTCCACAATAGTAGAGATATATCCTTCAAACTCTTTAGCAAAAACCTTAAGCTTTGCCTAAACATTTTGTAACTTGCCAGTGAAAAATGCATACAAATCCTTTACTAATAACACCATTTCCTTAACATCAATTATTTTGTCAGGTAACTCCATTTTTTTCTCCATTAGTAAAACTAACCTATCAAAGAATTGCAAGTATGGGCCCCCAGTTTTAAATAATGGGGTTAGTAGAGACAAGGCATTAGAACATTGATATTTTGTCCCCTGCAAAGAAATGAAAGTACTATGAAGGATTTGAGACTTCCCTTTTAAAATATTTACTCTGTGCAATAGCACCTTCTTCAAAGTCTCCTTTTCAGCAATTCCAGTATCAGCAGGCTCAGGCTGATCAATGTCCATTATTATCTTTTCTGTTGCAAGTTCTGGAGCTAAGCCCCCCTCATGCTTAGTTTGGACCCCTGCATCAAAGACCTCTATAAGTGCCCTGAAATGATTTTTTAGAGTATTTATTTCATCTTTTAGCTCCTTCACAGTCTTATCCAGCAAATAATTCTTCTTCAGTTCCTCTTCAAACTTTTTTCTAGATGCCACATAATCTCTGAATGTCCTGGCTAGCCTGTTCTCCAAGTCCTCAACCACTACTTTATTCATGGAGGATGCATGATGTAGGAGATTTTCTATCTCTAATCCTATAGTGTCTTGCAACCTCCATATTAATTGGCTACCCTGTGCAGTGTCTTGGATGTCAACCAATTTGGGCTTACTAGATTCTGGGGCCACACACCATACTGCTATTGTCTTAGTGTCCATATTGAATCCAAAACCCCTCGTGAGTCCATCAGGGCCAAAAGCTTCATAAGCTACAACTTTATCTTGCCTCTTGATTTGGTCACTTAGGAATGAGGACTCCAAGTCCAATCTAGGGATTAGCAACATGTCGCTTCTCTTTACAAGATCTCTTGCCTCCTCCACACTTAATGTTTCACTATTGGGATCGTAGGCCTATAATTTTTCAATCATTTGAACAATTTTTTCTTGTGATTCCCCTGGTTTCAAAGATAGTGTTAATTCATTCTGCTTAACTCTAAAGAGAAAACTTTTAAACTCAATGGACTTGATGAATTCATCATCATCTATAAACTCTTTAGCTTGGATGACCCTATCATCCAATCTAGCTGTAGCCCATTCTAACTCATCTACAACCTTTTCTACCTCATCTACCATTGATGTCAATTTTTTTTGTCTTAAGTCAGCAAAGTAATGGCTATTACTTGGCAGGATTTGTAGTGCCTTTTCCCTTGCCTTTTGTGGTACATTCATGAACTTTTGTTTCTTTGATGGCCCCTGCTGAGATGTGGATGGCTCAGCTTGTTCTGTTTCTCCCATAAACTCCACATCAAGTTCAACTTCTTTAGGGTTTATTCTATCCTCCTCCTTCTCCTCAGGGATGTCTGGCAATTTAGACATAATATCTTCATAATTCTCTAAACACATTTCAATTTTCTTAATGTATTTGAGATCAGGAAAGAAACCGAGGAAGGTAGGGTCTACCTTTTTCAATTGTTCCTCTACCCTTACAATATTTTCCCATTTACAGGTTCTCTCTTCACAGGTAACTTTGTTATAAACATTTCTAATAACATCCTCCTCTGCCATAGGCTGATTTAGAGTGAAATTTTGATTCCTCATTTCTCTCAATGCTCCTCTAATGAAGTCTTCAGGGTCATACATCCTTGCTTTAGCAAAGGGAAATTTGAATTGTCTAAGGAATTCATGGATTTGGTCCACAATATCTTTACCTATAGAGAAATCCCCTATTTGGAACCTCCTTGGCAAAAAGGTTCCCTTATGTCTTTTAGGGCTTAAGTGTTGTCTATCCATCATGATAAGCTACCACAAGAATTCTACTACTGCCAATCTTTCAGGGACAATTTTTGCTAGTATGTGTGGAGGTTGAGGGCAAGCATACACTCTTATAACAGTAAAATTCTATAAAAAAAACATATCACCCCAATTGTGCTTGATGTCATTGTCAATATTAAATGCTATGGGTCTAAGCAATTTTCTAACAAGTAAAGGAAATCTATCCCTCACAATACCTAACATGTTCATTACTGGATCCATAAAATCACTATAAAAAGAAATGGAATTAGAGAAATGGTAAGTTCTATGCCATAACCTGGTCCACAACTGAACCGGAATAGTTCCTCCCTCATTCTTGGTCTCATCGATGAACCTTGGGTTGATGTAGCTAATATTGAAATAGAGGATCAGGTGCATCAACATGGAGTAGTGATTGAACTTGAAGCTTTTCAAATCAGTCTTCGCATTCATCAACTCAAAGTGCATTACATTGATTATGTGCCCCACAAATCAAACTCCTTGTTGGTGTACTGATCCTAAACATCTGTAGCCATGACAAAAATGTCAGGAGTCATTGTCAAACCTCCATCTAGTCCAATAACTTTGTGTAGACCGTAGATGGTATTATGGAAATAATGAAAGAAAATCTCAATATCAAATGAATCTGCAACCTTCTTCGGTAACAACCCCGCCTCTTTGTTTTCTCTAGGAATATGCCTCCTCATAACCCTTCCATGGTAGTAATTTCTCTATCTATTAAACAGGGCCTCCTCTCCTGCTAGGTCAATCTCCATGCTCATAGGTCCCTGAAGGTTGAAAGCTTGAGTAAAAGATGCTCTATCTGACATGCAGAGTATAGACTTGTCATGCTTTTGGAAACCTTGTGTCACTGGATTGTATTCTTGAATTAGCGCTTTCATGAGGTCTACATCCAAAAATTCCTCAGGTACTATCAACTTTCCCAAGTTCCTATCCCATGGGTTTGAAACAGGAGGGCCTCTAATTCTATTGTTATAGAAAAACATGAAGAGCTCATACCCAGTTGTGTTTGGGCATTTTGCATCCCTACAGAATGCATAAGGGTCCCTCCATTCATAAGTGTTAACTGATTGCAAATTTGAGGATCCAGGCAACAATTTCATCCATTCTTCAGCGTATATGTTTGGCCTCTTTGTTCTTGAATGGACAATAGCACTCTTTTCTGATACTGCAACAACATCTGTAGATCCTTGTTTTGCCATTCTTTTAAGTACTAAACTCTCTGGTTTCTCTTCGACTCTAGAAATTATAGATGCTCTAAAGTGTGAACTGTATTTAATAACTAACAAGTAACAAGAAACTCACAAGTACAACTAGGCTACCAGCCACTAGGCCACCTACTATATTAAAAATTAAAATCTCAATGTCTCATCAAGTACAGTCACCCACGCATGAAATTAGTAATTACCTTTTTTAGAAAAGTGTCACTGTCAATTGTCACTTCCACTCTTCCAGCATAGATTTGGCGGTGATCCAAGAGCAAATAATTAGCACGTTGCCAAAGTGACACTAACGGTACATCTAAGTTTCTAACCCTAGGTCCCTAATACCCTATCTCAACTGTGCTAAATTGCTACCTGCAAATTAGGGGCCTTGGCCCTTGGCCGTTTGAATTTGAAATCTGAAAACTTTGAGACATGCGAAGTCACACAATGCCTATTCAAAACTTTGGGACTGTTAAACTGACCAAAATAATGAAACCTTGAGATGTTACGACACAGCTTGGCATGCTACATGAATGATGACACTTGTACTTCCCACTTTCCACGTGGCATGCAACTTACTCTCCGTCAGATCGTCTCTCACTTTTCAACCCCGTAAAAAGTTACGCACGAAGTTAGTCGGGACTTCAGAACCCTAACCATCATAAATAAATTAACCATTGAGAAGTTACGAAATAATCAAGTGTAACTTCAGAACCCCTAACCATCATAATAAATTAACCATTGAGAAGTTTCTAGCCAGCAGTAACTTCAGAACCCCAAACCATCATAATAAATTAACCATTGAGAAGTTACGAAACAACCACACATAACTTCGGAACTGATCATCATCATAATAAATTAACCATTGAGAAGTTACGAAACAACCATGCGTAACTTCGGAACCCCTAACCATCATAATAAATTAACTATTGAGAAGTTACGAAATAGCCAGGCGTAACTTTGAAACCCCAAACCATCATAATAAATTAACCGTTGAGAAGTTATGAAATAGCCATGCATAACTTCAGAACCCCTAACCATCATAATAAATTAACCGTTGAGAAGTTACGAAATAGCCAGACGTAACTTCGGAACCGATCACCATCATAATAAATTGAATTTTTAAACATTGAGAAGCTACGAAATAGGTAGGTGTAACTTCGAAACAGATCACCATCATATTAAATTAAATGTTGAGAAGTTACAAAACAGCCTGGTGTAACTTCGGAACCGATCACCATAATAAAAAATTAACCGTTGAGAAGTTATGAAACAGCCTTTGATGACGTGGGTGACTTCGGCGATTATGCTAGTAGGTTGCAATTCAAGGCCATGAAGATACGCAAAGGATAGCTTGACAGTGTACATGACTTCGGAAGTTATGATCATAGGTAAGATATGGTGGTTCTGAGGACACGTTGGTAGTCTGCGTAACTTAGCTGTGAAATTGCAGTGATATTTGTGGTGGCTGGTAACAGTGTGCGTAGTTTCGATAGGCTAAAAGGAGGGTCGATGATGATAGTTATGAAGATACGTAATGGTTAGGTTGACGGTGTGCGTGACTTTGGCGTACTCTTATTTAGCATTCTTATTTACTAATTACAATTTACATATTTTTCAATTTATAAATAATAAAACTATTGTTACTGTATTAGAATTTAGTGTATTGACTATTGAAATTTAAAGTATTAGCAATTAATGGCAAATGTGTATTACTTAAAACTAAAAATAGTAACACAGTAACACTATTTACAAAAGAGTCTTTTGAATTCTCATTGTTTCATTTGTATACACTATACAGTATGTACAGACTACATTATTACAAATTTACAGACTATAGTATTACTATTTAATTCAAAAACTGGTATACAATATATTATATACATAATACTAGACCCTGGTAACTTAAACTGTTTCACTGATTCACAATTTCACTGAACGGTTGTGGACCAACCATTTTCAAAACAAAAATGAAAACTACATTCGATTAGTTTGTATTTACAAATTACGACTTAAAAGTAACAAAATTTTTCGTAAGATCCACAAAGAAAAAAAGATTAGTCGATGTGCAGACCAGCAAATAACAGGATCATCTGATTCATCTCCTCCTGGAATGCCTCCTGGTTGAAGCCATGATCATAAAAAATGGCGCACATCTCCACCTTGTCATGTTCTACTTCAAGTTCGAACATGTCACTCAGGTAACTGGCGTAACTGGTAGCATGATGATGATCCCTTGCTACAAACATTAGATGACTGAGGACATCCTATTGAATCTCCTCCTCCATATCCAAATTTGGTTGGATAACAGGTTTTGGGTTCTCATTTGATGATCCATCAACTACTGGAAGACCCATTCTGTGAAAGGGCGCAGAAAATACAGATACAAATAATCACCAACTTCAACTTGTCATCCAAATTTAGAAATTTAGAAAGCTCCTATGCTCTACAATTCCACTACCAAGGAGTATATAAAGAAAATAATCACCAATTTGCCAGCTGCAATAAATTTTGAAGGAATGTTTCACGTCAGGTGGCTTGCCTGGGAAAAGGAAATTAATGAATATCGGTAAAGAAAAGTTGCAGACATTGTAATGTTCTGCGTAACTTGTCTCTGAAGTTGATAAGAAGAATAATAAATGTTGATCAATCATAGCTCATATCTTGTAAAATTATATTTTTTAATTTCTAATCAAAATCCTAGCCTAGATTTATGTACCACTCAAGTTACACAAACTGCCGGCGTTGCCTCAGAACCACCATATCCTAGCTGTGATTTTAAATTTTGAACTGACAACTTGGTAGCTGCATTAAACTTTCGCGTAATGTGAGTTGGCTCTGAAAAGAAAGATAATGAATGTTTACGATTCGTAGCTGAGATTTTGTACAAATTAACCTTTTTTTACATCTAATCAAAATCTTGTCATCGTTAAGTCTAATTAATTGTACTTCAGTGATCAATGTCACTACAACTTTGTGGCTAAGTTACGCAGACTGCCAATGTGGCCTCGGAACCCCCATATGTTACCTACGATCATAACTTCTAAAGTCGTGTACACTGTCAAGTTGTCCTTTGCGTATCTTCATGGCCTTCAACTGCAACCTACCAGCTTAACCATCGAAGTTACTCACACCATCTACATGACCATTACGTATCTTCGTAACTGTCAGCATCAACCCTCCTTTTAGCTTGCCGAAACTATGCACACTGTTACTAGTCACCACAAATATCACTGCAATTTTGTGGCTAGGTTATGCAGACTGCCAATGTGTCCTCAGAACCACCATATCTTACCTATGATCATAAATTTTGAAGTCACATATACTGTCAAGCTGTCCTTTGCGTATCTTCATGGCCTTCAACTCCAACCTGCCAACTTAACCGCTGAAGTCACGCACACCATCAACCTGACCATTACGTATCTTCGTAACTGTCAGCAACGACCCTCCTTTTAGCCTATCGAATCTATGCACACTGTTACTAGTCACCACACATATTCACCAATTTATATTTTTTATAATATAAATACTTTTTTATATTCGCCAATTTATATTTTTTATAATATAAATATTGTTTTATATTTGCCAATGTATATTTTTTATAATAGAAATATTCTTTTATATTCGCCAATTTATATTTTAGTAGTTATGAAAAAAAACACAATTCGCCAAGATAGTTCCACCTAGCTTCAGGGAGCATCAATGATTCACCAATTGAGATTATTTTTTTTTCTTTGAAAAGAAAATAATTTCACCAAATTTTATTTTTTTCCCTTCTAACTTTCACCACTTGTTTACACCTTTCTTAAAGGGGGGGTTTCTTAAAGATTACCCTGATACTATCTATCTCATCCAAATCAAATTGTGCATGTCTATAGGTCACATGCACAAATATTGCAACTTGATCAGAATGATAATATTGACTCTAGATCTCTTTTTGAGGGGAAAATGTATAGTTCTCCGCAAAATCTACAACTGAAAGAATACAACCAGGTGTGAAATAATTTTTGGAATCATGAAACTTTTTATCTTGCCATCGTGCACCATGACAATGTTGGATATGTGGATAAACCAAAGATCAAAATCTATCCATGAATTGAAGGTACAGTAATTCACTCTCTTTTAATGTAATTTTTTTTTATTCACCTCCTGTTTTCATTTGGTATATCTCATATTCAAATCTCTTCCACTAGACTGGTGTTGTAACATCAATATTATCAATTTGTAAAGGAAATTTCTATAAATTTCCACAATTATTGCATTCATTTTTTATACAGTGGACATTGAATTCATCTGAATCTTTTGATTTATCACCTAAAATGGACTTTACAAATTCTGTTGTACTTCCAATAATCATATCTAGATTAATGATTGCCATAACCTTTTTATATGATTGCAAGTATTAGTGCAACTCAACATGATTTCGACAAAAACATGTTTCATGAACCTTATTTATGCATACGAAGCGAGAGCGCAACATCTCAAACATTCTCTGACCTATTTTCACATCTGAAAATTCATGCTTGAATGCTTCAAACAATTCACTTTGTGTAGTATCAACAAAATGTTTTGTATGTGAAATCTTCATACCAGTCTCTTCATCATTCATTTGTATAATGTCCCTTCTATTGGAAGAAACACAAGAGTGGTTCGTCCAAAAATCAATGACCTATCTTCTTACATCTTCATATGTTTTGTCTTTATGAGGAACTCTACAAATCTGTACCCAATTCTTTTCAATGTCCATATCCAACATATTTCTCTTCCTAATATATCTCTGAACAGTTCTTCAAGATACCTTGAGTAAATAAAAAATTTCTTGAACTTGATTTCTATGTGTCAATTTCTTATTGGCAATCATAGTCATCAATGCTCTTCTAGCCACAGTTGAATCTGGTGCTCTATGACCTGCCCTATTAACAATGTTCAATGCATCCTGTAAATTTTGAATTATTGTCTCTTTTACTTTATCTCCTACAATTTTCCTATTATCAATACCCAACAACTCCAAAACCGAAGTCATTTCTTTTTTCTTGAATAACTTTGCAAACAATTGTGCTTTTCCCAACAAAGATTTACTCTCAAAATATTCCATCCACATATTTTTGAGATGAAATTTAATAGTGCTTTTAGGTACCAGGTGTTCCAGTGCAATTTGAATAATAATGGATTCCTCATTCATGTCGCAAATTATGCATTGTAGGAAAAATATGTAAACTTTGAGTACTACCAATATCCTCCCCTAGTTGAGTTGCACCCTCTACATCGATAGGTTCTTCTTCAACATCGACCGGTTGCTCTTCGACAAGTTTCATATGACCTTTCATTTGGTTATCCCTTTTATGATCATATTTCCTTGTTCTAGTCCTTTTATTTATGATTGCTCAAATATCTAAGCAAGAAAATTTTATTATTTTACTCTTTCATCACTGAAAAACTTGCCTTCCCCCAAAAAATGACTCCCAGCTTCAAAAAAATCCTTATATCCTAGAAAATAAGAATTAAAATTTGTAATTGATATATATATTTTTTTTAAAATTAAACTTATATATAGCCTTCACATTGAAAGGGTGGGTTGCTCAAGAGACCGCTTGCGGGGGCCCGACCCCTTAGGGTACTCGGCCGAGTCATCCTAGGTGGCATGCCATGTTGGTAGCCAAACCTTCAAAAAAACCAAAAATACAAAATTTTGTACTCCTGGTGTTTTTTACTCTTCTGCAAATAAAAATTTCAAAAAATTAAAACTACCCTTTTTTAGATCTCGGAACTAAAATTCTAGACATATAAACTTTATACTGTTTCAATTAGAAAATGTTAAACGAATTTGTAAAAACTACATGTAGGTATATAAAGCTTTGAGAAGTCGTTGATTCGGTAAATATATAAAAATACTAAATCAATTCAAAAAAAAATTAAAATCATATACTACACTAGAGAAGAAAATCTTATTCAAAAATATATAATTTATTTGATTTTTGGAATATTTTTGATAGGGGAAAAGTGGCGAGAGACAAAAACTGTTGATTTCGAGTAAGTTTGACTTTGAATACTTATAACGGGAAAATTATAGATCAAAAAAACTTCTTTCTTTTTTAATGCACTAGATATACATGTCAGCTAAATCATATTTCGAAATTGGAGGAAAAAACAATGTTTTACTTATAATGATTTTACGGGAAGTAAACCCCCTGATTTGTAGTATTTTTCAAGACATGAAAAATAGACCTAAAAAATTAAAAAAACATATTAATTTTTGTCCAAAATAATTTTTAAAAATTATAGGCATTTAAAATTCATCCTATTTCACACATTTCATCAGTTTATATCATCTTCAAATTCTAAATAGAAATGTGACTTTTATGCCCTTGAAGTTTTTCAGTTTTGGTGTTGTTAGCCCTTTCCTTTGTAAAAAGGTGACAACTTATTGTACTTTTACCCATTAAAATCATTTCATAACACATGCAAAAATATGTTACAATAATACATATTTCCATCATTTATCAGAAACCAAGTTAAAAATTTTGGCAAGCACTCATACCTTTAATGCAAAATCAATCATCATTTTATTTGCATAATAACTCATAGAATTTTATCTTCTTTATTTTCTATACAAATGTAGAGAAATAGGCAATAAACTTTAAGTGTATCCTACACACAATGTACCACATAATTTTTCACATAGTTTATCATGACCCAATCTGTGACAAAAAGAAATCACACCTAACAAAGGTAGACAATTTGTCAAGCTCATAGAAATGTTTCAATCTTTCATAGTTTTAAAATAAAACATGGACATTCAAGAAATTTCACATGCATAAAAGGTATTATCCTATAAGTGTCTATTTCCCACTTCTATACCGTAAAACAAGGAATATTCTTTACTTTCCAATATAGAGTAACCATAATTGTAACTGGGAGACACACTAATCAACCCAGGGTTTGCACTTACATTCATAGACTAATAATCAGTCGAGTCATAGTTTGTGCGACTAAGTGTCACAACTAAGAATAGTGAACTCAAGGCCATAGCGTGGAACCTAGAAGTCTGATACCATATGTAAAAACTCAACTTCCGACACAAATGCTACATCAGCAAAAATAAAAAGCGTAAGGAGTCAGTCAACAACTCAAAGGTCAAATGCACAAATCAACTAGATATAAAGAGATTCTTGATAATATAGGAATAAAAGAAATACAATAATGACTAAACTATAGAAAAGAACGGGAATACCTCTTTGTCCAAGAAAAGTGGAATGTTGACTATCTATCAAATGTACTAACATAATCTGTGACTAATAGATGTTATATCGACTCAATATAAATATTTTGACCAACTTGTCTAAATAACAAATAAAAAAGATACCGACCAACTATCAAATCAAAACAATGTAACATAAAGATTAGATTAAATATGAACTTCCATATTAATGACAAAGTAAACAACAAAAATACCAATACCACCTGGACAAATACATAGGAGCATAAGTACTATAAAGAAAGTCCTTGCTGAATGAAGCTACGATCACCTTTTCACACAAATAATCAAGGGTGAGAATATTGTGGGAGTGCATTTCCACCCTACCACAAAGCATTAATGCTTCCCCAAAATCTTTCTTGACATGAAAGATGTCGAGCCCAGGCCGAGGAAGTCTAATCAAGAAAAATTGAGAGGAGTAATTTAATAGTGTGTAATAACATATGTACTTCAAATGATAATAAAAGAAATAATAATGATCAATTATAATCATGCAATAGCATCAACATATTTTCCACTCTAGTGAAAAACAATCTTTTGAGTTCTCTATCTCAACTAATTTAGTATTGTCGAAGATAGCTCAAAACTCGTGCAATCATGTATTTGGTTTTAGAATAGAGAATTATTGAAACTCACAATAACATCATGGACGCCTATGTCCTTTGAAGAAAACTAAGGATCCAAGCATTATCTTACCTTCCTCTTCTTTTACATAGCTACTAATTGGACTCCTAGCATTGGTACTGAGACTGAAATGATGACTCTCAATTTCTCTACCATGCGAGGCAAAAGAAGTGACTGTTGGGCTCTCCAAATGTGTGGATTTTATCTCAGCGTAGGAATACACGGGTGGTTCTCTCCTAGCTTAACTCCTAGTGTTCCCATTAATTACTAGCCACTCTCTTAGTTTCAAAAATGTAGTTTCAAACTTAAATTTTCAACTAAAATCTTGATAAGAAAAGAAAATGGTTTGTGACATCCTTCCCCCCTTCCACAATGCATTGTCCCAATGCATCGATCAAACTTGGAAATCATAACCAAAGAAAAATCAAGAAATTCATACTTAACATGATTTATGATTTAAATTTCATTATTCAAATATTCAAGATAATGAATGTATCCATTTTTAAGATCTAGCATAAAATGAGAAAAATTCAATTTCATTTTCTTGCATGAATTCAAATTTTCATTAGAAATGCATTCTAGTAAAAATCAACATGCATTCTGATAGAAACATTTTTTTTTCAAAGACGGTGTCAACACCCATTTGAAGTAAACATATTTAAAATAAAACAAACACACAATTGAAGTAAGCACATGAATCAATAATCATTTCAAGATTTGTTTTATGTGAGTGTATGAATTCCATTACTACCCTACATATTTAAAAGGTTAGAATTACTTCTCTCCAACAATATTCTCCCTCTATTATGATTTGGTGTTCCATATGTTATATGCACAAGAACAACACCAAAGTATCAGTACTTATTTTAAGCATAAGAAAATATATGATTCCTTCATCCTAATGATTTTAGACATAAATCTGCATAATACCCTCAATTTACAAAAGAACACACACGTACCTATGCTTGTTACCATACCTTGGCATTATGCTGAATTGATCAAGTTAATGAATACTTGGAATCAAATTCCTGTCATACTTATATGTAGACACTTACAATATTTTAGTTCAAGAAAATAATATTTCTTCTTGAAATAAAATTTCCAATGATAAATATTCGAGAATACAGATAATCCTTTGAAAACAAAAAATTTGCAAAGTTAGAAGCTCTAAATCTTAACTTGAACATAAGTAAATAAATAATTCACACATACTAATCTAACATGTGGTACTCATTAAATAAGCACATTATGCATGCTTCCTCACAAATAAGGTTAGTGTACTGGATCCATTTTTCTATTTAGGTGACCTAGGCCCTTATACCCATCCGGTCACCTTGATCTTTCAAAATAAATTTTAAATAATTTCATCACAAAAATATATTTTATTTCTAGATCAATATAAGTTCTAAAATTCTTACATCTTAATATGAATAAACATTCACATTTTCATCAATGTAATGCAAGTGTGTTAAATCTAAGCATAAGCATCCCAATAAATTATGATAATTCATCACCATCTAAAATTAACACATCATGCATGTTATACATCTATTACAATGCATCCAAAAAACATTTCCATAAAGATCAATCATGAAACAAGATACATAAGGGAAATCAAACATCTATCCTTTTAGAAGTCCCTGTCTCCTAGCAGAAAGCTATCTTGAGATGGGAGTGTGGCTTAGATGCTTGTCCTTTTTATTCACAAATCATTACCCTTGTGGCTCAGATGTTTTTCTGATCAATCCACAAAGCCTTACACTTCCTTAGGATTCTATCGCCCTTTAGAATTCCTAACCCTACAATCCCCAAAAGGAATAAAAAGGAAGGGGGTTTCCTGGTGCAGTCATGAAACTTTCTATTGCTCATGAATGCGGAAGAGAGATGGAACATGGACAACATATTTTCAAAAACATATGCGAACAATCTTTGGCCAACTCATCTTTTTATCACTAGGAATGAAAACTGGCAGGAAGGGAAACATCTCTTTCTACCCTTCCCTATTTATTTCCTCCACATTAGAAACATCACCAGAAGGTAATCTTTCCAAATGACATATGAAGTACATAAATGATTGATGCAAGGGTAGGATAGGGAGAGGGGGAAAATACCCTAACCAGATCCACCTTGCAGAGATCACATGCAAAAGAAACAACAACACAAGTGAGAGAGAGAATGCAGGATCAACTTCTTATATTTCATCAAATTGGTTCATACATGCTAGAATTTAAGGCCTTCCCAGTTTAGGCTAGATATTACAATTCAAGAACATAAGTCATCCAACATGCGAGGATCTAAAACTATCTCTATCTCCTACCTTCTATCTTCTATCCAAAACCTGACTCCCTAAACTACAACCAAAGACTACAATATATACAAGAGGCTACCAAAAAATTTATTCTTTAGATCCACCATCAATAGAAGGAATGATTAGATCTAGGTCCACATGCTTCCCAATGATAGATACCAGCATTAAATCTATGACCATAATTAATTTCATAAGTAAGCATCCATAGGAAACAAAAAGAAACAACTTGGTAAGAAAGGATAACTGAGCACCAGACAAGCATCATCGAGCACCAGGGAATTAACCGAGCGCTAGAGAGATAATTGACCAAACTTGGTTAACAAGGGAAACTGAGTAACTACCAAGCCACCTCAGTCAAAGTAGGAACTTCAAACTTCTTTTTGGTGATACAAGATTACAAAGGACCCGAGATGCTCCTGCATCAAACACTTGGGGTTATTTGAAATTATTCTTTGAATCATGCAGTAGGTACAACCCGAGCTAAATCCAACTTAGATTGTGAAATCCATGAACTGTCTTCAATCAGTCTATTCTTCCACTTTACCAAATATTCCATATACTATTTTCCTCTTGTACTTCTGCCAATTCTTTGTTTGAAAATCTACTCAACTTCTTCTATCTGCTTCTTAGGATAATCATTCAATAGTGCCATTCCTTCATCTGATTCATGATAGTCATACAAATCTGTAATGTTGAATATAGGTGATATATCCATGTCATCAGGTAACTCAATCTCATAAGCATTTCCACTTTCAAACTTCCTCAAAATCTTGCAAGGACCAAACTTATTCATTTTTAGCTTCCCATATATTCCAACAGGAAATCTACCTCTCTTCAAGTGTACCATTACTTCATCCTCAATTGAAAAAGTCTTGTGTCTCCTTGATCTATCTATTTTGTCTTTGTATTTCTGATTACTCTTTTCCATCTTATGTTTCACTTTTTCATTCAATGTCTTCATGAACTCAGAAAATTCATCTCCTTCAATACTTCTCTTTTCTTCACCAACAATATCATTCAAATCTGAATATACCTCTCGGTTGTAAACCATGTACAATCTCAAAAGGTGACTTTCTAGTACTCCTATTCACTGAATTATTGTATGCAAACTCTTCTTGTGCCAACATAGAATCCCAATTACTCAGTGTGTCTCCAACTAAACATCTCAAAAGATTACCCAAACTCCTATTTACAACCTTTGTCTATCCATCAGTCCATGGGTGAAATGTAGAACTATATCTCAACTTGGTGCTTAACTTTCTCCAAAGAATCTTCCAAAAGTATCCAAAAAATTTACTGTCTCAGTCAGAGATGATACTCCTTGGTAATCCATGCAATCTGAAAATTTCCTTAAAGAAAAGATCTGCTATATGCACTACATCTGATGTCTTTCTACAAGGTATAAAATGTGCCATTTTAGAAAATCCATCCCAAAAATAAATATAGAATCATTACCTCTTATTGTCTTCGATAAGCCAAGAACAAAATCCATACTGATATCAACCCAAGGTTTCTTAGGAACAAAAATTGGTGTATACAATCTAGTATTCTGACTTAGTCCTTTTGCAACTTGACAAATTCCACAACTTCTCATAAATTTATAAACATCCTTATACAACTATGGCCAAACTTATTTCTCCTTAAGCAAATTCAATGTTTTATCAATGCCAAAATGTCCAGCTAAACCACCACTATGTTTCTCCTTTATCAAATTAGTTCTCATTGAACCTCTCGGTAAACACAACTAAGTACCTTTAAACAACATACCTTCTTTAATGAAATAGTCTTCCCGTTTAGTACTCGGTTGATCTTGAATAGGTGATCTGCACTTTATCCACGACTCAGAAAAATCAGGATCAAATTCATACAAATCTTTCATGTCATCAAAACCAAGAACTTCAATTTTCATCTCGGTCATCAAAGATCTTCTTCTACTCAATGTATCAGCAACTCAGTTAGTGACTCCACTCGTATGCTTTATCACAAATATATAACTCTGCAAATATTCAACCCATTTCACATGTCTTTGATTCAACTTATTCTGACTACCCAAATACTGTAAAACCTTATGATCAGTATACAACACAAATTCACTCAGTCTCAAATAATGTCTCCATTTCTTTAGGGCTTGAACAATAGCATAGAACTCTTGATCATACACAGAATATTTCCTTTTTGCATTATTCAACTTTTCACTAAAGAAAGCAATAGGTTTACTTTCTTGACTTAACACAACTCCTACTGCACTACCACTTGCATCACATTCCATTTGAAATACCTTATTGAAATCATGCAATGCTAACATAGGTAATTCAACAACCTTCTACTTCAGAGTCTCAAAACTTTTATTAGCTCCATGTGTCCACTTGAATTCTCTTTTATCTCTTCTCATAGTCTCAGTCATAGCATTACAAATTGAAGTAAAAATCCTAATGAAATTTTGGTAAAAACTTGCTAAAATATGGAATGATCTTACCTCACTAGGATTCTAAGGTGTAGGTCAATTCAGAATAGCTTCAACCTTTTCAGGATCCATTTTCAAACCATCAGCTGAAATCACAAATCCCAAATACATAATCTCCTCTTTCATGAAGGAACACTTTTTTAGATTAATCAACAAATTTTCTTCTTTCAACCTCTGCAATACTTTTCTAACATGCAACAGATGTTCTTCTCTAGTCTTATTGAATATTAAAATATCATCTAGGTATACAATCACAAATTTACCCAATAATTTCTTCAAAACTTCATTCATCAGCCTCATAAAAGTACTTGGTGCATTAGTTAAACCAAAAGGCATAACCAAACACTAATACAAAACTTCTCTTGTATTAAAAGAAGTCTTCCACTAATCACCTTCTCTGATCCTAATATAATGATATCCACTTTTCAAATCAATCTTTTTAAAATACTTTGCTCCAGTCAAACTATCCATTATGTCATCCATTCTCGATATAGGAAACCTATATTTCACTATTATCTTGTTGATTTCTTTGTAATCTATACACATTCTCCATTCTCCATTCTTCTTAGGTGCCAATATAGTAGGTACTACACAAGGACTCAAACTTTCTCAGATCAAACTTGTCTGCAACAATTCTTCAATCTGTCAGTTCAATTCCTGATTCTCGGTAGGTGTCAACCGATGTGGTTCCTTATTTGGTAAATGAGCTCTAGGGATTAGATCCATGCAATGATCAATGCTTCTCTTTAGTGGAAAACCATTAGGTACATTATCAAAAATGATCTCCTTATACTCAGTGAGTATCTTATCAATCTCTTCCGGTATGCTATCCTTTGTTTTCTCACTCGGTTTGTTAGGAATCATAGAAAAAAACACATTATTTTTCTTCAAATCCTTAAAAAAATTTCTTCCTTCCATTACACAAATTTTCATAGATGTACAAACACTACTAATAGGTTCTTCAATCAAAGGCAACAAGATTTTATTTCTCCCATCAGCCCAAATAGTATACTTATGCAATTTCCTATCATATATAACATGTCTATCATATTGCCAAGGTCTACCCAAAAAAATATGACAATAATCCATAGGCATGATATCACATAACACCTTATCATAGTACTTTCCAATCTTCAAATAACATTGTTCACTTACCAAGAGTGTGTGCCCATCCTTAATCCATGTAATCTGATAGGGCTTCAGGTGTTTCAACCTTTACAACTACAGCTTTGTAACCATTTCCTCAGATGCAAAATTCTCTGAGCTACCACTATCAATGATAACCTTACATACCTCATCAGAGACTCTACATATGGTCTTGAATAAAAATTTTCTTACCGGATCTTCCTTGTTACTTTCACTCCAAAGTGCTCTCCTTACCATCAAGCTCTTTTCCTTCTCAGGTTCATTCGGTGAATCTTCTTGAACCAAATCATTTCTACTCCTACCAACCTTCTTATCTTCATGTGTACACTCAAATGATCTATGTCCTTTGTCTCCAAAACTATAACAAGTTCCTCAAAATCCACCTCTGCTATAGCCACCTTAGTGATTACTACCTGTTCCTTTGGATGAACTTTCACCTTTCCACTTGGTCTTTCCTTTGTCTGGATCTATTTTCTCTTGATCAGATCTATTATTTTCACCATAAGATCTTCCTCTTCCTCTAGGGAATCTACCACCTCTACCTCTTTTTATTTTCTCATGTCTTTTGTTCAGCTTCTCCTGGGCCTTCGAGGAAAATGGATAGGCTTCTTCAATGCTTTCCAATTTAACCAAAATAATTTCTTCTTGGATGGAAACTCTTAACCCATTCAGGTACCTAGCAATTCTTTCCACATCATCTTCATCATGTCTAGATCTGATATCTAATATATAGAATTCCTTAGTATAATCTTTTACCAAGCTATCTTTTTGCCTCAAGCTTTCCATTCACCTAACTAGGTTAATCTAATAATCACAAGGTAAAAAATTTCCCTTCAACTTGTTTACCATCTTATTCCATACCTTGATTTTGTCTTTGCCTTTCCTCTTTTGGTCCAACTGCAGATGTTCGCACCACAAGGATGCATGACCTCTCAACTTTGTGCTTGCAATCTTTACTTTCTTTTCTTCAAGGATATTTTCATACTCAAAATACTTCTCCATCTCGGTGATCCAATCCACCAATTCATCAGAATCCAACTTTCCACTATATTCAGGAGGATTGAAGTGTGGTGTAGACTTCAGATTTGTCAAAGCCTTCAAAAATCTTTCCTTGCCCTAGTCTATCACAAGTGCAGGTTCAGATTCACCTTGTTCCTCTTCAATTTATTCATCACTAACATCTTCAAGATGTTTTCCTCTTTGTTGGGTTGTTTTGATAGCTTCTAACCTAGTATAAAGTTGTCTCAACATGTCTGCTAATCTTGGATCCACATCTTGCCTCCCATGAACCATCTTGAAACCCTCTATAATTGCAGGTCAGATCACAATCTACTACTCCCCAACAAATATCAACTAGGGTTTGACAAGAAGGACCCTCAGACCTAGATTCGCAAACCTAGATCCATGTCTCAACCTCACTCTGATACCACCTGACGCAAGGGTAGGATGGGGAGAGGGGCCAAAGGAAAACCCTAACCAGATCCACCTTGCAGAGATCATACATGAAAGAAACAACAATATAAGTGAGAGAGAGAATGCAGGATCAACTTCTTATATTTCATCAAATTGCTTTATACATGCTGAACTACCAAACAAACAGGGTAATATTTAAGAAACCCTCCTTATAAAAAAGATATAAAATCTTGACGAATCTTTCATTTTCTTGAAGAAAAAAATTAATTTCTATTGGCGAATCTCTCAAATTTTTTGAAAAAATAAATTCTTATTGGCGATTATTTTTTAATAACATTTTTTTTGTAGAAAATATTGGTGAATCCCAAACAATAAAATAAATAAATTAATCACCATGGTGAATACTTCCATTTAAAAAAATAGAATTCTTATAGAAAATTATTAGGCTTAATGTGGAAATCTTTGATGGGTTTAAGGAATAGACTCTGTAATAATTACTTGCTACCATTTATTGAAAATATAATCTAATAACCTCATTGTATTGTGTGAGACAAATGTATTGATGTTTTTAAATACTGATGGGGCCCAAAATTTCTTCAAGACCATTGATTTATATTAAGATCAACAATCTGAATGAAATTTTATCCCCATAAGCATTACAAACTAAATAGTAATATTTTTACCTCATAGACTATAATGAGGGTCACTAGATTATACTTTAAGTTAGTAATGGAAACTAAAAGTTGGTGATATATCCCTACAGTAACTAATAATCATGATATATTATTGGAGAATTAATTTAAACTTATACAATAACTTATAGAATTCTGGCGAATCAAATCTAATCGTGTATCGAATATTGTGGTGAATTTTCAAGTTTAAAATTTTTATAAAATAAATTATTTTGCGATTTAAATATTTCTAAATCAAAATTTTATAAAAATGTGGTCATTTAGGTTGCCTTAAATCTTGAATTATTAGCCAAATTTGGATTCTCAAATTTAGAAATTAGCCAATTGGCAAATATTAGCCACTAAAATTACTATGCAAACAAGTCAGCTTTTAGATCCACCATCAACGAAAGGAACAACTAGATCTAGGTCCACACACTTCCCAATGATATATACCTACATTAAATCTATGACCATAATTAATTGCACAAGTTGGCCTCCACAGGAAACAAAAAGAAACAGCTCGATAAGTAAGGATAATCGAGCGCCAGACAAGCATCACTGAGCACTAGGGAATTAATTGAGAACCAGAGAGATAATCGACCAACCCCTAACAAGGAAAACTAAGAAACTGTAATGCCCCACCAGGGAACCCCAGAGACTTAACCTAAACATTTAACTAAGTTTGTCGAAATTTTTTTTTTTAATGTGTTAACAAACAATAACATCAAAGTCTTACAATGCAGAAGAAAAACAAAGCAATACACAACTCACATAGATTACAACTCTCAAGGGTTCCTTGACGAAGATTACATAAGAAATATTTAATTTAATTTAGATTAGACATAATTATAAATTCCATGAATACAACTAAATGATAAAAGTAACATCATATAAAAGATAACATAGATACAACTGGTAACATAAGGTATCCATAATAACCTCCATCCACTGCACATGTCACAGGGTATCTAATACAATAACCGAAATGAAGTACACCATGATAACTCTGCAGAACTGATACAATGATACAAGATCACAAAAAGGAAGAAGAATAAGAACCCAACTCCAACAATGAAGATCAAGAAGAATCAACTGCCACAGGGATCATCAACACTGGTACATGAATGTCAGAATCTCAAATGGTAAAATAATCAGTACCACCTGACCTCGTAAACCTAAATGGTCCACTCCCACCATGCTGAGGAGATAACATCAAATCCCACTTAGATAACAAACAACAACAGAACAAACTAAGGAAGAGATCTTAAAAGCTACTAACTCAAAAGGTACAAAAGGACAACAAGGTAAAACATACTCAACAAGAGGTAACCAACACATGTAGGAAACCTAAGATGCATAAGGAAGTGTCATCACACGAGCCAACTCTAAGGTTATCTTGGTAGTCTCTTCAGACCCCAGCACCCTAGTGTCTCTATGTGGTATCAGTAACCCCTCGTGTAGACAAGGTACTAACTATGCCATATCTAGTCCATGTAGGCAGAAAGCATCTTCTCACTCCCATCCTAGTCAAAACTCATCAGAAACTCAGGCATGGGCAAGGCACATAATATCTTATTAGGTTCATTTTAAACTCTCAATGTTATTAATTATCAATTATTAAGCTACTTGTAATAGGATATCCTGGTAGCCACTTCCGGGCTTCGACACTAATTACAAGTCACTTCCTGCTATACACTCAGATAACCTACCCTAGGGTTTCACAAGATCAAGTATAACTTTGAGTTAATACAACACATAAAACTCAATAGCTAGATCCAACATGCAAGACCAGAAATCATCATAGAACAATCACACATAGGGTTAGAACAACTCAATCAACACAATAGAGTATGCAAGGCAAACAAATGTGATAGCCAAAACACCCAATACACTCGCCTGTAGATTACATCCCTAAGAGTCAACTACATCCCCTAATGAACATCAAGATGCATTGTCCAAAAGTAACTGAAGTCACAACGACAAACCATGTCTACTAAAGAATGCACATGCAAAATTTACTAAACAATAAATCCCAGTTAAATAAATAAAACAATCTTTATTAGAAAAATTTCCTAATCATTTGATAATAATTGGAACACAAAATGAATGTAATTCTCCTCATCAGAATTAATCCAAAAACATCTAAAATACCTCATATCAATAAAACATATAAATATTAAAACCAATATAAATATCAATTAAAAATAAAGTAATTATTAATTCATAATAAATATCAATTAATTAAAAAATAATAATACCACGAGGAAATTAATATAAATAATTTACAATTAAATTAATCTATAAAAATAACCAAATGTAGACATTTCCCAAAATTAAAAATTGAAGATAAACTAAATCGTATACCAAATTACCCTTAATTTAAAATAATCATAATTATTAAATCCTACATAAATAAAAACACAAATCTAATAAAACAAATTTATCTTTTAATATTTTATTTATCAAAATAAATAAAAGTTAGAATTCAATATTAAATATCAATTATTAAAGAAAAACAAAATTTAAAAAAAAGTTAAAAAAAAGTAAAGGGCGACACAGGGGCGCGCACATTACCCTACAAAGGTATTGACATGGGTCAATACCCTCCCGGGTACTGCCGCACGACAACCCCCATGAGGACTGTCGTGTGTTAGTATCGCATAGGTACTATGCACGGCAGACCTTGCACAGGTCTGCCAAAAAGGTGTGGGGGGTATAGTCACCCAACCTTTAATATATATTATGTTTAGAAATAGAAATTAAATTAAAAGTGGATTTAAAATTTTCTTTAAAAAAAAATTATTTGAAAAATATATATGTATATATATATATATATATATATATATAGATATAGATATATATATAGATATATCTATATATATATCTATATCTATATATATATAGAGAGAGAGAGATATACATATAATATATATATATATAATAGATATATCTATATGTATATATATCTATATATATATGTATATATATATATATAGATATATCTATATCTATATATATATATATATATATATATATTTATATATATATATGTATATATATATATATATGTATATATCTAT